>NW_019060180.1:164906-197406 GCF_000696155.1 Zootermopsis nevadensis
TATATATATATATATATAGTCATTGGGGGCGACATTAACTAACGGAATAAAAAAATATTTTGAAAATTTTTGGGCAAGTAGGTTCAGCCGAAATATTTTACCATTTCCCAAACGTCAAAATGACCTCAAATGGTCTTAGAGTGTCGTTAAATAGCCAGTTATAGGATTAATGACATTTATGACCCAAAAGAAAATGAATTAAAGATAGTCATTTCAGATTGTAAGTAGATCCTTGTTCATTCGGGCTAGATTAAAAGCAATTTTTGGCTTAACTGGGGAACGGGTTCCATATTTGAAGTTAAACTTCGGGTTGGGTAAAATTGTAAAATTACTGCTAGCGCCGACCTCTGTGGTTTAGGACAAGTGGCATTAGTAAGAACATACTTGTTATAAGAGAATAAGTTATCAGTCGATTCGAATTAATATCATTCTTATGTAAGTTCGTCTTGATATTAGGTATTCACACAAGACACCACGAGAGACAAGATTGTCTGAGGAATAACGAAAGATATTTGTGTCTTCATGTCTGTCATTTTTTTAATTTTTCTTAAATTTCTTTCGTCATTCCTTGGCTCAGAATCTACAGAAGCGTCCGCTGGTAATTATGTATACCATTTCAAATGTTTTAGTCTGTCATCCACTCGTTCATATTTTACTGGTGAATTTTAGAAACTTATTACTGAATCACTCACTTGATGTTATCAGGGCTTTAAAAATAATTAGACTGAGACAGTCTGGACACGTAGCATGCATGGTTAGATGCGAAATATACTGATTTATAAAAAAAATTAAATTCGGAGACGATGTGTGAGATCGCCACACGATCATATTGACATTACTTAAGTTACGATCAACTTAACTGAGTCGCCAGTGTATGTCGGTGCAGACTTCAAAAGTTGGTGCCGTAATTACATTGTTTTCCGAGCCATGCTGTATCGAGCGAGGAACCTGTCTGTAGGCCTGCCTTTCTTGTGTACATGACGCTTACCTGAAACGAGAGGAAAGCAAATTAAGTACTGCAGTGTAGAAAAAATAAACAGAAAGGCAAATGAGTGATTACTTATTAAGCAAAGAATGAGAGAGAAGTAACTACATAGTTACTAATGATTGTCTTAAGACGACACAAAATTCATCATCGGCGCCATCTTGTTACGTCAATTATGTGCATGAAGTCAATGAACTCCCTAAAAAATCTGTAACAAATCTGTTCTGTACACATTTGATCCTGTTTTTATTAAATTGTGTATCAATGTTTTTTTTTTTTTTACAATTTTTGTGTGAATAAACAGATGTCATCAACCGACTAAGTGTGTATAAAGGTACGTAAGTTTTCAGGAATTTTACATTTTTAGCGAATGTAGTGATATGTTTGATGTTCCGAAAAATATTAATTTTGCTATCAGACCTTTAAAAGTAGGCCCTAAGTAGTTCGTATGCCTCAAATAATTCACGAGAAATTGGCAAGTCTTTTGTTTCATTATATTGTTTCCACTGTGTGAGTGTTGTTAATTTTTTGACGCAAGAGAATGGGAGTTCATGTTTATCGCGATGAGCCCTTTTGGCTCGGGCAACGTAGCTCACACCCCGTCCTCTGCCTCATTACAATCAAGCCCTTTGTCGTCTGAATTTTCTCCTTAATCTCGTCCCCACTCCTTCCATTCCGACTTTCTCCTAAATCTCGACTCCTCCCTTTGCTTACGGCCGGAAGAGTCGAGGCTGACACCGGAAGTTCTCATCCGACAGCTTCAGTAGCACGACGTTGTTGTTATACACAAAGGTTCGCCATTGGACCCTGTCCTCAGTCAGTTTAACCTATTCCACTCTGCCACATCCTGTTATTTTAGGATGTTTGACGGGGGCTCCTTTCGTCTACAGAGTGGATTTCGAGGTGACCTTCCTTCATGTTTTCCGGCCAAAATTTTGTAGAGGTCGCGCGAGAATTCGTAGCACCTAAATGCGCGATGCGTAAGCCGAGAGAGGGGAGTTCAGTAGTAGTGGGGGTCGCCTCAGCTGCGTTGACGCACCGAACTAAACAAAGCTTGAGCTACTAACCAACTGACGCTGACACCCCTCGAGCGCGTGCTTCAGACGGGTCCATCTCGCACGACCAAAATCAGTCCTTCGCGCAGGTGACACCACTTCTCGCTCGGCCTCTACGTATTTATCATCCGCCATACATGCTACAAGTTCTGCCCATTTAATGAAACTTGATTTGGTAACCCTAACACGATTTTATGATGCTTCCCACTGCGCAGTTGTCTCTTAACTTTGTCTTCTACTGATCCAAAATATGTTTGTGAAAGTAACACGGAGCGACAGTGCGAAGGGCATCTGAGCGATCCTTTGAGTTAAAAAATGACTCAGTAGAGAAGCGATTCTGAGAGTCTGTGAGCTACACGGAGTGATGACTCCTTAATTCAAGTAGAATTGAGAACAGGTGGAGCGAGAGAGTTCGACAGTGACTCGAAACAGAAAGTGACGATAAAAATAAGCGATTCAGTGAGTGTTCGTGATTCAGTAATGAGGGTGATATTGTGACAAAATGTGTCAGCGGCGGAATGACCGCGTATCACAGAGTCGGATTGTCAGTGACAAAGCGAATCCTTACGACAAAGTCATCTGTAAGTTGTTCAGCTATTACGAGTGCGAGTCTGTGTGTGTGTCATTATTTTCTGAAAGAGAACGCAGCAGTCGAGAACATCTGCCCGCAATCAGCCGTTCAACTCCTTCAGACCTTACCAGAGTGTTATTATGGCACTAATTACGAATTTTATGTACGTTCTAGAGACCCCCACTTAGCCAACATCGTAAATTGTAATAAACTGACTTTCAAGTAGCCTCTCCTTTCGACTCTTAACCGACGCACTGGGTTTAGACTCAAACAAAGAGAGCCTACTTCACTTGCAGGGAGCCAACAGCTAAGTGACAGGGTAGAAAGCTCAATAGGGGATGAGATCCACGGGGTAAGGGGTGCTTACGTCTTCATAGTACTAATGGCTAGTACGAGGAATCGGTTATTTTTCTTTCTCAGTAAGAGAGGAGAGGGTTGCTACATATATCACTAATGATAGGGGCGGATCTCACCCCCCTTGCCGCACCAAATCCCTGAAGTATGAGCTCCCGCCCGCTAAACAACACTAGTAAACTTCTCGCCGGATCTACACTGTTAAGGGGCTTGGAAACAGAAAAGATTTGTACTTGGAAACAAAGACAGATAAAACAGCGAGCAAAGCAAACGAATAATAAATGCAAAATGGCAATTTTGTTAACATTTCGAAAGTGGTTTTTATTTCTGTTCTGAAAACAATCGTGTCAAAGGCGAAACAGTTACAGCACGTTTTCTGCGTCACATATGTAATTGAAGCTCTAAAAAAAGTTTACAGTCCCAAGTTAAAAGAAAGTTTTGTTGACAGCAACGCGAGCCGAAAGGACAAAGTATCCGGACAGAAAATTGTAAAAAGAAAAACAGACTCCAGCTACAACGACGCGTTGGTTTTAGTCGAGATTCTGCAATGGACAGATAAATCTGCCACGAAACTCGTGTGTGAGACATCTCACAACTCTCTGATTTATCAGTATTCATTCAATAGTTATAAAATTTTCATTTTTTCTTTGTATATTCTTCTTTGTTTTACGTTTATTAGAAATTAAGCCGCTAAATGATTCGTCTCTATTCCAATAACAAGGCTTCGGAAGCAGGTTGTAGTGACAATCTTAAAGCTGCTGTTCTAAAATTAGCGTAGACACTCGAAAAACACAAAGTATCGCAATCTGGAATCGAAACAGGTAGCCCATATATAAAAATGTTAGCTGCAGTAAAGTTAAATTGCATTTTCCATCTACACGTCAAACTTCACTTTGTGAACTTCAGTCCTTCGAAGTCTGTAATCGTCTATATTATATATAAGAATCCATTCCGTACCGCAAAGAAAACAAATCACTTCCATATTTTAAAAATCAACTTATGTACGCTGTTTAAGGACATACGGACGCAGCTATTTACTCTGAGAATCATACAAAATCCGTAAATATAATATTAAGACATTCGGTGTAACTGCAATGCCGAATGAGAGAAGAATCCGACATTTTGCAGTCAGTATCACGAGCAGAAGAGCGCAGAGTAAGGGAAAAATTGTAGGATCGATTACAGAAAATTTCCGGTATAGAAGTACAGAACTCTTCAACGTTTTATATCCCATGCTCATCCTATCATATTACAGAATCTTCAATTCTGTATTCGATCTATTTACGTGGATAGATTATACATTCAATACAACGATAACAGTTGAATTGGGTCTATCTATGTTAATTGGTAGGTCATGCAGAATACATGCAGAGATATACAGTAATAATTAATTACGATTCTAAAACGTTTAAAATGAGAATAAGAGAGACAGATACGCAGAGAAATGTCAGAAAAAACATACGATTTTCGTGATAAGTTTGTAGCATTTGATCTCTCTAGTTTCTTCAGCTTTTAATTTGATCGAATTTAATCATGAGTGAAGGGTCTATTCTTTTTTTTTTTCTTAAGTTAGTCTGATATTTCATACTGTCCGGCTAAAAAACGACTTACCTTCAAGTGGCTAATTAGACGACTTTACATAGTTCTAAAATTTGTTTCGCTTGTCATAATTTGACTTCGAGATTCGAAAACATTAGAGATCTAACAACATAGTGAAATAAAATAAGTGTAATAAAATGTATCGAAATAGATTAAACGTGTGTATAGAACATAATTCGTCTTGACAAGTTGGTAATGTGTAATCTATTCAAGAATTTCTTTGGATTTTATTAAAACCGAAACTTCATTACTCTGTTCACAAATCAGTCCATTTCATATCGCCAAGCTATTCTAATATTATATCCGTTTAAATATTACGCTGTGACCTGTGTATAGGTTTTTAATAACTCTCAAGTAAAATTTTGAATGCGTTCTGCATGCCCTGCTCATCTAATGTTCCTTGATTTTATTTCCTTACAAATATTTGATGAAGAAATTACCCGGAAAATTTTGAAAAAAAAAGTATGGATTTTAAATTTAAAAAAAAAACATGAACCGGGTCATGAGATACTAACAAACCACCTACAGAAACTGATTATGATTGTATTGCAGTTAAAGAAAAAACGGAATTAGTGGAATAACTTCTATCAAAATTTTTCTTACATAAGAGATTTGCATTCCGGAAGTACTTTTCAAGTTTATAAGAGTTAATCTTGCAGTCTGATCAATACAGCAGTGAAAGTAGGTATAATATTGACTGTGGTCATCTGTGGGACACTCTGTATAGTGAAGGTACCCGTAGTCGAAACTTGTGTTGTGACGTCGCTTTGTCACGATGCGTAAGAAATTCTCGTATCGCGAAATACGTCACCTCACGTGAGCGGCCTACTGCGAATGTGAGGACGCTGTACTCATTCAAAAGGCACAATGGTAATTATATGTACCACCTGCTTCAACAATCATCAACTCTTCATTTTGTATTTATGAGTCGCGTATGATTCTCGCTGTAAACAGCGATCATTTCCTTAAACAGCGTTAACCAGTCGATCTTTGTAATGGTGAAGAGTTGTGTTTACTTCGCGGTACGGACTGAATGCTTCAATATTAAGACAATAGAAAGTTTGCATAGACAAAACGAAATATAGAAATAACAGTGGTGATACACATCGAAGGAATTTATAAGCATGAATGATTTATGAATATTTATTACTATTATTGTTGTATTTATGACAAGACTAGTACGTGTTTGTGTTCTTAGGATATCACTTGATATTTGTTGAAGTGTTTGCCTTCTGAATTTAAAACGATTTGCCTTCAAATCAACTAATTCTCTTTTCGCTGTAAATTAGTAGAAGTATCTATGAAGTCGGAAAGATCTTATATCCAAAATTTAGTGGCGAAAACGTCAAGTATCTTTTCAGGGATTTTTGGAAAAAGTGTTTCTTAATTTAGGAAGAAAAATACTGATCTGGAACGGTCGGAAGTTGATGGAAGTTTTTTGTTTTTAACTACACCTTATGAAATTGCAAGGCAGTTTTCTTAGCAGTTTCAGTCGGTTCAAAGAAGTTGTTTTCTTTGAAGCTTTCGACCCTGCCAGTTGTCATATTCCGTTTCAGAATATAATGTTCAGAATCCCACAAAACTTCTCCGGCCATGGAAATATCTGTTGGACTTGTTTGTACATCACGTTTTGTTATTAAAAGAGTACTTCGTAAATATTTGTTTTTGTTGTGTTTAATTTGATGGCTTCATTTTAAAACAGTAAAAGTGCTCCACTATGTTTTAGAAAGCGTTGGTTGTTCCTGTTAAAAAGGAAGACAGGGGAGTATTTGAATTATTATGCTTAACCACGCCTCACATCGTTTTATGTATGATCACTGTCAACACCATTTTGTGAAATGCAAATCTGCTGTTACCAATTTACTAACATGTCTTTATTTGGTTTCTCAGCGTCAAATTGCTGTTATTTAAGCTCATCTCAGCAGTTTCTTCAACCTTGTTTATCGTCCCTTGCTTATTAATAGAATTAATTATCGTTGTAAGAAGTTGCTGGTAACGTCTAATGGTTTTCAAGATACCTAACAGACGACTATCTTGTGTTCGTTAGTATGAAAATCTGTCGTCGGCTATTGAGTTAATATACAATGCACAATAGATATATGTATCAGAGCAGTTTTGTTGGCCCAGGACAGTGTCCGGTGGAGGGCTTTGGTTAATTCGGTGATGAACCTTGGGGTTCCGTAAGCCATCTAGTTGGTTGGGTCCACTATTTGGGAAGTCTGAGGAGAAGAGACGGCTGGGGAGACCTAGACGTAGATGGGAGGATAATCTCAGGCGGGATCTATGGGAGATAGGAGTTGAAGGAGACTGGATTTTGTTGGCCCAGGACAGGGTCCGGTGGAGGGCTTTGGTTAGTTCGGTGATGAACCTTCGGGTTCCGTAAGCCTTCTAGTTAGTTAGTTAGTTATTGAAGCAGTTACGTTTTAGTGCTTTTGTGAACGACTTATACGGTTTTATTAAATTTTCAAATAATCTTCTTTTTACTGATGACATCATATACTAGGTCATAAAGTGTCGTTGAGATTTTTCTGAAATTCAGGCGATCAGTGGCGCCACACGTGGTAGGTCATGAAGCTTGATGTTTATAAAACGTCATGTCTTTTATACGTAAAACAAAAATCCTTGTTTTTTTGTTATAATCTTTGTGGGCTCCATTTTATTAATATTGTCGCTATAAAAGACTGGTTGCTTTTTCTCGACCAAAACCTTGTCGTCACCAACGTACGGACTGTACATTTTCACAAGTCATCAAGTTGATCAGCTCATTCATGCCTCTGTACCTTCTCCTTTTCATCACTTCTCAGTCTTCTGATGCTGTATTCCATTTTTTTTAGGTCTACATTGCAATAAATCTCCGAAGATTGCCGTCTTATGGGTTGTAGCTCCGTGTAGTCTGATAGATGTTTACCGACGTTTCAGGGGTCCTTGCCGTCTTGATGATTGACATGACAAGGACCTCTGAAACGTTGGTAAACTTTTACCAGACTACACGGCTTTAGAACCCAGAAGATGACTATCTTCGGTCCAACTTGAATATGCCTCCGGTTCATGGAATACTGGGAATCAATCACAGATTGTGTAAAATGCATGAATTTTGAATTTAATAACAGGCAGCTCAAAATTTTGATTTCGTGTGTATTAATATTAATAGCGTACTGATGAATGTAAATTTATAAGCTTAAACGAGATTTTCATGTATTCTTCTAATGATAAATTTAATCGAAATTCGGTGTTTTATTTTTTAAGAAGTTACGCCGACGGGCGATGGTAATCCCACTTACCATTCGGTTTATATGTACTGCGGAAGGAACTGATAATGCCGATAAAATCCCAACGTTTAAGTAATTGAGATTGATCGTGATAAAAGAAATTGTGAGATAACATTAAGATATGAGAAACGTGTTTGAATCTGACAGCTGAAATTGTAAATAGTAGTAGAAGTTAATGAGGTTTCGACAAAAACCATGAATTCTGAGTTGTCACGAAAGAATTTTGATTTAATTTGTGTAATCGTGCTACGTAAATGCGTTGCCATGTTTAAAAGTACGAAGTAAGTTTACTGAATTTACACTTTTAAAAGTAAAGGCCGAATTAGGTAGCGTTATTAAATTGTTTCGTTGTTGACAGGTGAGATGAATTGGAAGCGAGCTGATTCAAAAACTTCTGATGTCTCTTATAATGAAGGCGATAAGGAGTCGAATTGTTGGATCTGACAGGTGCAATTTTTACTTCCCTTTAGAAGAAAAAATGGAATAAAGAAAGATGCAGGAAGGGCGATGAAATATGAATAGAAATCTACAATTCTTGATGGTGTAGGATGTCGACGGCTCTAGAAACGCGAAAATGGGATTGTCAGTGATAGATTCAAGGAAATATGCAGGGTACGGAAGTTAGGGATAAAAAATGCGTTATGTTTTTATATATTATCATCTCCGAGATAAATAAAACGTGGAGCGACAGCTTGCTCTCTCTCTCTCTCTCTCTCTCTCTCTCTCTCTCTCTCTCTTTACATTTCCACAATCGACAAGTCTGAAATATTAATATGACGTCTGGTTCTGGCGGCGTATGATTATGTGTTTTTATGAGTCACGCTACATGGATAAATGAACCATGAATAACAGTTTTGCGATGCGCGGTAGAGCTGATCGACTCCCGATGCCACAGCTATCGATAGATATAATTCATACTCCTAGCAAATACGAAAACAAATAATTTACATTACAGTCTTCATGTCTCAGCTTATGTCATATTTCTGTAATGATAGTTTAACGTCCGTCGAGATGATTGATTCGATGCGTTCTTCCAAAATGTTGGTACTTATAAGAGTACAATGCACATTATCTGGCCATATAACCTTTAAAATTTCAGGTAGCTAAGTATCACATGTAGAAGGACCTGTCCCCTTAATGTTATTTAGTCCGTGAAGATAAGTCCTAGTTTATAAGTTAGGTCATAAATATTCATTATAGAATAATATTTCCAATTAATAAATAAAGCTACAAATTTCGAAAGTGATAATAGCATTCGTCATAATTTTCCATGCTTTTCTGTCATCCGTATTTCGACTGGTTTGATGTGGTCCTCCATTTTCGTCCATCTTGCGCCAATCTCTTCATTTCCACATATCTTTTGCAACCCACATCCTCAAAAATCTGCGTCAGATATTCCAATCTTTGTCTCCCCTTCAACTGTTCCTTCCATTACCAAATTAACCAATCCTGGGTGCCTCAGAATGTGTCTTCTTCTCGTAAGATTTTTCCTTCGCCTATCCTGTTTGAGTCCACTTCCTTCTATAGCACACAAATTTCAAATACTTCCAATCATCTTCTTTCTGGCTTTCCCACGGACCATGTTTCGCTTTCGTCTAGCGCTGTGCTCCAAAGATCAGAGAAAAATTTCTCGACGTCGCAACATGAACAACAGAGTCCATACGAGTGAAGACAGCTCAGAATTCGCAACGTGGCAAACCTGGAAATTCTGTACTAGTAACTTAGAGTCGTGTAAGTGGGCGGGGGGCGTCATCCATGCCTTTGAAGCATGCAGCTTGGTGTCGTTTAGTATATTTGGTGAAATCGAGAATTTCTTTTTTATCGAAGTCAACGACAGAACACGGGAATATGAAATTCTGAGTCCTCTTAACCCATGTACTCCATCCACGCATTCTCTACTCCTTGAGGCTACATCACTCTCATTCGGTTACATTAGTCAGACGCATTTGTCATGTCCTGCTGGTTGAGTAGCTTCTGTAAAAGTTCTTTTAAGATTCTGTTCTCGAGTACTTCATTAGTGGTCAATGTTCCATTTCTAGGCGTGTTCTAAAAACTTGAAAGTAAGAGTTTTAATGTCTTCGCCATTTATAAGTCAGCATATTTAACCCTTTAAAGCACAACAGTAAATAAATAAATAAATATAAAATCCGTGTTTGTAGTACGGACTGAATTCTTAAATACGTAATATTTAGACGAGCTTTGACTTCAAAAGGTTAACCAGTTGATCTTTGTAATGGTGAAGAGTTGTGTTTACTTCGCGGTACGGACTGAATTCTTAAATACTATTCAACTTCAGAGGTTATTAAAAAAAATTATCTCGTGTTCTAAAGCTTTCGTGCTTTATTGATTATGCACATAAATAAAAAAAATACTTTTCACGTAAGTTAAAACAAACGGATTGAGCGACTGTCAGCTACATTGAAATATGTACCTGTAACCTTCGTCCGTAACGATTTGCGAGATGTAAAGCTAATTATACATTTGTCGGTCGCAAAAGTAATACGAAATTTTCGTGGGTCCGAAAAAGCAGATAGACTTGTTACACTTATGGCTTCATTTGTCAGGTTTCTTAGTATTTCAGCAAAGAAATTAAGGAAAGGCATTAAAGTATGTCTTGAGTATTGTGATTGACTAATAAAATAATAATTCTGTAACAACGAAGATAAAATTCTACTCTAAAAATATCTTTCTCTTGAAATTTACCACGTATAAATAAATATTCATTGTTCTGTCTTCACAACGCTTACCATGTACGTGAAGACAAAAACTTTCCCTGAATTCATTGTACAGATTTACGCTTAACGCCGTCCATGTACCATTCTTTCGTCATTTTGTTTTTTATTTCGTAGAAATGAGTTTCGCGTTTATTTAATTTCCAGCTTTCCACTTTTCTGCGCCAGTTCAAAGAGACATTAATTACGACGTTGATCCATGAAGACAAATGGTAAACGGTTGTTGAGATGTGAGCTTCTCACGGCGATGTAGACGGTCTTCTTCAGGATGTAGATTCGTAGATAGACACCGACGAGCTTATATCTATGTAGGATTTGAGGTTTTTATGGCGGTGAGTCTGAAGATTGCTGTCTTCTGGGTTGTTGCGCCGTGTAATCTGGTAGATGCCCGCCGACGTTTCAGAGGCACATTATGCCTCCATCATCAGGGCTTAAATCTGATTCCAAAGAGTTTTTGAATGAAAGTGAAATTTGCTCTGGCTAGAATCCGCCTCATTTTAATTTCATTGTTTGTTTTATTTTAAATTAAATCACTAATATTTCTAGCTACTGGGTAACTGAAAAGAAATTGACTCTGATGTGAAAATAATTAAAGTTCGGTATTCTAAGCTACACTGTGACCAGGTACTTGGTCCAATATTGAGGTACGTAATAATTGAAATTTTGTTTTTCAACGACTGTGACGCAGGCTAATTTATGAGTTAATTGGCTTGGGATATTTTTATATTTAAATGATAACACGAGCTGCACTCCACTCTTAACCTACTCCCACGCAATTGTGCCTGTTAGTTTGATATTGAAGGAAAAATACAATGTAATAGGCCTTTTTATCCGGAGACGTGCCTTGGTAACAAATCCTGCACAGACTTCGAACTAAGACTGTCTAAATGAAACCTCGACTTGAATCACTTCATAATGGAAGTGACTCAGGAGGATCTCGTCAAACACCGGGCTTTGGTATTAGCGAAGTTGAACTTCACGTTCTGCATCCACAGTGTGTGAGTTCGGTCAACTTTATAAGCGGGCTGAAGCTTCTTTGTTGTTTAACTTCAATTATTACTGTCTCGGGTCTAAGTTAACTTTCCTTTCATCGTGAAAGCCGTTCAGCGGTCCACTTCGGGTATGCTAATTAACTATTTTTGGAATATGCTCTCCATTTTCTCATTAGCCTTAATTGGTATACAGATGCACATTAAACTTATTTACTCAGGAGTGTGTTTCCGAGTACGGGGTCAGTGCAGCTGTACCGGCTGGCCGTCCTAAAAATGTCCCCCCCCCCGGGGGGGGGGGTTTACTGAAGCACTGTCGTAATAAAATAAATGTTACCCCCGTCCGCCAGCAATGTTCACTGCCCTGGAAAATACGCCATTCTTTTTATTCATATCGACTGAAATTTTAAAAAAAATTGCAGTCAGTGTTCATTTAGTAATGCTGTCTACAGAAACTGTTACTTATCTTTCAAATTCTCCACCTTTTTGTACCGGATTATTTTTGCAGGCACTGTACTTAAGGGATACTTACAGGAAATAATAATTGGAATTGGGTGGATTAACGTTCCTTGACTTGAATAACCGGAGCTAAGCCTTTTTGAATTAATTTAAGGCAGTGTTGAAGTCCACAACGCACGGTATAGTTTACTACCAGACGTAGGATTAAGCAGTGGAATCAGTAGTGATTCAAAAGTTAACGTTAAGCGCGCATGACAGTCACAAGAGTTTGGCAAATACAGATTATGCAGTACGCGTTACGTCACGGAGGATTTTACATGAGACATCAGCATTAACCACATATAGGGCCCTCAACTTTGTACAAAGTACCTCAGTGTTAATGAACACAAGCCAAGACTTTGTATTTGCTGAACCTTCCATTGAACTTTAAGTAAAACTTCAGCAACCATAAAAGCTGTATTCATCACCGGAAGTATCAGTTGGTTCTAATTAGTGAAGATGCAGTCTCAGTAAGGGATAAAATACAATAGCGTGGAACTTACAGTGCTTAATGACGTAAGAAGCTTTTAATTGGAATAATTAGGCGATTGCCAAAAGTCCAGGGATTTGTGAAGGCGAATGATCAGATGAGTCCGAAACGTCGTTGTAATTCAGATTTAAGACATGAGCAGATATGAAGATTTACATGAGCAGATATATTTTTTAAGATAGTAATTAATCGTATGTTTGTCACTGGGAATGTAAATATGGCTTCATTAGTTACAGGATATGTGAGGTTGGTGAATAATTTCTCGACGTATGTTGCATATAATTATCCAGTTTAATAGTTTGATTACGTGGTTATTAGTTTATTCAGAAATGCAGTTTTTATTGTGGATTCGGATAGTAAGATGATTATGAATGTGAAATAGTTAAGTACTTGGAAGAAAGCAGCTGTGTCCTAGGGCAAAGTATGCGAAATTTTCTAGGACAGTCGGAATGAAACCACGCAGAGCTCAGTCTGATATCTGGTAGCTGGCCGAGGTTCGATCCTCTTCTGTAAAGCTTATTGAATAGTGGTGAATCCGTATGATGTTTGAGTGAGTAGCTACTCGGCGCCGATGAGGTGAAGCTGGCTTATGACAACTGGTTGTTTTTATGTAGAAGATTTCGGCCATTCTCGGGCCATTAATTTTTCGCAGATAAAAAGTTTTTCGACGTCGCTCTGATCTCGTGCTCGTCACAATTTCGGGCTCCGGAAATAAAAGTCCCACTGACTTGATTTTCTAGGGGATTTTCACGAACACGGTGAGAAATTTGTAGACCCATGAATTGCGATAAATTTCGATATCAGCTAAGCTACTGTTAGCATCGCAATAAGGAGTTACAGGAGGACGCTTTATTACGACCCGAAAAGCTGTCTTTGAATGACTGAGTTCGATAGCCACATTTGACTGCGTGCACTTTCATGAGGATGAATTTTTTTGTGTATTTGAGGGCATATATTTTGAGAAAAGGGGCCTAAATACCTGTTCCTTGTATCATAGAGCTAAATATTCTGTTATTACCCGACGTATTGGAAGATGACGACAGGTTAGAAAATGCTACCACGAAATGTAACATTTGCTCATGCGCGATTTCATAACTTCATCCAGTGGCGTCCCTTATCGCCTGTGTTTTTCAAACATTGTCTTAAACAGCGCCCCACCATTCCAGAGCACAGTATTCTGACGTTTTTGATAACACTGCATTGGCTAGAGAGAGCGAAATGGGTTTTGCGTCAGCTGCAAATGTCCAGGAGGAAATTTAGTATCAGATTTTACTACGACGTGCGCGAGGCACGGATTTGGAACGTTAGAGCGTTTGTTGCAGTTTCTGAATACGAATTAATTTTGGAGCTGGAGAAATGATAGACCGGATTTGTATCTCATGGGGGGTGTTGGGATAACGCTGCAGAAAATTATCCGAGTCGTTGAAACCAACCCTTATTGAAATCTTCCAGGAAGTTAATTTTCCCCGAATTCGGTAATTTATTCTACATTGAATTTTCTCACATTATGAGAGCAGGATTATTCTGAATTAATTTTAAACTCACAGGACTACCAAAGTTCTTCATCTTTACACCAACTCTGTGTTAAAACCATACGCTAAATCACTGGTCGTAAATAATCCCGCTGAGTTTTTTGAAACTTATTTTCTCTTTTTATTGACACTAAACGTGGATAAAGGAATAAAATGTGTTAGATATATGTTACATTTTTTGTTTAATTGATTATTTATAAAACTGTGTTTAACAACAAATGTACAGGCGATCGAACATGGAGCATGTATTCTGCATAATATGCAGGTGAATTTTGAGTTATAATGTCAGGATGTTGTCTTTGTAATGCTATAGGCTGTACAGAATTTCATATAACCCATTGCATACACTTGACTGAATAAAAATAATTTTAACCGAGTTGCTGAAAATACAATGTTCACGAAATATGTACCAGTTGGTTGCATCGTTGGTGGGTGATAATTATGTTTAATATTTTAATTTTCCTGACATTTTTGGCGGGTAATTTACTAGTCACTAAATAATTTTGTTGTCTTCTTGTAAACTCAGATTTGAATTTCCCTAATATCAAATTTTGTTGTAACACGAAATGTGCTGTAATGTCTTACTCTCTGATACTTTAATTCTGCAAGATTTGTCGTAGATATTAAATCAGAAATAATTAACGACGCGTAGCGTTGTATGCTTTTGGGAAATTTCGTGTTGAGTATTTTCATTTTGGATCGTAGTAATGTAACGTGTTAAAAGTCGTATATCTCACACCTCTCATACTTTTAACCTTGATTCTTTAATCTTTATAAGTATTTACCTTAACACATAATTTTGTTGTCTTCTTGTAAACTCAGATTTGAATTTCCCTAATATCAAATTTTGTTGTAACACGAAATGTGCTGTAATGTCTTACTCTCTGATACTTTAATTCTGCAAGATTTGTCGTAGATATTAAATCAGAAATAATTAACGACGCGTAGCGTTGTATGCTTTTGGGAAATTTCGTGTTGAGTATTTTCATTTTGGATCGTAGTAATGTAACGTGTTAAAAGTCGTATATCTCACACCTCTCATACTTTTAACCTTGATTCTTTAATCTTTATAAGTATTTACCTTAACACACTACTAGAATCATTAATCATTTGAAGTCTAGCGGTAACTATATGTACCACCTGCTTTAAAAATCAGAAACTCGAAATTTTGTATTTATCACTCTTATAATGATTCTTACTGTAAATAATTAGTATTTTAAAAAACAGCGTTAAGCAGTCGATCTTTGATATTAAATCAGAAATAATTAACGACGCGTAGCGTTGTATGCTTTTGGGAAATTTCGTGTTGAGCATTTTCATTTTGGATCGTAGTAATGTAACGTGTTAAAAGTCGTATATCTCACACCTCTCATACTTTTAACCTTGATTCTTTAATCTTTATAAGTATTTACCTTAACACACTACTAGAATCATTAATCATTTGAAGTCTAGCGGTAACTATATGTACCACCTGCTTTAAAAATCATAAACTCGAAATTTTGTATTTATCACTCTTATAACGATTCTTACTGTAAATAATTATTATTTTAAAAAAACAGCGTTAAGCAGTCGATCTTTGTAATGGTAAAGAGTTGTGTTTTCTTTGCGGTACGGACTGACTATTTAAATATTATTCAAACGAGATTCTAATTCAAGGGGTTAATGCTATTAATTCAAGAGAGAGATTAGTGTCATTCAGTGTATACTATTAAGATATTTTGTCACTAACGAAACAGTTATGCATCTGGTATTTACCAGATTAGCTTTAATAAAACACACACGAACCACGTCTGAGTCTACATTACATTAATCTTCTACGTACATTTGAGTGTTCTTCATAAGCAACTTAAACAATGACTGGGCACTTAAACCACTTAAATCGTACTTGAAAGTGCATATTTGCAAACATGCATTGAATTAGCTACCTGTTACTAAATTCAGGTTAAGTATGGAGTGACGTTGCATATCTACTGCACTTTAAACCGCAGCGTCGCGTTGTGACAGGTTTTGTAAACATCAAATAAATTATTTTATACATTAATCCGATTGGCTGTCTACGAAATATCGGTAGAGGAATATTGTTTTGATGATCTCCTAGCAAGAACGAGTAATGAAATGGGTAAACAGGAGGATTTGATGATCAACCTTTAAAAAATTGTGTTCTTTTATCCGTAAGAGTCGGTTC
Source organism: Zootermopsis nevadensis (assembly GCF_000696155.1). The sequence continues at coordinate 181,166 of NW_019060180.1, forward strand.
TGGAAAGATGCATACGTACATATTTGCAGTTTTAAATTTCAAATAGACATTTTATTATAGTAAAATAATTATTTTTATTCAGTGACATTCAGACAGAAATTTCATTTAATTGTAAACCCGGACGAGTGACATTACCCAAACTTACAGCTGCAATTATCTTACATATTTCTGATGCAAATAAAATTTCATCTTCTTTGCGTATAGTAAAACGCTTAGGGTAATGGCAGTAATTTGTGTAATGGTATGAATAAAATGTTTGCTGCATTCAACAATCCTATGCTTGCAACTTTGTATGTAGCTTGGATAATTAGGATAATTAATAGCTCTGATTTAAGGAAGATTGTCTTACAATTACGAGCCCATTTATAGGAATTCTTGCTTTCTGAATTTCGAGACTCAATATTTACAAATAATATGTGTAGTTACCGGCATACTGTGGTAAGAATACACTGAAATGTGTGAACGAGTATTACAGACCATCGTTACTGCTGAATAATATTTCAGTGAATTATTTAGTTGTTAATTTATTATTGTGTTATGCTGAAAACTGTGTTGTAATAATAACTACATTGTTATGTAGCCGGGGGCGGGGGGTGGTGGCGGAGGAAACTTTTAAACAAAATTTATACGTTCATCTAAAATGTAAATTGAGAAACTCAGCTGCAGTGAACACAATTAAAGTTCGGTAACTGCAAAATGAATTTTAGAAAAACCGAAACACACACTTCATTACGGAAGTAGAACATAGTGGCGGGCCCGGGATGGACCCGTACTGACAGATCGCAATCTGGCAGCCTGTGTATTAAATACGTCGCTTTTAAATTATGAAAATCTGGTGACTGGCCATGAATTCTAAATGTTAACTCGCCCGTTTTAAACCAAACGAGGGGGAAGTGGAAATTTGATTCTTATTACATTTTCGCTTATCTAAAGATCGTCATTAAACTTTACTAACTCTAGAACAGAGTGTACTTTACAAGTTACCAGTTGTTTCTGAAGAAACTGAACGATAATTCACAAGATCTCCCCCTTCACGCCGGGAGTATCCTAGGCCACATAAATCTAACCCACATACAAACAAAAATTCTCATAACATGAATTTTTGTTGTTTCCGGACTGTAAGAACGTAGAATGAGGCGGCAGTATTCAAGTTCAAATTTACAGGCTATACCAGCTTGGAGGGACAGGGGAAAACCATGTGCACCATCCGTTTGAATATATAATAGCCCGGACGATGTTCGAACCGCTACATCGGTTTTGTTTGGATCCATCAGAAGACAGCCATTACGAAATTTTTATACTCGTCGCTGTAAGAAGATGAAATCTCACTTGAGGATTTTGAATTTTGCCTCATCGGATGTGTTTACGTAACACGGATTGTGATTTCGTGTTCGACAGTACAAGAGGTGACGCTACGAGGCTTGTACCTTTGCTCATAGAGGTCAGGTTGAACGCTTTCCCTGATGTGCAGATATAACTCGGACGGAAAGCATTTCCGGATCAATGTCTATTATTTAGTGTTCTGTCTGACGACAGGTCCATATGAACAGGATCCTTCCATCCTTTTCTCGGACTGGGACCTGTTCATATACGTTCTTGGCAGATGATCCAGAAGCGGTTTGCCATTGCCTTCTTCTGTGTCAAGGCGGTAGTTCGCTACTGTACTCCTGTTTAAAATTGATCTAAATTAAATTAAAGATAACCACGTTTCAGTGTCATAAACTTACAACTTATTTTTATTATTATTATTCGTGTTCTGTCTGACGACAGGTCCATATGACCAGGATCCTTCCATCCTTTTCTCGGACTGGGACCTGTTCATATACGTTCTTGGCAGATGATCCAGAAGTGGTTTGCCATTGCCTTCTTCTGTGTGTGAATGGAGTAATTGTTGGGATGCCACGGAGGAAAATTCCGTGTTGCCTAGACCACGGCCTTGCCCAACACAAGTTATAAATTCGAACCCGAGACCCCAGGATTACAAGGCCAGCGTTCTAACCGCTAGACCTAAGTTTGACCAGTCACTTCAGGACCATCCTGTATATATACCAAAATTGATAAATAGTCAATCAGGGAAAAAAACAGTTGGCGATGATTTTAACTGAGCAAACAGTTTTTCATATAACGATGTTATTTATGGTTTATATATATGTTGTTAGTCTGCTGATTAATAACAAAACATGAACACATATATAGTAAAATCTGATTTAATTTGTAGAAGACCTTCCTCAGAAGCATTTGGTAGCTGCCATCTCAACGACCATTAAATTAACATCACCAGGATGACCGGAAGCTGATATGTCCAGTTCAGTTTAAATTAATTTTTTTTATCTTGGACATTCCTTGTAACACAGGACTGTTCTAAATCGAGGTTGGAAAACTGGTGATTAAGTAACTCCTTGGTTCGGACCATTATGAGTACGAAATGCTTCAGGAAAATGTTTACGTGCGCCAAAATTGTAATCGGTTTCGTTTTAGGTTGAATAGTTCGTTAGGTGTACCGAATTCGGTGAGGATTTTGTGTGATTCTTTTATTCTAATTGAATCATAAGCCGTCTTAAATGCTAAAAGCAAGTTACTTACTTCCAATTTTGTTTTATCGTCTGACGAGACCCTCACTGGTGATTTGTCAGTAATTTTATTTACGTACGATATCCATGATGGGTATCAGAAGAAGTTTTGTTGGAAGAAGTTTGTGTTCTCATCAGCAGGTTTCTGCTTTAGCTTCTAATTTCGAAACTGTTCCTCCCAAACCGCCATTCCACCCCCTCAACCCAACCACCATTTTAGGATGCCTGTCTACTGCAGTAGTAAGCTCGTCCATGTGCTAGGAACACAGCCAGCTCACAGGAGACGGCGGATTTTAGAACGAAAAAAAAAATTGTTTTAAACCCCGAAATTTTTCTGTTTTAAAATTTTTTACACTTCAACTGTCATTATCAGTGCTTAAAATGACACACGTGAAACAAAACTGAAGTTGGTTAAGCAACTGATTTGGGAGTAAATATGGTACCTTTTACTGTCTGGTAGGATAGAGAAACTTGGAATCGTGGGTTTGAATCCCGCTGAAAGCATCACATTGCTATGAATTATTTAGAAATGCTTGTTAAACTCTTTTTATTTGTGGAGATTGAATGCCATACTTTCTGACGATTTATTTTAGAGATTCCATATAAGACTTTGAAAATACTGTCATGTAATGCTCACATAACTTTCGTAGGGTTGCTAATAAAATATCCTGGATATCGGACTAGAATCAACAACATTTCAGTCATGAAATCTGTTCCCAGTATTGAAACTTGCAGGTCTGGAAGGGAGGATAATAGTGAAATGTTTTAGGTATTTGTTTAACAATGCTTTGTCATCTCCACAGGTCATATAATATGAGTTATAAGATAGTGTAACTAAAGTTATATATGAACTGACATCATCATGTCGTGGTTCATGTGAAGGTCTGTTGTGGTAATTTATTTGTAGACCACAGAAAGTCTTCCTGTTGGAACTTAACTCTTGATAGGTTAGTTGTTAGTATTTGTGAACTTCACGTCGAAAGTCAAGAATTCTTCAACGAACCTAATAATTATCGATTGCCGAAGGTAGAGTGTAATTAATCGTGTTTATTAAAATTTAAATTAATAATCTGCTTATTTTGTATTCAAGGTGCAAGTTACGTCTGTGTATTATTTAAAGTTATGTCGTTGAAAGAGGAATGTGTTCACTGCAAATCATAAAAAATTATAATTTTTCTTAAATGTATTAATTGCGTGTTTTTTCCCTTAAATGTGAAGCCAGTCTCGGTATAAGCCCCCTTCGTCTGATTTCCCACTTACTCTATCAAGCGTCTTAACAACTGTTTCACTACATTTTCAGTCTTACTGACATGATTATCGCACTACGATGAATCATACATCTCATGTTCATGGAAACTTAAAAGATTTCTAATGCAATGTAGCCTTGCCACATCCTTTCAGATGCCTTGCTATTCATTTACTGTGACATTTCCACCCCCCACCCTGTCCACAAGATGACTTTAAGGTCACGTAGCTGTTTTCGTTTGTGGACGTACATGTAACTCTGACCCACAGCTACCCAGCGAAGTTCATTAACACCGTTTCAGTAGCCAAGTTTGAAGTCACAATGCCGTCCTGTTTGGTCCCGAAATTCTGTTTCCATATTCATCACAGGACTCTTATGGTGGGAACTTGGATGACCCAGACTTTGCGTCGTCAGTATTCATAGACGTACTAATCTCTGCTTGTACATTTTAACATCTCAGAGACACGGAGACGTATAACATTCGTTCAGTCTTTTTGTCCTTATTTAATTTTTGTTTCATTAGATACGCCTTACATTATTTAAATGAATAGTTTTAACTGCACAGTTATGTCTTCACTTTGCGTTGTATATTTACCTGTTAAAAACTGATACATTTTTGGCATCTATTAATTTAAACTTTAACACTGTCAGTAACAGAAAATATGCCGGATAACGGCGAGGTGTTGATACAGTTGGATTGAAGCAATGTATCTTCAAAAGTTAATGTAATATTAGATATGGATTATGTACACGAATAAATTAATATAGATATTTATCATCTGGGAGTTGAACTCTCTTCTTGCAAATTACATCTTTAATTTTTAAAGATTTTTTTTTGCTCAGTTCTGATTTTCGGCTTGTCGAGTGGATGTTTACTTCCCCAATGTTGGTACTCGTTTATATCATGTTGGCAGAAATGTACAGTGATTCTCTATTTTTGTTCTTGATCAGTTTTTCATTTTTGAAATCAAAACATTTTGGTTCATTTTATCAATTATTAACATTTACTAAGATTTCATAAATGTTCTTTCATGATTAATAATTTCAGTTTAGTGATTGACTACGAACTGGATGACCGCTGTTCGATCCCCGACGGGAGCAGATGAAAATCTCCCCCCCCCCAAAACCGCCTATATGGCGTATAGCGGGACAACTTTACTTTTTCATAAATATTACTGCAATAATTTGCTTGTAAAATTGAGCTAAATCTCATTTTAGATGATTTTAGAATGATAAACGCGTATTTGCTGGTACGATTATCAGGAGCGCAAAGAAAAATAAACTTAAAACTTTTTATGAAACTCATTTAGTGAACGTGACTTCATTATTTCAGTTCTTTTCCCTTGGACTGAGAAGTTTCGTAATGTACGTCCCAAATGATAAGACGATAATGAATTATTTTCTGAAATTAAGCCGTCGTGGAGTCTGATGAGTTCATATGTTGGGACTGAAGTAAACCACGTAAAAATCTGAACTGAAAGATCGATCTGCGATATTTATCAATCACGTTCTGATTTTCTCGGCCGCTCGGCGTCCTATAGATTGCACAGTGCATGAACATTAGACCAGAGCCAGGTGCGTGTTCGTAGGGCAGCAGATGACTTCTTCTGTCGATGTAAAATCCGAGGCTCGCCGCTCCAGCAAACTTCATATCTCACTGTATCTGTGGATCCTTCCTGATACTTTCCAAAAAGAAAAAAAGTGCGGTCCAATGCGGATCGTAAGGAATTGCTATCGACGTCTGATATTGAATTTTCCTGCTTTTCTCGTGTGAAAGAAAATCAACTTCCTTTCATCCCTTCCTCTCCAACCCCATTCATTCTCTTCACCCCTTTTTCAGAACTCCTCAACATCGTGCACCCTCCCATAATCCAGGTGTTGGGTGTTAGGGTGTTTGATACCGACAATTTTCATTGTTCCTACTTAAAGTGGGACTATGATGTCGTTTGTCCAGTGCTGAAAGGACTAAGAACTTTGATTTTTAAGGTATTATATTGAAAGACATAATTTACTATGATAACTGGATATACAGGGTGTGCTAAAAAAGTTTACAGATTTTAAATATGTTTATTGAGATAATAAGTAGAGCCAGACGAACGCGGTTTTCGCCAAACGACAGCGGAACTGTCAAAGTATGTCGAAATTCATGATATGAAGAAGATCGAAATGTTTTACTCCACTTTAAAGTAAGCATAAACGCCGTGTCTTCTTTACGACTTCGCAACTCTCATTGGTCGCCGTGTTTCTTAGCTGCAGGCCTTAACTCTGGGCAGAGGCGTGGGGGTTTGCTGTCTTATGATCACAAGTTAGCCAACTGCTTTTAAAAATGGCGTACTGAGACGGTGAAATTTTGCCCACCGCTGTAAGTGATTATCGTTCAACTGTTAAACGAATTTTCTACATTTATGGGACCCGCTACTGAACAATATCGTAAGCCAGATAAGTCCAATACACTCTTTTACACTGTAAGTTCCACAGTAGCCTCGCAACTGGTCTCTTGTCTAAACTCTCCCTACCAATATGTGTCTGTGTGTTCTTCGTATCTAATTTTCTCGATTTTGTAGCCCTGATGATGGTTACGAAGGTCAGTCCAAATAATTCGTCCATTTTGAATTACTGAAAAACTGACCTAACGACCGTCCACTTTTCAGCTGTCATCAGATGCGTTCTCAACAAATTCTCAAGTATTTGTCGTGTCTGAATGTCGCCTTTTGTATTTTGAACCTCAGGAAAACTCAATTAATCTGCGTAAAGCGGCCGGAGCTTGAAGCTAGTTACCTGTCTCCAGCTAAAATGTGTAGAATACGATGCGGTTTAGAACCATTTTCATGAAGCGACTCTTAGACGATTTTTGTTTCTCAATAAGTCGTGTTTTTCTCTCAAAGATTGGATCGGTACAGCTTTAATGAGGTTGACTTTACATGGGAAATATTTGCTATTAGAATACAGTGTAAGACGTAAACTGTCCTGACCAGGTGTTCGTGGCGTACCTCAGTATTTCTAGACCGTTGATTTGAAAATGCAACCTAGCCATATCATTCTTAGTCCTTTTAAATTCACGATACCTGATTTTTATTCTTGTGTGACTGGAATTAAAATAATTACAAGAGTTGAACAACGTCATTAAACTATTATGGCTGAGCAGATTAAGGGTCTATTTATATAGGAACGTAAATATAACGACACGAGTCCTTGCCGATTTTTCAGAAAATATTATTCAACGTTTTTCAGTGGAACTGTTTAGGAAAAATATCATTGGGGACGTAAGTTGGGCGAGACTCGTTCGTGGAACGGACGAGCTCGGAGTCAATGTAAACAGTTACATTGAAAAACGTTCAATAATATTTTCTGAAAAATCGGCAAGGACTCGTGTCGTCATCTTTACGTTCCTATATAAATATACCCTAATGCAGTGATAAGAACGTACACTTACGTTTAGGAGGTTCTATCCCGAAAGACTGTCAGCTGGCCTAAGCTGACTTAGGTTTTGCTTTATTCAGAAAGTGACAGCTCTGAATTATGATGTTTCAACTCGCCATATTTTTAAATCTTATGCCAAATTCGGTTGTATTTAATATCTATGTTTGATAAGAGGGCGTTGAATATAACAAATAAACAATCAGTCAGCCAATCAATAACCGATGTCCAATCCAGTAAACTAAATATACAGTATATTTAATTAATTAATCTTGTCCGTCTAATCACAATTTAAAATGTATCGAAACATTCGATGTTTCGATAAGGAGCATCACATGGTATTTTAATTATCTTAATTTTATCTTAATTTTAAATTTTAAATTGTGATTAGACGGACAAGATTAATTAATTAAATATATATTTTCACAATATGACGCAACTCTATCATCTTATAAATATACAGTAATTATCTGATTTTGAAACTGAAATAACTTCAGACCGCCAACTTTCCCTCCTCCCCCTCTCAGTTGCACCCCCCTGCCACGACAATTGCGAGCGTGGTGGTTCATTGTTTCGAACTCTGCTGTCCGCTCTCAGCCATTCACTTGTTGGATGTTGATGTTAGCTGATCGATGCTGTCTGAAGCAAGGAACACTGGCGATAACATTGTCGTATTGTAACACTGAATAATGCTTGCAGGCAGAGGTCGCTTACTATGGTTTTGCAGGCAATTAACTGATGCAAAGTGCAAGAGAGTAGCATCAGAATTCAGCTTTATTAATGACAGAAGCTAAGGTTATGAGGCATTGCCTATATGCAACTCTTTCGAAATTTCGAATAAATCGGCCGGTGGAGTTGTTAGTACACTTTTACAATTTCTGCATCAGTAAAAATTACGCGGCAAGAACATTTGAGTCACAAAAAAGGACGGGGTAGTAATTATGATTGACAGAATCTTGGGTTTTCTTGTTCGTAACTCTTGACTCACTGTTCACTGTCCATTTACTAAAAAAAAATGTATATATGTTTCGGTCCAGTGTAGCCATCTTCAGGTTTAGTTCCCTGCTTTTATGTAAATTCACTGGGGATCGTATAGGTTTAGAAATAAGAGATGAAATTATGCGTTAAAACGTTTTAATTACTTAAAACAATAACGGTATTAAAAAAAGTTTAAACTTTTAATTATTTTTTGCACAGTAGCACATAAGCCGTAAGTCAGAAAAATGTACGAAAAAAAAATACGAACATAAAAATACATTTTTAAAACTTTGATGTTTTTGAAATTTTCGCTGTGCCATGACGTTAACTTACTCCCTGAATTGAATTTCATTGGTAGATCAGAGATCCATGCGACGTGCGACACAGACGGGGAGACAAGAAGTGTATAAATAATTTTGGTAGGTATACGTTGTTTCAGATGCACACTTGATAGACTGAGAAAGTTTGCGCTGTTGTTTTTGTCTCTCCGTGCTATATTTATTTATTTCATTTACATACTGAGTTTAATTTTTCACGAATGTCAGTTTTAAACATCAAAGCCTTATTTTTGTTAAATTGTGTGACCTGTAATATGTAGATTGTTCCACTGCTGATATAAACCTAGCTTATCTATGCGCACACGTTCATACAGAATAATTATTCATGATTTGGTATGCCGTATGACATTGTGATGGACATTTTGTACGAAAGTCTGCCCAGGTCTGTCTGTACGATAGATATCCCGTATTTCAATAGCACATGCTTGTTTCGGTCTATTATACAGGTGTAGTATGTCGCGAATGGTGGTAATTTCTATCGATATATGAAGCCAATAGTATTGATCACCAAAATATTATCTGGGCCGCTGAGAAATTTTGCAAACAAACAAACGCTGGAGTTAGTTACCAGCCCGCTCTGTAATACTAGGAGGTCAGAACGGGGTGGGTATTATTACACGTGTTTCGACATTACGTAGCATTCCTTCCACCAGGTACAAACAAGCGCGTTCGATAAGACATTATAGGTTTTATTGATCTTTCAGTAATTTTACATATCAGATTTCGCGTCGGAGTGTCCGTGGATGGCTGTTTTCTGGCATGTAGCGCCGTGTAGTCTAATAGAAGTTTACCTACGTCTCAGAGGTCGTTGGTAAACGTCTACCAGTAACACACCAGAAGAAAGCAGTTTTAATTTTAATAATTTGCCACTCGGGGCGGTTCGTTCGTCTTTAGTGTGTCAGTTCTCAGCGGTTTGTAGAAACTCTGTCTGCAAGACGATAATTGAATGAGTTCTTGACGAGAAATGAGGCGACAGGACTCTTTTCGTCACTGCGTTGTGTAGATTCTTTCGTCCTTAATAGACTGAGGTGAGAGATCAGATTTTCCTTCGGGCCGCTTGGTCACCGAGGTCAGAATTACGTCACCTGTAGCCAGGATCCTCGTTGTGACCCAGAGATGGCTCTGGAGGAAATCGAAACCAGGGCATCGAGCCTGTACCAAGTTGTCTCGGGTTGAAACTGGTACGCGTTGCACGAAAATGAATTTATTTGTTTTAAAGCGTTAATTGATGTGAAATGTTTACAAGTAAAAATGATAACTTCTCAGATATACGTCTGTAACCTTCCCTCCACTTCGACTTGTCACTGAACGGAAGTTGCCACGGGTTCAAACCCCGTAGCGTGTCCGGTTGCTTGGTTACAACTTGAGATATATTTTTAGGTAGGCGGGAGGATATAAAGGAATATTTGGTGCGGGTTTTGCCCGTGAGCACGAGACTCCGACTCTCAGGGAATGTACGGGGAAGCCGATGGTTGAAGCGACTTTTGCACAAAGGAAGCGGAATCTCTTGTCTTGGACAACTGACAGACGACACTGAGATGTTCTTGGAGAAGTAAACTTTTATTGTTTCCCGAGACACACAGACGTGTATATCCAATCACACTCAATGTAAGGCAGCGCGATGATTCGGCTGTTTGTCTTTATAAGTTGAATTTTTAGGTTCAAGTAGAACGTGTCTGCCGGATTGGAGAACAAAACGTAAGCAGCTCGACAGCACAAGCGCCAAGTTAAGAAGACCCCCCTCAAACTGAATTTTGATTTGAATACGGCGATCCGATTCGTTCCCCAAAAGTCACCCCATGACGTCAGAAACGCCCCGAAAAGCCATATTCAAATTTAATTTGTCCGTCGCCTCGTAAACAAGTTTTAAGAGTGCGAGAGCTTTGTGGAAGTCATTTCGCCGCTAGACGGAAAGTCTGGAAGGAACGACTGATTGTCTTCCAATTTGATACATTAAACAATGCCGAAATTTACGAAAATAATTAAATTTGGATGAAGTAAGGCGTATCTAATCACGTCTCCTTCGTTTTTTTTATAAACCAGATTAATGCGCCAAAGCCTGGTTTATCTTTTCATCTCAAGGTTCAGCCCGTTCGGGAATCGAACTACGAACCTGGACTGGCACACGTCTTTAATCTCTAATTCGTCACGTAATTATTACAATGTTTGTGTAAGGAATTTTAGACAGAAGGAATTGTAAAGAAAAACTTTATTTTAAGAAGTATCGAACTTTGTATAGACCACTTAAAACTTCTCGCGCACGCACACACATGTATACACGACCTTGTCCTTCCTCATCCTTTCCAATTCATCATTATTCATTCGCCATCCCGTCATCCCGCGCCTCACAGTTTTAACTGTTGACAGTGTCGTTAAATAAAACGCATATAAATGCGCGTTTCATCCTATCATGTTCTGTGTCCTCTGCTCGGAATTTTTAAATCTCCCTTTTACTGTTTTCCTGCTTTATTTCACATTCGATTTCATCTGTCAACTCACAGATGTCACTCCGAATTTTCACGAGGCTTCGGAAACGCTTTTGCGTCTACAGTATCTTCTTTTGTACAAATATCCCATTTTAACAGCTTCCCGGAAAATTATTCTGGAAAACTTTTATGTTGGAAGACATTAAGAAAATTTGGCTTGCGGCAGTACATTAAAATTTATCTCCAAATGAAAATTAAATGTCAGTCTGCTAAAAAAGAAAAGTCGTATTCTAAATTTCAAGCGCTGCGACAGAGGAATTTCCCGGATTTTCACGCTCATTCAAGTGCACATAATACCCCACATAAAGAACACGGACAATTTGTATGGGAACATAAACTGAGGTTTTAAAATAAAACGAAAGGCCGTGGTTCGGACAGTAATCACCGCGCACTTCAAAAACGCCTAATTTAGTGACGTGCGACACGCCTACTGTGTGTGATTGCGGAACAGTCTTAACTTTTCCGAATTCCAAAACGTAGACCTTTATCAGCCCTTCAGCGACGACGAAGAATCCACTGACAAAATATATAAAGACCCAAATTTGGGGAAATTATGTTAAAAAACCAATGTTTATGTTTCTGGAGCGTGTAACACAATAAGATCTATGTTTAATTTCAGAAACATCGACATACTTAAATCAGGTTTTTTTGTCTAGTTTTATTCCATAATGAAATATTGAGGTAATTAATCTAAGAGTAGAGAGATATTCACTCTGCAAAATAAAACTTTTTGATTAATGGCTGTTGTCAAAAGTACAAATCCGTATAGTAGTCTATTTAAGAGATCAGAGCTCTCATATTCTCATTAATAAACTTCATTTCAGGCAACCAAGAATATTATCAACTGATTCTCATATACCTTATCAAGACGTGGAATATTAATGTCAACCTCCAATATTTTTCAGAAGACTGCATATTAATAAGACATTGACATTTTGACTAATTATTCTTTCTAATGGTGAACTGCTGTGTTTTATGTACGATTAGATATTTTCAAGGCCGTGAGTATGAAGATTTCTGGCTTTTAGCGCCGTGTAGTCTGGTATAAATTTACCGACGTTTCGGAGGTCCTTACTGCCTCCATCATCAGGCCGATGACTACAGTTCGCAACAACCCAGAATATAACCATTTTCTGTAGTGTTTTAGTTACGCTACGGACTAAATTTTTAAATATTATTTCGATGATCTTGTGTTTAAAAGGTGTAATAATATTACGGGTTATATAATGTTGATAAATATTAGGGCTTGTTAGTATTAGGGATCTGTACGCTCTTCACACGTCTTTTGCAAGTGAACTACGTTGTATAAGAGGTCTCTGACGGCATTATCAATACAAAATAATTTGATGTAGGTATTTTTATGAGAAGAGCTGCTACTTGTGTAAAATTTGTTAAAAGTTTATTTTGCCCTAGAGAACAGGTATTCTTACCGAAGGCCTGACACTGCTACATCCGGTCACATTGATGGCGATACATCCACGATTTGTAATGTGAATGTTGTCGCTTGTTTTAGAGGAACGGAACGTAATCCGCTAATAATGAACACACCAATCATCCCTAATTAACTACTTCTTCGTCCAGTGTTCGCAGTTTGATATTGCATCCATTCCAGTATCATATTGGAATTAATCTGATACACAGTGACAATTATGGACGAAATCGATATCAGAGACCTCTGTTGTTAAACTGTGGAATCAAACATGCATTTTGCAAATGACAGTCGATGCTGCTTTTGGAAGAAGAGAAATTTGCGGAAGATCGTGGGACAACTCGTGTCTTTTTATCCGTTGGAATACTTTGCCTGATCTTGATGGAACTCGGAAACCTATTGAAGTACTCACAGACACGTGACTTTTCATGTACAAAGGAAATGTTAAACGCTCCGTAGAACAAAACGTTTAAATATATTTATAGTGGTTTTTAGAAAGATAAATATCGTGCCTGCGGATAAAAGGTTTACTGAACACTGGTCTAAACGTCGTGTTACAATAACATTACTCGCTACGATCACGTCTAAACGTCGGGCTGGCACCAATGTCGTAAGGGTGTTCACTTCAAAGATGCATTCTCGGGGGGCGAGCTCTTGACAAAAGTGGTCGTTAGTATCTTTCGATATGAATTACAATTTAAATTTCTGAACAGTTTTATCCATTATCAGATTTAATCACAATTGGTTCATCCCTTTTTTCCAGTTGTGTAGTTTACAGTCTCTGGGTCATAACGCACTTGTTTTCGACTGGGCAAAAAAATACAGGAACGCTTGAAGTACGTATTATGATATTTATTTTGTCTGTAATTTCTTGCCGTGTTTAAATTTTAACAAGTAGCCTATGAAACAGAGAGGTCACGTTATTTAACCTTTTGGTATTAGCTCATCTTACCAACTTCACAGTCGAGGTCAGTTCGTGTCTCACATTTTGCGTGCGTGTGCACGTAGGAATACGTGTGGCTAGATACACTCAGCGTGTAGGTTTTCATAAAAAATGCAGGTAGGATGTCTTTTAAATGCATAAAATCCTTACTTTTTCAGGGAATGTGACATTCTTATTTCCGTCTGTAACAGCGAGCCAGTCGGACATTTTGTTTGCTACGATGTTGACATTTTAATCAGAACTCACGAAAGTGTTTCTGCTCCAATATAATGTGGTCGTTACAAATGTCAGATCTGGATAAAAATGTAGGAATTATATAAAATGCCTCAGATTCTTTAGGCAAAGTATATAACAAAGAAGTTTTCTTATTTTATATTTTATATTTGCAAAAACTTAATATGAAACAATTCAAATATATTTATTATTCAAGTCTATACACAAACTTTTAAAATTGTTGATGTTAAAATTTTAAATTAATATTTTGCGCCATTCATCGTTATCTCGATATTACAATATTGCGCTTTATACTACTACATGTTTCAATGTCATAGCATCATCTTCAGGTTTTTTATCTTTAAAAGTACTCTATATACGCAAAATATTAATATTAATTTAAAATTTTAACATCAACAATTTTAAAAGTTTGTGTATAGACTTGAATAATAAATATATTTGAATTTTAAACACAAACATGACGCATCTAAACTATAAATATAAAAAAATTGTTTTTAATTCTCAAAACGTTTGTTATATTCGGTTTTCGCGACTATCTCGCACAACCTCCATCTTGACAGCTCACCCAATCGACTTTGATTAATTTTTATTTAACGCAACCAAACAATATTAACGTTACAATTCATTTCACAATTTGCCTACGGACTTTAAGCATTCTATAATTTCCGGTAACAGATACGCGGAGAATTTCCTTTTAAAAAAGCGCCAACCAGCTGATCTTTGTAATGGTGAAGTGTGGTGTTTTCTTCGCGGTACGGACTGATTTCTTAAGTATTATTTATATGAGCTTCGACTTGTCACTGAACGGAAGTTGCCACGGGTTCAAACCCCGTAGCGTGTCCGGTTGCTTGGTTACAACTTGAGATATATTTTAGGTAGGCGGGAGGATATAAAGGAATATTTGGTGCGGGTTTTGCCCGTGAGCACGAGTCTCCGACTCTCAGGGAACGTACGGGGAAGCCGATGGTTGAAGCGACTTTTGCACAAAGGAAGCGAAATCTCTTGTCTAGAAACGTCTATAAAAGCTCAGCAGGTGACACACATCTCACGCTGCTGCTGTTAATTTAAAAGAAAAATGAATAAAACTTGTCGTTAATCTCGGAATTTCTTGTTATATCTCTTACAACGACATGGCGTCAGTTCAGTAATGAATCCTGTTCTATAATTCATCGTAATTGCACCAAATGACTCGAAGTTCTGCACGCAAATTCCTTATTGCGTAGGATTCGAAGTTTTCACGGCGATGAGACTGAAGATGACTGTCATCTGGGTTGTTGCGCATTGTAGTCTGGTAGAATTTTACCGACGTTTCAGAGGTTCCTGCTGCCTAAATCATCAGGGCCCGGATGATGGAGAGCAACCAACCAACCCCCTTCCCCAAAAGGCTTTGCTCTGCCATATGTCCTTGAACAAATATTCAACACACTTGAAGGTGACTTTATCTCGAGGTTTTCGTATCCTACCTCATCCTGTGTGCACTCCGTGTCATGGGGATACGCGGTGGTGACTGGGGCCAAAAATTTAACCCCCACCATATGACAAAAGTTCTCAACCAATTTCGCTAGCCGCCAATCCTCATTGAGATCCAACTTAATCATGTTATTTAAAAGTAAAAACATACCTGTATTTTATAATTATAAAAAAAAAAATAATTATATTTGTATGTTGACCGACGTTTCTGTCGAATTTAATTTTTGTAGTACTTGCTTCTGTTTTACTACCATCCTGCACGTCTCACAGAGCTTAATTGAAACTTAAGTAAATTTGCAATTAAAGTTCTTTGTTAATTATCTGCAGGGGACTAACAAGTCTTTTCGAATCCAGTTTGCTTTCCTCTAACCGCACAAAAGATGGCGTCTGAATCGCGGCTCAGTCTCGACGTTTCATTTTTCATTTAGCTCTCTCCCTCTCTCTCTCTCTCTCTCCCTGTCCGGATTTACGTCACGAGGTTACACAGCGGGACTTCCGGCATTCATGAAATATTACAGTGCGCAAATAAAGTAGAAACGCCAACGTCGGTGGATCCCTACTGGAAGCTCAACTCCCTCATTCCGGTTGATGAAGGGGTTTAATGAGTAACTTTATTTATTACTTATTTACGTGTAGAATTTAAAAATATATCGCGAAGCCTGAAATGTCTTAACACTTCTTGTATACTCGGCTTGACAAAGAACAGCCAACCTTCTTTACGGAACCCGAAGGTTCATCACCGAACTAACCAAAGCCCTCCACCGGACCAACAAAATCCAGTCTCCTTCAACTCCTATCTCCCATAGATCCCGCCTGAGATTATCCTCCCATCTACGTCTAGGTCTCCCCAGAGGTCTCTTCCCCTCAGGCTTCCCAAATAGTGGACCCAACCAACCAGATGGCTTACGGAACCCGAAGGTTCATCACCGAATTAACCAAAGCCCTCCACCGGACCCTGTCCTGAGCCAACAAAATCCAGTCTCCTTCAACTCCTATCTCCCATAGATCCCGCCTGAGATTATCCTCCCATCTACGGCTAGGTCTCTCCAGAGGTCTCTTCCCCTCAGGCTTCCCAAATAGTGGACCCAACCAAACAGATGGCTTACAGAACCCGAAGGTTCATCACCAAA
>NW_019060180.1:213378-224414 GCF_000696155.1 Zootermopsis nevadensis
TTCTTAGAAATCAGACGGGAAGACAAAATATTTTGAAGTGAGAAGTAGCAAGCATTTCCGGAATTTAGTCTCCTCCTAACTTCCTCATGAGTATCTTTTTTCATTTAAGAGAGTTAATTTTGTTCCAGTAAAGTAAAAATGTGATAAAGTAAAGCTCTCCCTCTATACGCCAATTAGGCGCTTCGGTGGGGCGCGAAAAGGTACATTCCGTACTCGTTCTTCACCGAGACACTAGACAGTAAAAATAATTTTTTTATTTTCATTTAAGCATCGTCATGTTCCGTTACTTAACACAAAAGCTTGGACATCGCAAAATTCTGTGCGTGTCAAAACTCAGGGGACCAAAGCGTCGGTTTGAAATTATTACATTACATGATAGATGCAACTTTTTTTAATACAAGAACGCGCAGAAGTGAACAGAATGATTTCACATATTTTGTGACAATTCACTATCAACGCCTGGATTTAAATATCGTTAAAGTATCGACTTTATCTGGAGTAATTTCTTGTATTCGTTCGTTAGAAGGAAAAAATCTGCGAATAACAGAAGAAAACGAACGACTCAACAAAGAATTTTAACTAAATACGAGGCAGATGTTCGACGTAATGTTTATGGTCAGCTGTTACGTTGTTTCAGATGTTTAAAGAGGACCGTTCAGTATTTTTCCCCTGTAAAACAAATGTTTTCACGTGAAGTTGGTTACTTCCGTATACTTTCCCTATACTGCATAAAATTACATTCATAAAAGGCCTGCCCTAGATTCCCTCCTCTGTAACAGACATAGAGTATATTTTTTTTTCATCCATTAAGAAGACACACATAAAAATATAATAGCTTAGAATTCATAAACCAACTTACTTTGGCTCTGTTAAAGTATGTAATATCACAAAATACGCCGGTTTTTAAATCTCAGCTCACACCAGTCACTTCCCCTCTCCCCCCTGTTCAGATTAATTTCGTGTATAGGGAGGAGGCTATCGGAGCAGACCTACCCCACGCCTCTAAATAAAATTTCCAACCCTCATTCACAACCACTTTTATAGCCGTCAAAAATACGAATCCCTCACACTTTAGAATTCGACCTCGTTTGTTCACTCCCACTTGAATAAATACATATCAGATGAATTGAGAGCAATATTACTGTATTATATGACCTTATAAGCAAGTAAGCCGTGGCTCGCGGGCCGCAGTGTGCAATAGTTCGATTCCCGATAACGTAAGAGCGATTCTATTGGCCTGCATGCGATCGTCATGCAAATTTTCTCGTGCGCTAATTTGCCATTGTGAGTGTTTTTGGTAGGTGGAGATGTTTACAAAATAACACATTAATACGAGCCCGTGTTCCAAAAAAAATATTGGTGTGAGCAGATAAATTGTGGGATGGGCAAGGAATGCAGCACGCATGGGATATGAGAAAATTGTAAGTTGTAGAACTTGAAGGCCCAGGACAGGGTCCGGTGGAGGGCTTTGGTTAATTCGGTGATGAACCTTCGGGTTCGGTAAGCCATCTGGTTGGTTGGGTCCACTATTTGGGAAGCCTGAGGGGAAGAGACCTCTGGGGAGACCTAGACGTAGATGGGAGGATAATCTCAGGCGGGATCTATGGGAGATAGGAGTTGAAGGAGACTGGATTTTGTTGGCCCAGTGGAGGGTCCGGTGGAGGGCTTTGGTTAATTCGGTGATGAACCTTCGGGTTCGGTAAGCCATCTAGTTAGTTAGTGAGAACAGGTATTTTTTTGGGAAATATTCAAACATGAACATTATGAAAAGACACAAAAGATAAAGAATATACCAGGATGCAGTAATTCCACTGTTTCATCCAATTAGGATGCAATTACCATTTACTACAGTGTTTTAAAACAGCAAAGACAAACTTTTTGCAAATCCTAACAACACAGTTTTCAAAATAAAATATTATGAATAAAAACTTTTTAATGAACATGACTGATTTAAGAGGTTTTTATTCATTATTAATGTTCTGACAGAATTATGAAATGTAGACGGTGAACTGTGGAATACATAGAAGGAAGTGGTAATAGTTACTTTGAAGGCATTATCCTACCATTAGTCACAGAGAGCGATTAACTCCAATGACCACTCTTACAATATTTAGTTTTTGGTGTAAGATTCAAACCTGGGTCTTCCAAATACAAAACTTAAATGCTGCCACACCAAAACGATCAAAAGACTGTATGTGAACAACTTAATACCTCAACAACTTAGAATCATGGATGACTCAACTTGTTCTACATCCCTAGCTTATAACCATAAACTTGAAGGAGACAGTCCACAATGGAAGCCGTCTCAGGGATTTTAAGGGATTTATTCTGTCTTGGGAAATGTTTCTTAAAGGGATGTGAATTTTCTGATTAACTCAGCGCTTGTTATCTTCTGAAGACCACCTCTGCCCCATGGAGTTAATTGTATGCGTTATATTTCGAGGAAAATTGCGTGTGAAAATTTTATGATAATATTAAAGTGTATCATTAATCAGCATTCTTCTCAGTCATATAATTACGCTGTAAATAAGAAATGATAGCGGATTGCAAGGGCTTGTTCTGAAGGATGCTGAAACACACTTATCGTACTCATCAGAGTGTGGTCTTTTGTGTGGAGGATTTGTACAAATCTGACTCTTCCACGGTGCCTGTAACGAATTTATGACAGATCGTTATCATTTTACGGCTTGTTTGTTCGTTTGTTATTTCACAGCAGTGTATCAAGTACAAACGATTAGTCAACTTAAAGTCGGAAGAACTGTATAGTTCGTGAAATTAGCACACACTGTAAATAAGAAACATTGCAAAGTTATTTCTGGCAGTCGACCCTCTTAAGTCTGCGACACGAAGTGGAAATCCCTCACTGAGTGTTGGTATTTCTGTAGAGAATTTTCTGCCAGCTCTTGGAAACATCTACGAGATTTTTTTCAGGTCTTCTCTGACGGGAGGTCGCCTCTGTCAGGGACTTTACCTGATGATGGTAGCCCCGATATACGAGGACAGCAAAAATGCCTCTACCGGGATTCAGACCCGCGAACCCGCGGCTCGAACTTACCCTGTCTTTATTTTCATGTTCATTTTTTAAATTAAATGTATCGATCACTCAGTTCTATAGTTGGCAAGATTGATTTCGTCTGCTGTACATATTCAAACATTTTTCGAAGGCTGTAATTAGAAACGGTGCCAAGACTTCTACAGCTGACATTTCTATTTGGATACAATGAATTAATAGCACGCAGATAACGCAACTATTCAATCATACATTCCCGATGTATTAATACAGAAAAATAGCTCACACGAATTAATTAACTGGCTCTATGAAGCTAAGGCCTTGCTTTGAAGGTAATGACTTTTCAGTTATTCATAAAATTCGCCGCTGACGTATAGAATCCCGAGACTTCATAACCATTTTAATAAGAGACCGTCACTGGACCACATTGTGAGCTTGTACACCGCCTCAACGAAACCGTACAACTTCAAGGTGAGATTTCAGGTTCTCACTGCGTCGTATATAAATATTTCTGTCCTCTAGGATATTGAACCGTGTAGTCAGGAATTCTTTTAGAGGCGTTTCGAAGGTGTTTGCTCCCTCCATCATCAGGATCATAATCGATTTTATGATGGAGGTTGTAAGCACCTCTAAAACGTCCGTAAATTTCTACCAGGCAATATCTTAGAAGAGAGGCATTTTTTACGTCCTTAATATTTGTTTTAGTGTAACTCGTATCTCCCTGCTCCTTCCTTCATCAGGGCCTATGTCTCTTTGTTTAGTCGATGATTATAATATTTACTAAAGCGTAAAAGTTATGAATCTAATCAGTCTGCCAGTGGGTTTTCTCCCCAAATGACATGTCTCAACCATTAGCAACTAGTCTTGCTAGGTTATGATCAGAGACACACTACAGCAGCACAAAGTAACGAGTATATTCATGGCATTTTAAGTTTTTAAATTAGTAATAAAGAGAAGAAAATAAGAAGACGAGACTGTTATGTAGACGGTAAATTATCATTCCAGTAATTTAGTTTAATTCTGTTATTCTCGTTATGAAACACTTTATCATATTTTCGAAGTTATTAGCAACCTTCATGCAATTATTTTGTTGTCCATTCCGGTGACGTCATTAGTTATCCCTGTTAAGTTAATTAATATTGACAAATCATATAAATAATTTATTCAGCCTAATTGATCACCGACTGGAACATCTTGCGCTCCAGTTAATGTATCCGCCATAATCAGATAATTCCACAAATATGAGCTATAAACTATCAATATTTGACTAACTTCACTGCAGTAATGGAATAAGTTTACACGTCGACCTCAAATGGCATGTCCGGTGTTATATTCGCGAAATAAGTCGATGCTTTATGAAGCGACTGAGGAAAATATAAGAAACGTCCCTGACAGCGTTTTCTGTGTACAGAAACAACTATTAGATTCTGCAAAATACAGGTCAAAAGGAGTTCCGCTGTGTCATTAACTGCATTGGCTCCTACTGCAATTACTCCCAACGACAAAACGTATCAGGCAGAACAAATGACATCGCGTAGGATTTGAGATTCTCACAGCGGCGAGTCTGAAAATTCCTGTCTTGAAATACCGCATTGTAATATTAGGTAGTAATTTAAATGCTAGATTCGACAATAAATTCGTATCAATTCGAAGTATAAAATATAGTAACATAGACACGATATAAATAATAATATAGGCAGAAAATCGAAAAGTGTTGTAATAAGGTACTGTATAAATTATTAATATTCTAGACGTAAAAGTAGTCATACATTTTTGTAAGGTTTTCATGTGGAAGTCAATATATTATATACTGGAAATTAATAAATAATACTTTATTTAATATGGTAGCACACCAGACCTTCTACAGGAAACCATGTACTGAAAGCTAATAATTCTCTTTTAATCTAGAAAGTGGAATTATAAACCAATGAAGAAAATAGGACAAGAACAGGCTAATTTTATAGCATAAGCTTCGAGTAGAATCTGTAAGAAACTGGTTAGATATGTACTGGAATTAAAACGAGACAAAACTTTAAAAATAATAAATAATAGAATTAAAACGAGACAAAAGTTCAAAAATAAGAAATAAAAATTAATGGAAGGAACCCAGGACATAAGAACTAGGGTTAAAACAATTAATGAATGAGGACTGAAGAATATGGTCTGGCTTTAATTATGTAGGCCTAATAGATACAAAATGAAAGTTGAATTGGATATAAACGAAGAAGTTTAACAAATAAATCCGAGGCAGAAGAAGTTAGGACATTTACGCGTAGCGCAACAGTGGAATGTGTCAATATTTTAGTAAAACATTGAAACTTCGAATTTCGCTTAAACCCTTTCAGTGGTTTTGTAATTACTGGCTGAGAGACAGACAGGGCGAAGCTAATGATCGCATTTTGCATCATTTCGTAAACGACGGGCCGAAGCTCGTCTAAATATTGCGTATTTAAGGATTCAGACCGTACCGCGAAGTAAACACAACTCTTCACCATTAAAAAGATCAACTGGTTAACCTTTTGAAGTCAAAGCTCGTCTAAATATTACGTATTTAAGAATTCAGTCCGTACCGCGAAGTAAACACAACTCTTCACCATTGCAAAGATCGACTGGTTAACGCTGTTTAAGGAAATAATCGCTGTTTATAGTGAGACTCATAGGAAACCCTTAAGTACTAAATAAAGGTAAAATAGGAAGAGATTTGCTGACGTCACCGCCCGTTTTAAGGCGTTGAGAACACGTCCACAATATTACTGTCCTCCAAAGAGTACATCTAGCTGTTCTGTGGGTGATATTTTTGGTGTGGATATGTCAGGTGTAGTTAGGTTTTATCACTGATTTTTTATTAGTATGTATGAAGATATCCGAGACTTTTCTCAGCGGGAACCTGGAAACGTTCATTTAGGCTTACACGTGGTCAGTAAAATCGAGACTGAGAATCTTTAAGCGCCGCTGGGATACGCGTGGACACTTGACATGTGTGAGCAACTTTGATGTAACGTCTCCATTAAGAAAAGAATCACTCTAGCTGTTAGATTTTGCACCCTCGTAATTTCAAGCGCGTTCAGCATCAAAATCCATTGTTCTGTGTATGCAGTCGCTTGTCGCTTCGATAGCAGATAACAAACACGTCTGTGTGAGATAAGACTCCAAACTGCAGTCCTCATTTCAACGCTTCGGTAAGTTTTAATCAGATATGTATGAAGATATCCGATACTTTTTTTTCAGCGGGAACCTGGATACGTTCATTTAGGCTTACACATGTTCAGTAAAATCGAGACTGAGAATCTTTAAGCGCCGCTGGGATACGCGTGGACACTTGACATGTGTGAGCAACTTTGATGTAACGTCTCCATTAAGAAAAGAATCACTCTAGCTGTTAGATTTTGCACCCTCGTAATTTCAAGCGCGTTCAGCATCAAAATCCATTGTTCTGTGTATGCAGTCGCTTGTCGCTTCGATAGCAGATAACAAACACGTCTGTGTGAGATAAGACTCCAAACTGCAGTCCTCATTTCAACGCTTCGGTAAGTTTTAATCAGACTTCCGCCACTGCGGTTAAAACCTCGTGTATTGGTAAGGCGATCTCCATTATTTCTTGGGCACAGCAGTGTTACATTATTCACGCCAATGTATAAACAATTTCTTCTTCAGAATCTTAAAAGTCTGCTTATTTTAGTAATCAATTATCGTTGGAAAATTAAATTCCGCCACTGAACAGACACTTTTACCTTTAGGCAATTCGCCATTTTTTACATTTCATACACAAAAGCTTCATTAAGCAAAAAATAGAACAAAGTTTTTTTAATTTCAAACTTACAGTAACGTACGTAAGATGAAGAGATGCCAACTCGGAGCGTGAAATTTAAAAACAAAGACTTGTAAGAACGCCACTGATCCCGTATGCACAAATGACGACACGTGTAGTGATGAATTATACTCGTGTGTGATCCGAATAAAAGCGAATGTTAATGCCATGTAAAGACTCTTAATTGTCACGGAGACTTGGAAAAAAAATTATATTTCGCTAACGGCTTAAAATGTCGCTAAGGTGACGTACGAAATTAACGGAGCTGTTTCCATTACTTTTAAAATGAAATATGAGTAGAAAAAGAAATAGGTGAGTTATGAGAGACCGTTTTATGAAGCGATTTGGAACTATAGAACAGAGTTGATCACGAGGGAATTTAAATGTGTGATTCTAATAACCGACTGAATAATTACCTCTCAGTACGCTTGGGATTAAAAAAAATCAGCTAGCTTTCGCATAAAGACAATGCAGAATATAACACGAGGTGGAGTAGTGTCTAACAATAGTACGCGGTAGACTGTTAATAGCTGTCATTGTCTTGGCTGGATAACCGGGGTTCAATCCTTGATACAGGCAAGTCCACTTTTATAAATAGTTAGGAGACGTAATGATTGCTTAATCATGACACAGAACATCCACAGTGGGTACACACAACTATTTTAAACTTTTATTCATTTATTTATAATACTATAACATGTTTCGACACAGTAGGATCATCTTCAGGTGGATATATTATTTTATGATACTGTTAAGAAAAGTGTGGATATTAAATACATAATTAGTAGTTAAAATTAACGTTGAATGCAATTGTTAAGGTTAAAATTACTTCGACAAAGTCGTATAACAAAGGACGTTGTTTACTTTTGAGTGTCCCCGGGCGTGGCATTCAAGAGCCACTTCACACTTTCTAATTTATCTACATGTTCCTTCCACAGTATAAATTACCGTCTCATCCTTGTTTCATGAGATTTATGCGTCTGTCGTATTGAAGTACAAGACATAGCCTACCCCACATCAAAGATACCCTACGCAGAGAACAGTCCGTGTTCCAACATCCACATAACAACAGCGAGTAACATAAAAACATTTAAATATAAACAAAAATCTTTATAATATAATAATATCATATTCCATTGTTTAAGTAATTTTAACCTTAATCCACCTGAAGATGACCCTACTGTGATCGAAACATTTTACGGTAATAATTGCTTGTTTCGTGCTGAAAACTGACAACTGAGGTTTGTTCCGTGTCGTTGGACGTTGCAAAATTGTTTCTCCATCCCACGTCTTACATGACGTCACGTTTGTTGACAATTTCCTGCTTGTGTCTTTGTTCTTTATCATTTTTTCTTTGTCTCCAGGTCTTCGTTTCGTCCTTCACGTCCCTCCTTTGTCTAACTGTACTATCTTTTCTTAGTGTCACTTTATTTCATATCCGTCATTGCCTGATTCTCGATTTCTTCGTCCAATGTTCATCATTCATCGAAGTTTATAAATCGTATTCTTTTACACTCTTTTGTGTAACACTTCTCTCTTTTTCTCGTCCGCTTTGGGCCTTTGTTTCATCTTATCCCTTCTTTCCATTAACTTGATCGCCATTATCTGTTTCTCGTGCGTGCTCTCTGTGCGCCATTATCAGTTGCCTTGGCAGTGCTGCCATCTATCAATGTCTGCCAGCCTCACTTGATGAATGACGTCAAGCAGTAACTCGCTTGTGTATTCATCGAAGACTCAGATCGGGGCTTACAGTTTAGCAAACGTTCACCTCAACCTTTGTGTGTTTACCAACTTTGGTCCTCTAGGGGGGCAAGATGAGAGTTTTCATTTCTACATCATTGTTGGCAGCACTGCCAGTCCAGGGAGCAGAGGCCCGCCATCTTGTGAATCGTATAATCGTAACAATTTAATGTAAGAAACCACCACGGTGTGAGTTGTGTCACGCGATGTCAGAACAAAAGAAAATCCAACTGCTTAAGTAAGACAGGATAAGATTAAAATGGTGTTAACATAATATGACCATGTGCGAAATGTGTCCGGCATAATGAAGTCATTTTTAAATTGAATAAAAATTTACTTGGATATTATCCATCGTCTAGTAAATATAAAACGTAAAAACGACGTTTCGGAGATGGGACTCTATCTCCGTCTTCAGGTTCCTACACAGTTGGGCCCACTAGACAGAGCTAATCCCTATCTCCGAAACGTCGTTTTACGTTTTATATTTACTAGACGATGGATAATATCCAAGTAAATTTTTATTCAATTGACTCTTCACCATCGCCAAGAAGTTTTAGATTTGATATCATTTTTAAGTGTTCCGTTAACTGAATTTCTTTAAATATGCCTTGAAAAAAATGCTTATTTCCGAAAACCGACAAAATTGCATGGAACTTTTACGTCATGACTTTCAATACATTTCGGAAAATATCTGATTACAAATTTGGTACATTATTTGCCACGTACAAATTATATTTCTAGGAGGAAGTTTGAACCAGGAACATGTCGGAATAGCCCACACATGGCGGCGTATCAGATGTCATGTATTTTCCTGAATACGTCACCGTGTTGTCACTTAAAAATCCTGCCCCATAGCTCGTTTTTAAGAGAACTGAGTTGAATTCGGTGACAGGTTCTTCGGAAATATTAACCTACTGAACGAAAGCAGAATATTTCTTTTTTTCCTTCGTGTAATTCAGCCACCTGTTGGTCCATCCCGCCTCAGTCTTACAAAAGAATCTTTAAAAGCTTTCGTAGTCCATACAGTTAGGCCTTATAGTTCTTTCAATGTCTTTCAATGTTTCACTTACAATCCGTGCCAAACTAATTTGCCGCTGTCATGAATTCCATTTCAGTGGCTGTAATTCTGATTTTATCACTTACTCTCGTTTTACAGTTTTCACCCCCACATAAAAGATAAAAAGACTTTTATTATAGTTCGTTTTCGGACGTTTTATCGCCATTAATTTTTGTTGAAGATACGGACAGCCGTTTCGACAAGAACTTTTATTTTCCCTTAATATGACGTAAAGCATGACCTGCAATTCAATTAAGTGATAAGTATTTTTCATTGTTTATTTTTTTATGTTTTTCGTATAAAAATTGTCAAGTTTACGAGCTGATAATCTGTAATTCGTAATTTATATTTTCATTATTATCTGCCTGTTATAATTTTAGACTGTAATAATGGCGTGTTTTATGGTATCTTATATGAAAATTATTCGCGTGTGGTGGTTTCAGTCACAAAATTTTTAAAAATTAGAAAATTTCTGCAAGTCACTGCATTTCGAGTTTATATATCTGTCACTCTCGACTGCTTTTTGTTAAAACTGTTGAAGTTTATCTTTTTTTCTAATAGGCCACAGCGTACAGAAGTCCATTTTCAGAGTCACTATTTGAATCATAAAGACACTTTTTTTTTGACATTGCAATTTAAGCCACAGCCAATGGGCAACGTCCAAACAACATACCATAAAATAACAATCTTTCCCCATTTGTATCGTTTTCAGTTCCCCTTTGTTTCGTCTGTATAACACGTCACTAGACTTTGTTTGCAGTACGTCGGTGAAGAAATATATAATTTTGAATAAAATTGAACTTCTATTTAGTGTATATATATATATATATGGGCTATATTTATTAATACTGCAGTAACTTATTTGAGATATTTTATCTTTTAGCTCTTAAGTACATTGCCTAAAGCTTCCTCACAAACCCTCCCCCCCCAAAAAAAAATTCTCCTTTTTCATTTGTTGGTTTGAGGCAAAATACTATCAATTTTAATTAAACATTAATTCCACAGATAAATATAACGTCTGACTACAATAAGCAACTTACTATGAAAATGGAAAGCCACAAACAGAACTACGGATCATTATAATATATTGCATCAAATATCTAATAGTTTTTAAAATATTTAAATTGATAAAAACCTGAAGACGACGGTATTACCCGTCGAAACATGTCGTTTTAATAAAAGCGCTAAAACAAATATAATGTAAAATCGTATTTACGATTAAGAGCGCTAATATAATATTTTACACAACTAAATGTTTTAATATTATATAATTTTTTACAACACCAATAAACTTCAAACGTTTATGTATAGACTGTACAAAATAAATATATATAAAATACTATCAGTTCGTGAATTATTTTATTGGAAGCTATATTGGAATGCTTATAAAAACTGTTTTATAATGTGGGGGGGGGGGGGGC
>NW_019060180.1:232989-257261 GCF_000696155.1 Zootermopsis nevadensis
TCATGGCGGAAGCTTGATCGTGTAATACAGACATATTCCGCGTTTTACCCAATGTCATGAATTCAAAATTAATTTAATCGGTTGAAGATGCATAATATTCTACCGCAATTCTACCCAGAAGAATGAGGTAGGGTTATCCGCGTAGCACTTCGCTGTTTGTACATTGTAACTGTGTAATGTTGGTAGTACTGGATAAGTAATTAAGAAAGAAGTTTAATTAAGGCAGTGGATAATGAAAATAGGACGAATACTAGTACAAGGCGTGCCTCAATGTAATTATTAATGAGGTGTCTACCACGCTGTACGCGACCAGGGGTTTTGAACAATGAATTCATATAAATTATAGTTTCCTCTTACTGGCGGTAAACTTTGGGGAGCATTATACTTCGTGCTTTACGACAAAGAAAACTTTCAAACCCATGGAATGTACATAATTAACACGATTTTTAACTCACATATTCTGGAAAGGCAGTTACGGTTTTGGTAAACATAAATTGAAAAATGCAATTTGCTGTCTTCTGGGTTGTTGCGACGTGTAGTCTGGTAGAAGTTTTCCGACGTTTCAGAGGTACTTGCTGCCTCCATTATCAGGGCGATATGTAAGCCTAGCGAGTAGACAAAGGAATTGGACAGTTAATGAATAGCCTGATCTTAATTAGTGGGGATCGGTGTCAGAATCAGTCGATGATGTGGGGGCCATTAGGAGTGCGGGTGCTTGTCCTATAGTGGACGCATTGGTCCCTTGCCTCTGAAGTTCATCGTAGTGATATATAAGCGTCGGGTGAGAAGTGAACACAGCCTACAACCATTACGCAGATAAATTTTTTAATAATGTTTGGGGGGAATTATATAGCTGTCTACTTTCAGAATCGTGTGAAATGTAAAAAATTCATTCTGAGTTTAAAATGCATAATTTATTTTTACAGTTAATACAGGACTTTTAAGAGATTACGTTCAGCATTCAGTGTAATTTATGCAAATTCTGCAGCAAATTTCTGTTCGAGATTTTTGGGATATTGAACTCTCGCGTCATTTACCAGACGTTAAATGTCGGAAAAGGCGTTTGTCTTCAAAGGAGATACAATATCAGTACGTCGCATGTCTGAAGTACCACCTGACAGTTGCGTTTTGTGGGATGCCTGCCACTTAGCGGTGATTATTCGAACTATAGACGACGAGTAGGTGAACAAGATCTGTATTGCATTCAGAACAGCTTGAGATGTACTAATTACTCTGAAGCTCAGAGCTTTGACGTCTGCCGACAGACGCAAATAGATCACTCACTGTTCATGTAGGATTTAAGGTTTTCACCGCGGTGCATCTGAAGATGTCTATGTTCTCAGTTGTTCTTCCATGTAGTCTAGTAGAATTTTAACGACGTTTTAGAGGTCCTTGCTGCCTCCATCATCAAGGCAATCGCCCTGATGATGGAGGCAGCATGGAACGCCGAAACATTCTTAAACTTTTGCTAGACTACACATCGCAATAACCCAGAAGACAACCATCTTCAGGTCACTGGTCCTTAGAGTTGAGTATTAACAAGATATTGCTCTACGCGACGGATTTTGATGTCGAGGGAACATTGGTGATCGGTGCAATAACGTGACTGGCTCGACACCAATATGGCTGCAGAGCGTATCGAAGATCCGATTTCGGTCTTCCGTCATTGGTTCATGACGTATGGAAACTAAAAGCAACATTTATCAAATCCGAATGACGAACAGTGTAGAACTATGCATCTGAAGATATACACGGTCTGCAATTGCTATGTACGTTAAGGTGTTTGAAGAAGTATCATTTTGGCTTTATATTAAGCGGAATTACGAGCATTAAAGCCGTTTCACTCAAACACTTCTACAGATTTGAATAAAACATTCAGTTGATCACGCAGAGTAGTTGTTGAGTTGAAATTTGCGGACGGACAAATGACTGTTTTGCATCAAATTTATGGGAGTTTGCTCCATGACCTTTCTAGTTTGTTTACCGCGCGTGTTCTCGGACAAATGATTTAAAACATGTTCAAATACAAGCAAAAAATTGACTTCGAAACAAATCAGGCCAAAGTGTTCTGTTCAGCGAGTCAATAACGAACAGCAGTTTCAAATACATGCTCATGGAATGTAACACTTGTCGATCATGTTCAGGTGCGTTATGGGTGTCAGTTTATAATAAAATTTATGTAGTAATGAATTTATATACACATTTCCTTGCTCCTCGTTTGTTAAATAAATTTAAGTAAAACAGCATTTTTTACATAATCAAATATCATACCCGGAAACATAAATTCATTGTGGGCAAACAGAACTAATTAGCTAATGCCGATTAGTAGATTTCTACTTAAGAACACTAAGTTACTCAGTAAATTCTGAACATTCTGTAGAACTCTGAGGTTTTCTGTCGCATTGACAATATTCAGACATTTGCGTCTATTCCGGGTGAAGTCAATTGAATCCACACACCTCAAGCCAAATTTCCAAAGTTCCATTTTAATATTATCTTCCCATCTACGCCTAAGCGCGGTTACCACCCTTCACGCCTTCTTGCCAAGTTTTCTACGAATCTTGCATCTAACCTACCAGCTTCATCCTCTGTGACCTGATCCTCCCAATAATATTGATTAAGTATCAAAATTTATAAGAGTACTCATGAACCTCTCGTTGATTGATTCCTCTTAGGTTCAGACAGGCTAATCTTCTGTGAACCCTGTTCTCAGACACCTTTCGTCTGCCCTTAATTTCTTCTTGAACGTAATTTTGATTTGTTACCGTCCTTCCCAAATATTTGTACATATTCAAAGGATATATTAAATTCCTTTACGTAATGATTTTGTCCTCCTAACTGATGACTTCACATGAACGTTTCATAGTTTTTATTCGACTTTTTTGTTAAACCAACTTCCTTCTTACCTTGTAAACATCTTCTGTGTTTTCCTTTCCGATCGCACCTCGTATATACGTATATCCACCCAATAAATAAAAGAGTATCACCACAGACCAAAGACCGATGAGTCCCTTTCAATTAAAAACCCTTCCTTTGTTGTGTTGTGTTTTCCTGATCACATACACTGTAGGAGAAGTTGAAAAATAATTGTGCCAAGGCATGTCCTTGTTTTCCAAATATTCTGATTTGGAAATCAATGATACAAATGTTTACCTTTCAGAACTTTACTGCAGGTTTTATTAAACAGAGTTTAATTAACCCACACGAACATAACAAGAATTCAATATTTGAAATCCTACAGGAAAAACAATAAATCTGTAGATGGCAGAACAGCCACGGTGTGCACTGACGTCTAATTACAGAGAAACCAGTGCCATTTCCACAGAATCACACCCCATCCCCCTTCGCCGAGATTCACGCAACCATCAACACAGCGCGTGCAGTTAGACCTGCGCTAAAATGCCTCCTCGCCCCATTAGACACCTAGGATCGCCATCGGCCCACGTCGAGTCATCTCATACGTGGTTATTTTACGAAGGTGTACAGCTCTGACCCGCAATTTTTTATTTTTCCGATATATCGATTTGTTGATATTTGATGTATTCAAAATATCCTGTCAACAATTTCAGCTTTCTATGCATTCGAAAGAATATAGGACATTCCGTCAAAATAACTTCTATCTCATAGTCCTCTAGGATGAAATCTTAATTCACCGAATAATTTCGAGGGAGGAACACAGATTGCAGGTGTTTGAGAATCGGGTGTTGAGGAGGATATTTGGGCCTAGGAGAGAAGACGATGGGGCGTGGAGAAAACTGCATAATGACGAGCTTAAAAATCTGTACTCCTTCCCCAATATTGTCAGGGTGATTAAGTCGAGAAGAATGAGATGGGCTGGGCATGTAGCGCGCATGGATGGGACAAGAGGGTCCGGTGGAGGGCTTTGGTTAATTCGGTGATGAACCTTCGGGTTCCCTAAGCCATCTAGTTAGTTAGTAGCATTGGAAAAATTATCGCAACTAGTTTCCAGGGTGTACCGATTTCAAAGAAAACTTTTCGCATTGCTTTGTAAATGAATTACGGCCTTCCTTAGAGTCTGTAAGTGTTCGACACCCGCTGTCATTCTCAGCGTCTGCCGAAATCAGAATGCCTTATCAGTACTCGATCGATTTATATCGAAATCCTTTCAGATATTTCCATAAATTTTACCTGTGTAAGAAATTTTTTTAGCAAAATGTTTTTAGTTTATAACTGACATTCCTTCATAATTAGTACAGTCATTCTATCATCCTCCTCGTATATACGTTCAATATTAACATTCTTCCCACTGCTTTACCAAATTCGTCTTTATTATAAACGCAATTTACAACTTTATGGATATCAGACCAACGTAACGCATTGCCTCTTTGGCAAAAATTGTGTTGTTCTCTCTGCATTTTCGTAATCCCTGTTGTGTTAACATTACCATCGAAGCTGTTCAAAGATGCAAACCCCTGGATTCTTACCCGATACTGCATTATTTGTCTTCCTGATATAAATCTGTTCATACCAAACTTTATTGGTAATCGTTCTCTAACCAACAGCCTCTCCCCAAGTTTTGCAGTCACCAAATAACGGTCATTATCACAGTCAGCTTTTCTTAATGATCGCACATGTCGTCTTCTGTCCATTTTTATGTCCTAAAAGTCGTGTAACTGCTGTGTACATGATATTATACATAAAACTATAGATTTCTGTAGTTTTATGTTAGGTAATGCATATAAAAATCATTCCCACTTAATTGTTATGTACTGTATTGATAAATTTGTAATTATTCCTTAGTTTTATATTTTACCTTTCTTTAGCCGTGGATTTTTTCATTACATTGTGTAAAACTCTTATGGCTGTTGAAAGCAAACCTGATGTGAATTTCCCTCAAGAGAAGCGGGATTTTGGAATATGGGAACATTTCATCCACGACAACTTGGTTATTTGATGTAGCAAACTTTGCTACTCTGAAGCCATTACATCAGCTAGCTCCATATAAACTCTCGTGTATAATTGTCGATATTAAAGTATATGCCCCCCTCCCCTCAATCACTCATCTTTGCATTGAAACCTCGTAACAAATTTTCGTGTAGTATTGACTAAATAGAGACTGTAGTTTCTCATAGAAACTGTCCCTCGCATCATCGCATTTATCATCAGATGGTCCATGCACATTCAGGAATCTAATACCACGCTAACACCCACTACGTATTATAATGTCATCCTATCACTAACTCGCTCTACACTTATAAACACTGGTGTGGTTCCGTTATGTGCCAAAATAGCCTGTCCCTGATTGATTGTGAGGGACCCGATTTCCGTATAAGATTATATGGTCCAGTACCACCTTTGTCCTATCCGCTCCTCTGTACTCCCACTTAATCTAACTTATATCTTGTTAATTATCTTTATACTCATATTATAAAGCCAGGCCTAAGCAGACTTGTGATATTCAAAGTGACACGCCTCTCGTATATTTCTGTTGCGTCAGTCTTGAAAACATTCCATAATTATCCGAATTCCTACGTCACGTTTAGTAATCTGCAGGTTAATTAACGTGTGAAGGTGGTGAACCCACGTCCAAGCCCCATGCTGTCGACTATCAATACAGCTACCCTCCACTCCTGGAGACCTTCTTCTCCATCCTCAACCTGAGAAGGCGCCATTACCTGCTTAACATGGCCAGTGTGAACAAACTGAGTCTTAAATTCAAATTTAATTGGACCTGGTGTTACGTCATGGTTCGGAATTAACGAAAGTGGTTTCTGAGACTCGACCATTCATTACGCAGGCTCTTCTGAGTTTAATTCTTTTGAAGTTTCTGAATTCTGAAACATTGCGCAACATCAGGTCAAAATAAATTTTGAATATAAGTCCCTGTTTCTTAAGGAAATGCAATATTCAGGAAAAATTTACTGAATATTGAATTTGGAGATCGTGTTGTACCATTCAGTTCGGGACGTCTGTATCATTCTCTCTCTTTTTTTTTTTACCGATGTGAAACTCAGCTTTAATTTTACATTAAAAGCATTAACAGTTAACGAACCGTACACAACGACGAGCTAAATAATTCGTGAACTTTACCATTTTTTAAAGGGATCTTATGGACATGATTTGTCGCACTCAGATGAAAATAAATACTGGCTTAAATTGTACGGAATGTAATTTGTAAATTAGGAGACAACTTCGATAAAGTAAGAGTATATACAAGAAAAGTATTGGAAGAGATGTTAACCCTTTGAAGCCGAAGCTTGTCTAAATATTATTTAATAAATCAGTCCGTACCGCGAAGTAAACACAACTCTTCACCGTTACGAAGATCAACTGTTTAACGCTGTTTAAGGAAATAATCGCTGTTTATAGTGAGAATTATAGTTCGTCTGATTAATTTTTAAGAATTCAGTCCGTACCGCGAAGTAAACACAACACTTCATCGTTACGAGGATCAAATGTTTAACGCTGTTTAAGGAAATAATCGCTGTTTATAGTGAGAATTATAGTTCGTCTGATTAATTTTTAAGAATTCAGTCCGTACCGCGAAGTAAACACAACACTTCACCATTACGAAGATCAACTGGTTAACGCTGTTTAAGGAAATAATCCCTTTTTACACTGAGAACAATACGAAACCCATGCATATAACCCGCGGAGTTATTAACTGTGTGAATCAGGTGGTACATATAGTTACCACTGGGTCTTAAAGGGTGCGAATTTGTGGGTTGGATTCATTTTGAACATGGCAACTAAATTTCCTCTTCCATAAACGTCGGGGATATTTCTTGACTGGCTGAGCGGCTGTCAGCTTTTCACGAGGGAGTTTTCCGCCATGGAGACAGTTAATTAAGACTGTTAAACTACAACACTTTTCAGCGTAGGTGTAAAACCATCGCTCGCTGTGAACTGCCTACGCTCTATGGTCGTGCCCAGGACACATAATTCCCCAAGGATTAAAGAAATAAATTCCATTTTAATCCACTAGGAGACGTGGACTCGTTATCAGAGGTTAATTAATTTTTATATTTATGAACAGAATTAAAGACACGGCTGGACGGGCAGATAACGCTGATACATAATAAACAGGGTTTGTGTTACATAACGCTCTGTGCCAAGGAAACAAAGTTTCTGTACTGTGTTTTGTTGTCGATTTTGTTGCATTTTACATCGAACCTGAAGCCGAATCGATGTTTCAGTTTTATTTCAGCTTGTGTAAGAGGTGACGCTGTCAGACTGCAAATCCCATAAAAGTAGAGGGTTACTCTGGACTGTTAACGCTGAAGTATAACCACGTGCCCTTTTATTTTACGGTGGGAGTATTACAGTAAAATCACACGGTAATTTCATCCATCTCCAACCCCGTTTCAAATTTTCCCTTCAGCCCTAAAATATCTCTTCTATCCATTCGCCTGTAGTTTAGTCATTGACTTAATTGTCCCTTTGACTGGAAATGAGAAAACAGTTGTCTGTATTTTCTCTCGTTGGTAAGTAAAATGGCGGATAATAGGAAAGGTTCTGAAAGCCAAAATCGGTTGTGGATTCTGTGTCATTTATGTTTCCATCAGACGAACGACTCTGAACAGAATCCCTCCTCGCCCGAAGTAATCATCGGATTCCTCATCATTTACGAAACTCGTCCATATAAGTTTTAATATTTTCCCTCCATCAACGCTTAAGAATCCCATGTGTTCTCTTCTTTTTCATTTTTAAACACATAATTTTTTTTACTCATTTCACAGCCCCGTACGTGCTAGATACCTCGCCCATCTCGATTCTTGATTTGATGATCCTAATAATATTAAGAGAAAATGGCTATTTTCTGAGTTATGACATCTTTTAGTCTGTTACAAGTTTACCAACGTTCCAGAAATTATGATGAATCTTCCACCCTGATGATGGAGGCAGCAAGGATCTCTGAAACGTTGGTAAACTTCTAGGAGATTACACGGCTCTACAACCCAGAAGCCGTGAGAACCTCAAATCCTACTTAATTTTTAGAGGAGATTACGAATTATAAATTTCTCATTATGCAGTTTTCTCCAACCTCCTGTCTCCTCCTTCCTATGTTGTCCTCACCACTTCTTCCTCAGCCACCCCCAGTTCTGTTTTCATTTAAAAAGACAAATGAAAATACACGTTAATCTGCAGTCCTCCCCCCCCCAAAAGAAAGGCTTGTATAATGGTGTTCCGTTGTCTTTGTTAATGGATGTCCAAAACAGGATAAATTTAAAACGTGACACCCCTCATGCCAATCGGTTGATAAGAAACCTAGGTTAGGTTTTCCCGTTGAAAGTAACAGGTCTTAACGAACGAACCGTGGAAATTTCAGAGCCACGACGAGGAACATTTGATGCGAAATAGTAGCACTTACGGA
This sequence comes from Zootermopsis nevadensis, assembly GCF_000696155.1. The sequence goes on from NW_019060180.1 coordinate 241,325, forward strand.
GAATAAACTCGGCCCTTCTTTGTGTGCTATCGGATGTGAAGTTATAACATTCAGGATCCAGAAGTAGCGCTTGGGGGTTAAGACGTGTGTCCGAGTGATTTGTTACCGTTTACAGTTCTTCGAATCCCAAAATACAGTTAGTTCAAAATTCATTATATCAATTGCCAGCGATTAGCACGAAATTAAAAGAGAGAATTCTTTTCTAAGGCACACTGTACACCTCAGACTGATTCTTTGCCTTCTGTGTACGTGTTCTTTCGGTTTAATTGGTCAGATTTTAATGTACGTTCCTTGGCTAAATCAACAAAAGCAGAAGTTAAACATCGCGTAGTCGGTTTGTTCACTTAAAGGAAATGATAAACGTTTAAAAGCGTACTGAGAGAGATGGACCAAAAATATGACCCCCACAAACAGTACAGATCTCACACTATCGGATTCCGATCTGTGAAACACCCTGTTTTCATCAATACTTTTTTGGCCTGGGTTGCGTACGCCGTCTCACCTGACAAACCGCGTCACATCTTGACCTCATGTGCTCATATCTCTAGACCTTTAACGTCATACACACGCCCGGTTCACGTTTTACACAACACGAGTTGTTGAATTTTGAATCTACACAACATTCGATAACGTTGCTTTTTGATGCTCGTGTGTCTGAATGTGAAGACTTTTAAAAGCCCTTCTCGAATTACGTAATTATATTTCCCGTGCCGTTAATTACCTTCACAGAGCATCTAGTCATTCGCATTTTCTTTACTCGACGTTTCGGAGCGAATCTGTCGTGTATCAGAATAGCCTTCGGTCAGGTGCATTATCAGCAAAAACATCGACCATCAAAGGAAGACGGTCTCAAAAACCGAATGAATTTGCAGCAGTGTGTCTCAAAATTCTCATATCGATGCTAACTGACAACGTGCGTTGTGAGAACCATACTGAAAACAGCAAAACTTGGTAGACTCTGTGGCAGAGATACTATGAATTTCCGTTCATATTTTATTATATTATGACGTATCATGGGTCTAAGACAAATATTTGCATAAGGCATGTCGTACATTTGTGACATGAACAAAAACACGTTATTAGCGTCATATAGTCTTGTAGAATTTCACCGACGTTTCAGAGGTACGTGCTGCCTCTGTCATCGGGTTGATTAGCTGCGTGAATTACGCCTACAGTAAAACGTGCGATACAAACACCCCGAATGCCTTCATTAATCGTTAAATGTTACTCTTAACAACGATGGTTTGTAGCTTCTCAGTTTGTCAAGAACTTCTCGTCTTTTGTAGAATCTGCTAGTTCATCACCAGGCCACAAGAGTGCCACACTGGTCCCTCTACCTTTAGCTCTGTGTTTCTGTTCGTCACGTAAAATCTTGCAGTAAAATCTTTCATTAAGAACTTAATTAATGGAAATTTTTGTGGAAAGGAGAAACCTGATAAGTGTTCATTAAGAACTTAATAATTGGAAATTTTTGTGGAAAGGAGAAACCTTAGACTGAGTTAACCACGTGATTCGTATTTGTACCGTTCAAAGGTTTATTTATTACGCGATAGGGCTAATATTTGTGCTGGTGTGTAGTGATTTTCCTCAGTCCTACCATGTAAATTAAGACATTGCCACTTCTTTTTAAATTCTTCGCAGTTTAATTTCAAAGACATCCTGTCATTAAAAAATATATTGTGACGTTGAGAAAGCGTCGTTAAATATTAAGGATAAATATGGGAAATGAGAGGGAAATACAATACTAACATTAACATATGAAATTCGAACCAAGGAGAGAAGTATCAGAGTTAAAAATTGCTGTAAGAACGGAGTTAACGGAGAACCAACTCGTCTGTAGCAATCTGCAGACTCATAAGAACAGAATCTTGTTCTCGCAGCGTTCGTCATCTTCAACATGGTTGCCTTATTCGGAGCGTTTAGCACACAGAGAGATTGCATTATCATGACAAAAGATGACGTTTAGTAGATTTCTTGGAAGACTTGTCTGCTATAGGAACTTGTTAGTTGAAGTACACGTTCTCGTGTCGGATCTCAGTGGCGTAGCTTAAATCAGTCCCTCGTATTTTGCCTTATGGTCGCCGCCTTCCTGTTTCTCCGTCCTTTCTTCAAAATATCTTTCTACTTTTTTTGCATTTAGCAGCATAATTTTTACAATTAACGAGACAAAGCATTATCTCCACAAAACTATCTGTGTTCGACATTTTTACTCCTTTCTGCTATCTTTGGAAGCTGTTTCAGTGATTTTTCTTATATCTTGTCTTTTCTGATTGCAACTCGCTGTCTCTTGACCGGATCCTTTGCTGTCACATGACAGAATGACATCTAACTACGTCACGTACACAAACCAACAGACAACTTTAAAAAAAAAAAAGTAACTTCAGCAAGATGGAAACTGATCAAAGATGTCTTGAACACTGGCTTTAAAGCGTGCCCTGACGTATTATCAGGACTGTATTGATTCATGTGTAGGCTGACTGTAACAGATCCGGTTCAGACTTTCGTCCTACTCTTCAGAAAGAACCGAGGGAGAAGTCCACCCCCTCCCCATGTATTGCAGAAACTTATAGACTTATTGAATACGAACTGTCTTCTTCTGGAAACGTCGAGACGCTTCAGTCAGGTTTCCAGAAAATCCTGTGGGGATTTCTGGTTTCAACTGAACGCTGGCAAATTCGACCCATTTTAATTTACAAGGATTGCAGTTGCAAATTCACAACGTCACTGCAAGTACAGCGAGGTTCACAACTTTGTAATCTTATTTCAGTTCTAAGCATTATCTGCTTTATGTCTGTCTCTTAGCACGTGTTAATCCTAGAACTGATGGCAGGGGGTTTTTTTGATAAAATTTGGCATAAACGTCATACAGTTGGAGGGCATGCAAATGTAGTATTTATTTACTTGCTTTGAACTCTGATATTTTACTGTTTAAAGCGGATAGACTGTATTTTATTCTTCCCTTAACTCAGGATTCCGTCACGGACAGATTTGGGTTGAACCGAAATAAAATGAAAACCATTACAAAGGAAAATTGAACGCAGTTGATTCAGTGACAAAACTGTAGCCAATGTAGATGTTAGTTAGTGATTAAATTACCCAATCGGGGAGACAAAGAATGAGGGGGAAGGAAGGATAACATTAAGATGGATCTTCGGGAGCTGGGTCGTGTGTGCATTTTGTATTTGTGTGTTTAGTATCATAATCGATTCTCAGAATAAACAGCGATAATTTCCTTAAACAGCGTTAACCAGTCGATCTTCGTAATGGTGAAGAGTTGTGTTTTCTTCGCGGTACGGACTGAATTCTTAAATACGTAATATTTAGACGAGCTTTGACTTCAAAAGGTTAAACAGTTGATCTTTGTAATGGTGAAGAGTTGTGTTTTCTTCGCGGTACGGACTGAATTCTTAAATACGTAATATTTAGACGAGCTTTGACTTCAAAAGGTTAAACAGTTGATCTTTGTAATGGTGAAGAGTTGTGTTTTCTTCGCGGTACGGACTGAATTCTTAAATATTATTTATATGAGAGTCGACTTCAAAGGTTTGTGTCATTTTTTGACAATCTTAGTATCGGAACGTTGCAGCGAGAATTAGCTGAAAATCGGGCGAATTTTCTGTGTACGATTATTGTCAAAATTTTGGAACTTCGTAGCGCCGCTTACACACCTCTGTTTGCTAATATTTTGACTCTTGCACTGTCCGACAGAAGGAAGACCATAGAAAAAATAAAATATTTGCATGTTTGACAGGTAAAATAGACTGTGAAGAAAATTACGTTGGTAATTAATAATTTATTATGTGTACAGTGTCCCGAAACGATTAATAGAGGCATTAATAATGGAAATGTTTAATGAAATTACGGATGTGTAGAATTTTATGTAGCTGGTTGTACTCTTCACCTGCGGTTACGAACTTTGGAATATCAAAACTGTTGTATTGGGGTTTTTTTTTTTGCAGAGTGTGTACAGTACACGTAATATTTTTGCTCTGTTTCTGAAAATAAAATGCTAGTGTCAGAATGGAGTTTGATGCTGTCAATCAGATGTACACTACAAAATGTGAGAGGCGAAAATAACACAAGATATTAATTTAATTGCATTCTGACAACTCCTCTGTCTGTCCTGTTCGCCATTGATGAACTGATCTGTGAAACAGTTTGACTGGAAAAATCACCTAGAACAGATAAGTTCAGCTGATTCGTGTTTGGAAACGGTTTGATCGCTGTGATGAATGTTACCTTTCTTTTTGATACAGTCGTGACTCTTTGCGGTGTTTTGAGGTCAGACGCGGCGCTACCAATTATCAGTTCCTGCCACCGAGAGGCTAGGAGAATCAGAAACGTGCACGATTTGATTTTCGACATAAAAATCCGACACCCTGTGACAATTAACGGGTGGCTTGCGATGTGATACGCGTAGGTAGCCCCGTGTTGAGCTGGTGGTGTTTACGATGTTTTGTCTGTAGTCAACACTCATATAATAACTGCGTAATTACACTCGTTAGCAAAAGTAAACGAATATCTCACGTGGGCCTTCCTGGTGTCGACGCGGTGGTCGAGGTGGTTCTGGGATTTTGTTTATCGCAGGCGACGTACGATAACTAACATTCGAAGAAATATCTCACGAAATGACTGTTGTTGTCAGGGACATAAATTGTGTGGAGCTCAGGTAGCTAGGGATTTTAATTATGGAAATGACATTCTGTTTAACTTCTCTTTTTTAAAATAACACAGAACGTTATAACGTAATTAGGAATGGCGGTTTTCCACTTTTCACCATGGGTTGAGCCGAGGGTGAACTGCGAGGCTTATGTCGTGCAAGAATAAACCCAACTGAAATGACGGCCATAAAAACGATGCTTTAATATTTTATTTTACTGGAACATTTTCATGGGACTGAGAGAAGATATAATTTAATTTTTCGTTCCTCGGTGTAAAATTGAGTTATGTTCAGTGTAAAAAGTGTCTCCTCATCTTCTCTGTACTATAATTCGTCCTTTTCAGTAACGCTGTTAACTCTCGTGTTAAACGTGATCGAATATGGGTCGTTCATTTGAGATCAGTTCGCGTAACGTAACGTAAAGTTCGATGCGACAAACCAATACGGATCGACGTCATAACCACATCCTGACGTAAGGAATTTTCTAAGGGTTTGCACCAGAACAAAGTTCTGATTTTTGTTGTACAGTGGGAACATAATTTTGTTGTCATAGAGACTGGTAAACAATTCGTCAGAATAAAACATACGTTAATAACAGAAGATACAAATGTAAAATCAAACCCATAATATAATAATAAATAATAAATATTTGACTAATCAACACGAAGATTGCGAAAATATGGTTTATGTCATATTCCACGCACATCATTAAGGGAGTTGGAGTCATCATGGGCTGATGACGTCATCAATGTCAAAGACGCCATCGAGGACGACAACGTAAACATTCAGTCAAAAAGCCGTGTGTAATGGCGTCATCGGTCTCCCACCTCACGATTTGTCGATCAGTTACTTTGTTAATACCGAATTTTATAAAAATGTAGAATTGCGAGTTTGAAGTGATCCGCATTGGAAGAAAGTCCATACGAAATTTCATAAAAATTCGTCCAGTATTTCTAAATTAATTTCTTTGTTACAAACGAAAATCTATTTTGATGACTTTTCCAGTCCAGCCAAGAGATAACAAGTCCTGAAATGATAACAAATACAAAACTGATATTCAAGTTCAGTGTGGCGGAAAGTTTACGACGCCGCGGCGAACTCGCAGAGGATTATGGGTTATGGTGTCATCGTCCAGCCTCAGGCCTTTCATTTTTTTGGTGCTTTAAGAATCACTGGTTTGGACTGTCATCGAATAGCGCAACCATCATACCAAATTTAATGAAAATTCGATCAGACGCCTTGATATGTCGTATGTGGCAGAACATGTAATTCTGGGATATCGATAGATGGCAGCACGATTTCTGCTGTAAGACGCGACAGACAGACAGAAAGATACACGTGGGTTTTAGTCTCTCCTGATGAAGGTTAAAGCAACATAATTACAAGAGAAATAACAACAATCATAATAATAACGATGATGATTATAATAAGAACAGTAATATATGTTGTCGAGGTCTCATGGACTATGGGGCAAAGAAGATTAACGTAACATTTGTGATTATTGATCACAGTAAGAGTACACTTAAGCTCGGGTGGATCTATTATTTTAACCGTGTCGTCCCGACCAACAATTCGAAGAAAAATAAAATATATTGTTTTATTTGTATGCTTCAGTGACTCACAATGCAATTGTCTGATCGATTCTGCTGTATTACAATGCATGAATCATAAAATAAAGACAAAGTTTTTTTTAAAAAAAATTTTCGTTTATCAAAGCGTTAGTCGGGCTGACACTGTTAACATGTCAAACTGATTCTCTGCTGTCAGGTTTGTTTGTTGTTGAACCAGTTCTGTTTGCAAGCACTCAAAGCTTCGTCAACATTAACCGAAGTCGTTGAAAGCCATTTTAAACACTAATAGTAATTATATCTTCCACAGAAATTATTCCAGAATAAATTGTAAGCACAAGCAGTCAGAATTAAAATAATACAGTGCAACGGACAGTTTTTTGTAAGACAACACCTTATAAAACATGTATTAGATTACTTTAGTTACGTCACTAGCATTTCAAGGTCACATTTTTTGTGAATAAATAATAATAATATATCATAGTGTCGTCAAGAATACGAAGAAACTATTGACAACCTCTCAAAAGTCTACATGTCCAAGTCTGTCAATGAATGAATGAGAAATTACAAAGTCTGCACACATTTACGTTACAAAAGACATAAAACATTTAGCACTGAATCAACAGATGACATAATCAAACACCCCTAACGCGGTTTGTGAACATGAATAATAATAATAATAATCCTGTGGAATCGATTAATACAAGGAGAGAGTGAGTTTCAGGTGATTAATTATTAAAGAGAAGCACAGAATTTACCTACTGATGTAGCAGTATCATTAGACAGGAATGTTATACATAAGGAGATCGAAAATAAATTAAAATACAAAAATCTAAGTATAAATGAACAGGAAATTTAGCACACGAAATGCTTTTGTCATGTCGATTATCATTGGAGCTACAGGAATTGCAACTAATCGAAAAAATAAAATGTATAAACATTGCCAGGAAAGAATTCTATAGATTTTGTGCAAAAATCAGCCGGACTTCCGTCACACGTAATTAATTAAGAGATGCAATTAGAAACTTGTAGCCTGATTGGTGGGGTTCACCACTGGTTCAAAGAAGAAAAGTATTAGGAAAATTTAAAAAAATAACCCGATTTAATAGAAGAAATATTAAAAATAATATTAGATTAAGATGGAATTATAATGTTATTGCCCAGTGGAGACTCATATGTATACTAAAATGATTGAATTCATTTCTGTATCGACTGTGAAGTTTGCTTGTTGAATACTTAGTATTTACGTGCGATAATAACCCGACAGTTTCTTTTAATTCCAGAGAACATTCTCTGTACTTGCGCCTGGTAATCATAACGATACTTTGGGGAGGGGGGGGTTACATCCAAAATAATAAAATACATTGTACTTATTCATTTCTCCCTCGATGTAGAAGGAAAAGAACTCAGTTAGTAGTCGCGAAGGAGCCCTCTGGACTTCCATTGTGCAGTCTCTTGGTACACAGAGAGTATCAGGCTTGTCTTCAGACACTTTGTTGAAGCGACGAACTGAATACAGACCAGGAACTACATTACCTTTCAACCGGTTGAAGTCACAGAGAGACGTAGTGAAATTCTACTCGGCGATGGGTCGACTTCTGTCTCCTAATAGGAAGGCAGCAGACAGACGGCTTCTTCACTCAATACACAACGTCCATTATACTGACCTAAAACGAAAGCCACGCTGTGTGTAAGGACGTGACGTGACGAGGGTTCATTTGTCAGGTCATTAACCCTTTGGCAAGTATATGTACCATCATTAACTCTGGCTTTAATATCGTGGGAGTTTGTATGACTCCCAGAGTACACAGCGATTATTTCCTCAATCAGCTAGAGTACCAGCTTCAGAAGCTGATATTTTCTTAGCTAGTCAAGATATTCTGAGAATTGTTTGCTTTATTAACGTGTTTCCAAACAGCCAGCCATTTGCCCCTCTTAACACTGAGCTCAGTTCTTCCCATCACATTTGTCGGCCATATTTTGACAACATTTTCTTATATTTCCATATCCTGATTATTTGTCCCCCTTTATCTAATTCCTCCACTTAGTCCCAGTGGAGACTCATATGTATACTAAAATGATTGAATTCATTTCTGTATCGACTGTGAAGTTTGCTTGTTGAATACTTAGTATTTACGTGCGATAATAACCCGACAGTTTCTTTTAATTCCAGAGAACATTCTCTGTACTTGCGCCTGGTAATCATAACGATACTTTGGGGAGGGGGGGGTTACATCCAAAATAATAAAATACATTGTACTTATTCATTTCTCCCTCGATGTAGAAGGAAAAGAACTCAGTTAGTAGTCGCGAAGGAGCCCTCTGGACTTCCATTGTGCAGTCTCTTGGTACACAGAGAGTATCAGGCTTGTCTTCAGACACTTTGTTGAAGCGACGAACTGAATACAGACCAGGAACTACATTACCTTTCAACCGGTTGAAGTCACAGAGAGACGTAGTGAAATTCTACTCGGCGATGGGTCGACTTCTGTCTCCTAATAGGAAGGCAGCAGACAGACGGCTTCTTCACTCAATACACAACGTCCATTATACTGACCTAAAACGAAAGCCACGCTGTGTGTAAGGACGTGACGTGACGAGGGTTCATTTGTCAGGTCATTAACCCTTTGGCAAGTATATGTACCATCATTAACTCTGGCTTTAATATCGTGGGAGTTTGTATGACTCCCAGAGTACACAGCGATTATTTCCTCAATCAGCATTAAACAGTTTATGTTTGTAATGGGAAAGATTTACGTTGTTTTGTGGTGAGGAAAGATTTTTTTTTTAATAATATTTAGACGACTTTCGGCGGTAATGAAAGTTCCCAGGCAGCGCCCGTTCGTCCTTATAGTAAAGGTATGTTCAGTGAAAATAAGGGGTTGAAAGTGGAATACGTGATGTGAAAATTTGAGCTAGGAGAGAAGTTGGGTCTTAATGCGATCGTGTACAATTTTGAATTTTGATTTTAGCCTTAGAAAGGGGGAATTTAGTAAAAAAATTTGGTTTTGGTATGTGGGCGGGATAGTTCAGGCGGAATTTAATGAACCTGTCTCTGTGAAACGAACACCCCGAAAACACTATAAAACTTGCTGTCAGTGACAATTTCAACTTGATAGCGGAAAAACTTGATTTCGTATTGGGTTTATAACTTCAAAAACTTATGTCTTTTACCACAGAATTATGTTTTTGCAGTACGTACACAGGATCCTAAAGTCCGCATTTCTGATTTTCTGTCAGCATTTGGTTAAAGCTTTTGACATGTTCCAACTGCAAAGATTTTAACTGTACTTGTGATCTTCTGTCGGTCGTTCCTAACTTGTTTCGAAAATATTTACACAATTTTAAAATATAATTAGTCTTCAGTTATAATAATTAAGAACCACAAAAATTCTGTCAGTAAAGTTCCTGACCACAGATTGGGCGACTAGTGGCAATACTAATAACGATAATATTTCTGTATGATATTCAAATATACGCATCGAATGTCCACGTCTGTGGTAAGCTTTTGGGCGATAAATATTCATAATAAATGCAAGAATTTGTCAAATTTCCTCTCAGTAAGTCTTCGAGTAGAGTAAACGCCATATCGAGTTTCCAGGTTGAATTAGTGCAATGAGATGCCTGGTATATAAATTTGTGAAGGCGCGTATTTTTCATAGGACTCTGTATAAATGGAAGAAGACAAATACTGCATGAAGAATAGAACTTTGGACAATGGCGGATGAAACAATAGACTACTGCGGAAAGTGAAAATGACAATCCCATGAAGACGTAAAACCATGGAGAATAATCAGTGGTTCATACAAAATGGACGAGAGGAATTTGAGGTTTTCACAGCGGTGAGTCCGAAGATGGCTGTCTTCTGGGTTGTTGCGTCGTATAGTCTGATGATGGAGGCAGCAGGTACCTTTAAAAAATCTACCAGACATTACATTTATGCTGCTTTATGCTTATGATGTTTAATGTTGCGGCAGAATTTTTAAAAAAAGACAAGAATATTTATCAGGTCCCTCAAATATATACAACCACTGTATATTTTTTATAAACTTACCGATACTCTAAAATATTTTCATATTTGAACATTCGCGAACAACAAAAAGAAGGACACGAACATTTCGCTCGTATTAGGCCTAGAATATTCAACTAATATTACAAATAAATATTAATAAGTCAGAAAAGTACTTTTCCTGTAAGATTAGAGGTTTTCACAGTGACATTATTGTTTGTCATCTTCTGGATTCTTGCGTCTTATATTATTAGCCTTGATGATGGAGGCAGCATGTTCCTCTAAAACGTAGGTACAAATCCAAAAGACCACACAGCGTAGCAACCCAGATGATAATGGATGTGTTTGTCGTGTATTTGCAGTGTTACTTTTTTTAACAGTGAATTTATTAATTAAAATATTTCTTTTGTGCCAAGCGCGACTGAATACGTCACACAGTTTCTGCAGTCTGTGTTGTTTTTGAAGTTAATTTTCTGTAGTAAAATTTCCGATAACTGGTACTGTAATTGACGGCCCATAAATTGAGACGTTTGTAGCAAGTGTCGAGTTGAATGCGACGGAAATCAATAGGCCGCCGAGGTTTTTCCGTCGCTAATGGATCCTGTGTATTTCTTTCCCGGTCTGTGTGATTCTACGACATTCTCCTTTCCTTTTTGAATCTTAAATAACTTCAGTAAAGACGAGGCGGACTTCAATCGACAGAACTTTTTCTAGCAAAAAAAGGCCAGTAAAACTTTGTGTGCTGAGTTTTGTTTAACATCTTTCATCCTCTCCTTCTCTCCTGCCCTGATTTTCTTTTGGCGTCTTGAACGGTTTGGCTTTCTTATATTGATGCCTTTTTATTTGCGATATAGCGCTGCAGGTTCTGTTACAAACAACTGCAGAAACAAGAGAAAAACCATGGCTAGAAGAGATGATACCAACAGGGAAACAAATATGTACACACGCAATCATGTTGGAGTCTCACACTCACGAACAAAACAAAGGAATTTACTGACGTATCGTATGTCAAAGTTACGGCAAACACCAAAAAAATGGCGAGACGTTTGAAATTTGAGCGAGTGAGATGTGAAGCGATTGTCTTGATGACAACGCAGCTAAGAAAATGAAAGGAAGTACCGACTAAATAAGGACACAATCAGTGGAAATGAAAACTTTCGGTATCCTAAATAATATTTAAGAATTCAGTCCGTACCGCGAAGAAAACACAACTCTTCACCATTAAAAAGATCAGCTGGTTAACCCTTTGAAGTCAAAGCTCGTCTAAATATTACGTATTTAAGAATTCAGCCCGTACCGCGAAGAAAACACTACACTTCACCATTACGAAGATCAACTGGTTAACGCTGGTTAAGGAAATAATCGCTGTTTACAGCGAGAATCATACGAAACTCACAAATACAAAACTCAGAGTTAATGACTGTCATAGTAGGTGGTACATATAATTACCATTCGACTTTTAAAGAGTTCAACAAGCAGCTAATTTCATATATTTTTTTCCATATTTAACCTTAAATTCTGTCAAATTAGAACCTGTGTAGATAGACAAGCCAATGACATAACTGGGATTTTTATCTGACAGTGGAAGGAATTTTATGTTTTGAAATAGTTGCTTAGCGTTGGGCTGTGTACTTTGAAGACGTGTACAGTAGATGCTAAGTGTCTGTCACCAAATTCACGTGAGCTCTAAAGCCAAAGTATCCTACATTCTAAAGGATCAATAACTAATATAAAGTTAATATAAATATCTGCCAAGTGTGCACTTAAGTCAGCTGTGTATATCAAGTACAATTAGTGTTACAAATTGGACGATCTACCATAAATCGCCCACAGTTTTCGGGTGATATTGCTGTTGCCATTTTCAAGGCAACCACAGTGTTTGCCGAAAAGATTTTAACACCAAATATCTCTCACCCGAAAGCCAAAGTTACACATTCAACTCCAGTCATGGAAACCTGCGGACAAGAATCCACACCTTGTCACCTACAATTAATATTTTCCGTGTCGTCGCTATTAATTACGATAATTTCTGTACCAGCCGTAACTATGCTTAGTGTCCCCAAAATAAGCGAACATTTAACGAAGTACAAGGAAAAATAACTTCTGGATCTTAGGCCGTGTGTAATATCCGTTTAAACTGGTTTTTGTCCTGGACAGAGCTAGAAACGACTATCACTGTCAGGAGTTTCTAACCTAACCTAACCTAACCTAACCTAACCTGTTTCTTTATAGTCATAAATAGTCTCTTTGCGTTAGACAAAGAACATTTTAGAATCTCATAACAGAGACAGTAGTTTTAATAAAAATAAATTATTTTAGACGAATATTAGGCATTTCCGGTGACATATACGTATATAAAATTAACAAAGTAACTCAATGGAGCCAGAGTCTTTGAAATGCTAATAGTCCGCTTAGCTGGTCAAGGAAGTGTTCGTAAGAACCACGATTCTCCTCTGTTTCCTGAGCCAGATTAATCCAGACCACACCGTTAAAGCCAAGTTTCCAAAGATCCATTTTAATATTATCAGGCTTTCCAATCTCAATTTCCCCCAAGCGCGGTATGTGCCCCGCTCTACGTGATGGAGATTTTTCTGTGGGTGTGTTTGCAAAACGGTTGAGAAATATAGAGAAAAAAAATATGCAAGGGATGAAAATAAATAGATTGAAATGAAATCCTATCCCGTAGGTTCCTCCCGATTCTATAAGGGTTCAGTCGCCTATCCATGCAGAGTCCCAACTCCGCTGTACAGAGTGTGGTTGCCTGGATATATATAGGTCCTTTGGGAAGGATTTGAAAAGCATTCCTTTTATGTGAGGACTGCGAACAATCGGACCCCTTATGGCCTATAATATTTATTTGTGGATTACAACGGAACATGGCACCTTCTCAGGTCTAGGGGTTGTTTATCGTCTGACGACACTGATCGACTACATATGGCTGTCTTCTGGGTTGTTGCGCCGTGTAATCTGGTGTAAATTTACCGACGTTTCAGAGTTACGTGCTGCTTACGTCATTACGGCGATGGGTACGCACGTACCTCCGAAACGTCGGTAAATTTCTACCAGACTACTACTAGATAGAAGACTTCCTTCCTGTGGCTCTACAACCCTGTGTGGATCTTGACCGCCTCCTTTCGGATTTTTTTTTAAATATGCATTTGTGAGTAGTGAGTGACCAGCCCACTGCTTCTCCACGATTTATACTCAATCCTGACTTTGTCTGCTAGAGCCATCTAGTAGAGAATCAGGAGAGATGTGGCCGCTGAATTTTTCTCTCGTTCGTGCCATTAATCTGTGGATTTTTAAAACCCCTTAAAAAAATATCTATCGACCTCGCCCGGGTTTGAACCTGCGAACCCTGGGCACGCTAACCACTAGTCCACCGAGGGTGACTAGATAGAAAACATCTTCTGTCCACTGCAACAAGTGGAGCTACGAATTTGTAGGCGAAAAAAATTGGTGTCCTGCGCTTACGAGCAGTGCGATTTGAAAATTTAGTAGTGAAACTAAAACTCTCAAGGATTTATTGTTTTTTGTTTGATTCTGGCTTTACTTATTTCCTGTTTATCTCTTCTCTGTCTCTCCCTGTTCCGTGTCATTGTTTAGGCGAGACTAGACTAAAATTATGTAGCTAGGTAACACGTCACGCCTGTGTTATTGTAAAATACGTTTTAATTTAGTGGAATTACGTTGTTAAAGTTGGTACTCAACTCCGGTGCAAGATGGCGTGTGTAAGGAGTGGGGGTTTCGTTTCTTTGTGTGCAAAAGTGCGTTATTCTGGTGTTTCTCTTGTGGTTTTACAGTGAAAGGTTATTGTAATTTGTAGTGTAAAATGTGTGGTCAGTTTATTGATACAGATATCCAGTGAAGACTTCGGATGTAAGTAATAACTAACACAAATTACTTTCTTCGGTGTGACTCGCGTTTTTAGATTGTAGTTTGCATGAGGGCAGCCATGACGTGGCAATATTGTGTGTCAACTCTGCGCAGACGTAACTTCACAGAGTAGTTTGCTTTGTCAGTCGATATGTTTGCTTGTTAAGGCTTTACTATGAAATAGTTAACTTTTACCATATTTCTAAATTGGTTATATGAACACGCTAATCATTTTATTTTGTTTAAAAATTCCCATAGAAAGACAAACAATCATATCTTCGTATCCTGACATTACACGAATCATGCATTTATATATTTAGAGGTGAATATTAACGTGTTAAACCAATTTATATTTGTAGAATGTAATTTTATGCCAGTCTCCGGTATGTATTTTTCTGCATTTGTTGGCTCAAATGATGTTTGTAAATCACAGTATAGTTCTCGATACAGGAAGGTAAAAATTCAGGTTTACCTGTTACGTTAGTGGAGGGCAATTTAAATAAGATTTAATTTTAATTAAACTTTCGAAGTAGGTTAACGATTACGTCATTCTTTTGAGTTAGGACTGGTCAGTGACCACGTGGTTAATGGCTAGAAATGAAGGTCTGTGTGTCGCCAGGGAATTGGCTGGTGAATTAGTTTAGGAACGACCTGTGATTTTGTCCTCTTGACGTTATGAAGGTTCTAGAATACTACGAGTTGCTTATGGATATCGGATCAGTCTTGGCAGTAATAAAGCCTGCCAGCGCATTGAATTTACTGTAGGAGATATGAAGAAAATAGATTAAAAAATGAAATCGGGGATTGATCAGTCTTTGAGACGTGATTCAAGAAAAGGACTTCCCTATACAAAGAGATGAAATTCATTGCCTTAAACTGCCCTTTTTTGAAGCTATTATTACCCTGCTCTAGGATGATGCCTGTTAGTGCCATGGCTATTAAATTCTTTTGAGGGCAAGACGGTGTTATGTCTCGTATAATTTTCCACTTTCACCAAAACTCTTTTTGTGTAAATAAATATGAATTATGGATACAGCAAAACAGGATTACATCCATTTTCAGTACCAGTCATATTGATCGCTCAGACACAGGAAGCGTAAGGTTTTGACCAAAATTTGGCATCTGCATTTCCAGAACATTCCGTTGCTCCCATACGAGATGTCCAGATTAAATTATCGTTGGTGATATTTGATGTTCTCAAGGCCACGGAAATGAAGGTATTAGACTTCTAGTATGATCCACGGTATTGTCTGATGCTTATTGACCCAGGAAGGGCACCCTAGATGAAACTTTAACTTTGCCCCTCCTCCGCACAGTTATTTTCCGAAAATAATTACGTGTTACTATGCACTAAATAACAGCTCGGTTGTTTCTTAAAACGTAATCACAATTTTGTACAGATCATGTGAATGTACAAATTAAGGCAAGGTTACGGTGTGGATTGGATTCAGGTGGCTCAGGTTATGGACCGTCACCACGGCAAAAAAATCTGTGGGTTTTCTTATGTGAGATTTAAGATTTTAAAGACGTTGCTGATGATTAATGTGTTCTTCTGGGTCTTGACGCCGTGTCGGAGAAACATACTCTCTCATCTTTAGCCCTGAAGATGGAGACAGTATTTCTCTCCGAAACGTTGACATCCACTGATGAACTTATACGGCGCCAAAACCCAGAAATATTTTTTAAAGTATTCATAAGGTGATATCTGTCATGCAAAATGTAACTAATATTTGTGACCAGATGCTTTTCCCCCCTGTGTTTCTACTTATTTAACATTGAAATGTCTAGGGTCTATCATCAGCTGTGAATCTGTTGAACTGCACC
>NW_019060180.1:257434-271108 GCF_000696155.1 Zootermopsis nevadensis
TTTAACAAGTCTTTTTTTTTTCTAAAACTGCCCCCATGAATAATCATGCATTATGTGAATTTTCTTCAGTACAGCCGCCACAAAAATTGTACCAGTGAGGGCAAAAATAATTGAATGTCACGTATTAAAAATTCAAATACCATCCGTTGTGACACTGTCTCATTACGGAACATGTGAAAGTGGAATATAAATGTTTGGACGAGGGCGGAAAGGAGACTCAACTTGTTTAAACACCAGAGACAGAAATTAAAAAGTAATTTTCCGACGTTCACTTTATTATATTTTCTTCTCTTGTCGTTTCGCCATCTTTCTGTTGAATCGTGACACATTTGCAAATCATTTATGAATATATTTTCATTATTTTGGAGTGGTTGGTCGAATATGAAGTTTTTAGTGTTGAGTTAAAATTTCTCACTTCTGTAGGCTTAGTGTTGTTTAGATTTATATGGAGTTCAGTGTAGCAATTTCTTTGTTTTCTATCAGTGCCACGTAATATTCCCCATTATAAGCAGATATTCTCAAAATTGTTTTTTTTATTATTCCGATATCTACCACGACCACTTCCTCAGAAGTTAATGTTGCACGAACCACGAGTTTAAAAGTACTAATGATAGCAAAGAACTTTTTTTCCAGAATAAGGATTCCCAATTTTGTTTGAAACGTCAGGATGATGTGCAAGTAGATGAATATACCGGGATAAATAGATATTTACGTGTTCTGTTTGAATCTTTAAGTTAAATTCTCTTAAATCTCGACGTATTCATGCCATATGCACCCTTAAGCATTTCTCTCACCAAAAGCAATCCTTTGTGTGTCTTGTGCGTTCACTCACACGAACATTTTACAACACATTATTAACCTAAATAAATTCTATACATTTATAATGAACAAATAACTAACAAGTCCATTACTACTGAAAATTTAATTAATATATACTTAAAGTGTAGCGTGAAATTTCGTATTCTCACGGCTGTATTCTGGATTGGCCCGCCCGATGCGCGTCCCGATAATAGCCCTGAGGATAGAGGCAGAAAGCACATCCGAAACTTCGGTAAACGTTTACCACACTACACGGCGAAACATTCCACAAGACAGTCGTTATTATTTGCTGTGTGTTCAGTTTTTCGTGGTATTTATTTACGAAATTTCGTCTCGTTCCCTGAGATATGGCACTGTAGTTGAATTATGACATCTTGTACCTTTTGTGAAGATACGCCTTCCTTTGTGGAGTTCAGTTTTTAAGTAAATGGTACGAAGATGAAGATGGATTTTTAAATACGCTTGTCTGGTGTCCCAATGAAAGATATAAGGACTTCCGAATGTAACCACTTTAAACCAATCGTACAGAGGGACGCAGGTGAAAGTTTAGTGTTTTAATTACAAGTTACTTTTCGTAACTTCGACAAAATAACGTTTGTTAAAATATCAATAATTCTCAGAATTGCGATGTCTGATACTTGCCAGTTTTGCAACATGCACTTAGCATCGTGTTGCTGTATATCTTTGCTTAAAACCTGACGGGAGATCGTATCAAATCGAGCGATAATCATTGTCTGCATACAATTTGTGGTAATTACTGCATCGCATTTAACGTTCAATTAGTCGTGACAAAACGCTGAGTGACAAGCGGAAACATGTTTATTATGGGCTAAAGTAGATAGACGAACACGTCTTACGGGGGACGCCTCAGACTACATGCACTTATCTTATTCCTCCACAATAAGTTTCTCATGTATGTTTTTTATGTATGTACAGTGCGTCCACTGATAAAGTTGAACGCAACTGTCACTTGTCTGCTCCCGACTGGAACTTAGTGAGTCACCGCCAAGCGCTGTAAGTTTTTCCCCCCGGTATGAATCAAGTATTGCTCCAGAATTAAACAGTAAAATCAACTCACCTTCTTCGTAGCAGTTCCTGCCGAGAGTCGGGGAGTGACAGTTGCGTTAAACTTTATCAGTGGACGCACTGTAGAGCTGTGCGTTCCCACGTGCCGACACACGTGTGAGTTTTTATATAGTACGCCCTACACGTGTCTTTAAATTCTGCTTAGTTTCTTCTTGCTTTATGCTTTGCCTGGATGTTTTATGGTGTTAATGGGGCCAGATGTGTCAGTGCCAAGTATATCCTTGTTTAATTGCTCTGTGGCTTGAGTGTTTGTTGTTACAAAGACCATAGACAGCGCCACTCATGAAGTGTTAACAGTGCGGAAACCCCATGGGAGTTGAACCAGGTTATCTTGATAGTACGTAATGGGATATGGCCCCTACGCCTATTCCATCAGAAAGTACATTGTTCATCAATGTCATATGTGGCGTGTTACTCAAGCTTTGGTACAGCGTCTAATTTGTGGCGCTTGTCTTTTGAGAAGTGTTCACTTCGTACTTATATGGCTGTTTTGATTACTAGATCTACGCACCGCCAACCGGCAAACATCCTGTTGCTACCGAAACGTCGGTATTTTCAGCCAGAAGGATATCCCAAAAAGATGTATACACACAATCAGTAATGAAATATTTTTTTATATAAATTAAACCAATATATACGTCAGAACTGGAATTTAATTAATTAGCTAGCGAATCTAGTGTAGTGTAGTGTATTGTGATTGGACGGACAAGATTTAAACAATATAGATTTATTATATCACAACTTTACTATCTCACTTAATAATAATTCAATTCAATTCTTTATTATTAGTGTGCTGTTTCAACAGCTTGAAGGCCAATTACAGATACAGCACAAGAGATGAGCTCACGAACACAGTAATAAATATAGAAAAGTAACAAAGAACAGAATATAGAAATACATGAGTATATAGGACGCTAATACACAAAGAAAATTGCTACTAAATACATTAGTATATTTGTTAAAATAATTTAAATCAATTAAGTAAATTATACTATTATAGAATGTGATGAAGTGTTACAATTTTCGTTTCGAATATGTAAAATAATAATAATAATAATAAATTTTTGAGAGGATTATTAAACTGGTCTGCATAGTTGGTATGCCTTTCGCGTTTTTTGTCAAAATTTAATTTGATTTCTCACTCGGCCTTTGAAAGCTTGCCACATCACGAAGCACTTTCAGGTGTAGGTTTTTCCTCTGCGTGTCTGTCTGTCTGTCCAGGTCTCAAATCAGCCAGATAAAGACCGGAGTGAAGCGTGTACTAACTCTCTCTCTCTCTCTGGCTCTCTTTCTCTCTCCATTATGATCTTATATCGATTGAACCATTTCAAGGAAATTTATTTTTATGTTTCTAAAACAACTGTTCGTTCATAGATTTGGATAAAAGACCGAGTTAACGTGTTTGGAATGTTCGTCTCTGCACTGAACTATATAAACATTAATACATTTTGAGATATAATTAGGAAGTTTCTGACAGGAAAGCATTAGTTCTGTAGGAAAGTTTTGCACACAGAACAGACCAGCCTAGTCTTTCAGACTACACGGCGCCACAACCCAGAAGACAGTTCCATCTTCGCTTAAAGCCTTTAGTCGTTTGTAGGCACCTTAACGTTTGTGGAGCGATGATTCTACTCGAGCAGAAGGGCTAGTTTTAGCCCAGTCTGCATGATTCGTCGGGGGTAAAACTTGGACCGAAGGGTAAATTTGATGAGTTTCAAGTTTCTGTCCGTCTGCCATGTAGAAGTTTGAAAACTACGATTTCATGGTAGTCCCCAGTGGCATGACATTCATACCAAATTTCTTAGAAATCCATGTAGCTGTTTTCATGTTGAATTATGCGGACAGACAGACGGACTGACAGTCAAACATGACCAGTCCTCCTCGCGTTCATTTCATGAACATCGTGCAAAGAGCGAACAATAATATTAAATTAATTCGGTCCGTACCGCGAAGAAAACACTTCACCATTACGAAGATCAACTGTTTAACCTTTTGAAGTCAAAGCTCGTCTAAATATTACGTATTTAAGAATTCGGTCCGTACCGCGAAGAAAACACAACTCTTCACCATTCCAAAGATCGACTTGTTAACGCTGTTTAAGGAAATAATCGCTGTTTAAAGCGAGAATCCCATGGGACCCTGAAAATAAAATGAAGATACTTGTTTTTGAAGCAACTGGTACATATACTTACCGCTCGGCTACACGGGGTTAGAGAAATCTGGAAATGGACTCAATAACTGTGGCTCGTTCTCCAGAAATTGAGCTTTCACTCATGTCAGTGGCGCCTGTGACGTCAGAGCTGTCTGGGTCAGTGGTCTTTGTGTGGGCGGGGCCGAGCGAGGCGTGGATTTGAATTTCCCGACGATGGGATTTACCACCCACCCACACTCACGTGCGGAAATGTGTGTGGTGTTCCCATGTGCAGCGCCCGAAATTTTGGAATTCGTCAAGAACATTTCACAAAAAAATTGCTCAGTATTAAATCTTGCTAAAATCTGTTCAGAGGGCACGCGAACTGATAAACAGACACGCACATTGTGAAGCTTCAATAATACAGATCAGATGAAGATGTCTGTCTTCCGGGTTGTTGCGCCGTGTAGCCCGGTAAAGTTTACCAGGCTATCAGAGGTCCTTGCTGCGTCCATCAACAGTGCCCCCTGAATACCAGACAACACGGCGCTACAACCCGGAAGGCAGCCATCTTGGTATTAACAGCTGTGAGAACACGTTCAGGTGATCAAAGCAGTTCATACACGTGGCCTTGGGACGACGAAAGGTTTTCAGTGCCTCGTTGTGCTGTGTAGAAAGGGTCTTGAGTGTATAAAATGACACAAGGCTTTTAGAAATGTAAATTAACTTTCGTACATCGTTTTGGAATATTATTACTGCTGTAGAGTGTTCGTTATTTGTGTAAATTCACGTGGCTTCCAACGAGGTAAAGGTTTTCGGCTTTGTTCAGAATTTTGAGGCTCTTAAATAGTTTCATTTATGCAAGAATCAAAACTGTCGGGCTTAATCCAGGGAAATTGAATACCAGGAACGTATTTCTGCACTGTTTCAAATGCAGGGACTATTTCGGCAAGAAAAATTTCTCCGTTTGAGGACACTTTCTTAATACGAAACAAAGTATTTAATTTAGTTTTCTTGTTTTATTTATCCCATGTAGTTATTGGTGTTTGCTTCTAAAAGGCTCTTTGTTGTTGGAATATATTCTAATAAAGGAATTTAATTTAGTTACCATGATTATTATATTTTATTAATTTCTGATACATTTTAATATTTCAATGCATATACGCTGTCATTCAGGGTTTGACGTTTCGGTAATTCCTACTTTTCTATTGAGCATGAAGTTTCTGGTAGCCGTAGCTAAGCGACGTTTCGGCACACTTCTCTGTCTCTTCCGTCCTCTTCATGTTTAGACAATTGTGTTTGCTGTTATGTGCCTGAATCTTCAGAGATCAACAGACTGAGAAGTGGATTACGATGAAGATTGTAATGGGAAACTGAGTAATGTAGGTGCTGGAAGAGACAAAGATGATTTGGACAGCATTGAAAAAACTGCATCCTATTGGAGATTCATCTTTTTCTCCTTTCATA
Source organism: Zootermopsis nevadensis (assembly GCF_000696155.1). The sequence goes on from NW_019060180.1 coordinate 262,938, forward strand.
TAATTTTTCATCCAGAGCAAAGTCGTAGGCCATCCATGTCCATCCTCTGTCACGTTATGCTTACAACAAACTCCTTCCCCCCCTCTCGACCCCTCAATCTTGTACCTCACTTCACTTTTGAGGATTGGCAAAGCATCGTTAGATAACGTAGAGACGTGATTTGGGATATAAATGGACATACATAAATACGTAATCTCTTCAGCCCGTTTTATTCTTAAACCTTATACATTATTCGATTTCTTGTGCTCCGCTCTCGTCTTCTGTTCATTTTCGAATAAAATTTTAGTATCTCGTATTGCCAATAGATATCATGGTAATCGAGTATTTATGCAATGACCATCTAAAGTTTAGATGGCCATTGCATAAATACTCGATTTAAATTCTAAAGTAGTAAGAATTCGTGTTCAAGACAACTCGACTCTCTTAATTTATTGCTAGTACAAATTAGATATACTTATAGACGAATTAGTAAGGTGCATACGACGTTTCGGTATGTCCCATTAACGGGATATTTTGTAGCTGTTAGGTTAGGTTAGTTTTTTAATGATGTTACTTGAATTCTATTCTTTTTTTTGTATATGAAGGCAAGGACATGTGATTAGTTTTTTTTGGCTATTGAATATAAATATTGTTAATGAGTACGCAGAATATTAATTCATTCAATTCATTTATTTAAGTGTTTGCCAATTTTCTCTGATAACTTTATACCTTGTATGTACACATCAGGCTAAGAACAAGTGGAGTTTTTTTAAAGCACAAACCAGCGTATATAAATTAAGTAATTTTGTGTAGTAAAAAAAACTAGTAACTTTACTTCTGATTAATTAAATAATGTATAATTTAATCAAATATGATCTTATATTTACGTTATAATAACTTTGTTTACGCTGTAGTCGATCTCCTTTAAAAGCGTTACCATGGCACCGTGTATAATATTATTCCATAAAGCTCAAAATCCGTAAATAGCGAATGATTACCAACCAACCACGCAACGAACAAACACTACGTATTGTCATTTCAAGAGCATCGTTGCAAGAAGGGCCTATCGGCATGGATACATAACCGGTGATATTTCGTCTGACAACATGAAATATTGAGATGTATGTCACGTCAGAAGGGGGTAATGCTGATGATGCTGTACACAGAGACGCGGACAGTTACATTTGGGAGTATGAACAGTAATAATGCACATTTGTCAAACCAAATAAGCGTAAGAATTTACTGTCGTGTAAATCAGCCATTTTGTTGATACTCCCTCCTGGCGTGATGCCTCTGACTAAATTACAGCATCCCATTGTCGTGTTCTGAGTGCTGCATCCGGACAATGGTCGTACATTCTGTTTTAAGTTTAATTAGGGTGGTTTTGAAAGAATTGAAGTCGAAATTTTGTTAATGAATATACGTAAAACTATTGAAGCACGTGTCCGGTTCGAATTTCATGAATTCTGGAACGACTGATGGTCCAAAGTAATTTATTTTGATTCTATCAGCCACTCCGATGTTATGCCAGATTTTGCAGCTATGAATGTGCGTATAGTAGATGGGGGACGCAGTGAATTCGCTGAGGTTCAAAGCGCAAAAACAAAGAGGTGGAAAGAGGACTGTGTAGCTAGAAAATTGCGCCCTTGTTCAGTGGCACCCCCCCCCCAAAAAAAAGAAGAGAAAGGAAAGCGCCTTCAGCTGGAAATTAATTTGAAGGCACCTATGGATTCCGCCAATCACAAAAGAGGAGCCCGGGGACTGCTCTGCCCCTTTGTTTTAAAAATCACGAGACGCAACATTTTCATTAAATGTTGGATGGTTTGATTAAGCAGCAAGTATATTCACACATAGAAGGAAATCTTAATTAAAAGAAGAAAAGGAAAGGAAAAATGAAGTCGAGAAAGTGAGGCAGAGGCTCAGCAAACAAAGTGCAAAGAAATTTTTTTTATGAAATTAAAATCGTACACGACTTTACGTTAACAAACCTAAATCTATCTCGTGTTGATGGGCCCTTCTCTTGTGTGTTCTGAGCAGATATTGTGTTAAGTGAACGCACTGTGGAGGACGTGATGTTAATAGAGACGTATCATTGCAAGAAATCATACTTTTTTGTTCCAGATTTGAAAATGCGTTGCACTCGTAAGTCGGATTAACTGCCTTCTTGATACTATTAACTAACTAACTAGATGGCTTACCGAACCCTGGGGTTCATCACCGAACTAACCAAAGCCCTCCACCGGACCCTGTCCTGGGCCAACAAAATTCATTCTCCTTCAACTCCTATCTCCCATAGATCCCGCCTGAGATTATCCTCCCATCTACGTCTAGGTCTCCCCAGAGGCCTCTTCCCCTAAGGCTTCCCAAATAGTGGACCCAACCAAACAGATGGCTTACAGAACCCGAAGGTTCATCACCAAACTAACCAAAGCCCTCCACCGGTCCCTGTCCTGGGCCAACAAAATCCAGTCTCCTTCAACTCCTATCTCCCATAGATCCCGCCTGAGATTATCCTCCCATCTACGTCTAGGTCTCCCCAGCGGTCTCTTCCCCTCAGGCTTCCCATGCTGTAGATCAGATTGAAATTTGCTGTACAATATTTAGTATAAACTTCCAATACAAAATTTTACGGAAATTGGTTGAGTTTAAAGACAGACAGACAGACAGGCAATGTCATGATCTTCCCACTTTCGGCTAGTTTTATGTAATTCACAAAACTAATGAGTAGCTAACTAACTAACTAACTAACTAGATGGCTTAGGGAACTCTAAGGTTCATCACCGAATTAACCAAAGCCCTCCACCGGACCCTGTCCTGGGCCAACAAAATCCAGTCTCCTTCAACTCCTATCTCCCATAGATCCCGCCTGAGATTATCCTCCCATCTACGTCTAGGTCTCCCCAGCGGTCTCTTCCCTTCAGGTTTCCCAACCAGTACCCGGTGCACACATCTTGTCCCATCCATGCGCGCTACATGCCCCGCCCATCTCATTCTTCTCGACTTAATCACCCTGACAATATTGGGGGAGGAGTGCAGATTTCTAATGCAGTTTTCTCCACGCCCCATCGTCTTCTCTCGTAGGCCCAAATATCCTCCTGAAACACCTGCAATCTGTGTTCCTCCCTCAGAGTGGGAGACCATGTTTAAGGGATGCATCATGTTCCGTGTTGGTCATTAAATTAACATTCCGACTACAAAACAATCTTTCACTATACTGTCAATGTTTATTGCTATCCACTGCGTGTTTCGACCTTTGAGTTTGTTCCATATTGCTTTGTATGGACGATAGCGCTGGATAATCGATTCTTCTCGTGTCTCCTGTCCATGGACGGAGAACACAAAGAGTAAAAAAGACGGATGATTTGAAGGATTTACTAGGATACACAGGACCGTCCTCGGGACGACAGAGGCTACACGATGTGTCAGGGGTAAGTCCTACATTAGGCTGTAACAGCTGTCGACCTTTCGAGACGCAACGGAGGATTCAAAGCTTCGGCACAAGAAATGTTATTTTGGGCGATTCTATTTAACATAGAATGCGCAGAACGGGACCCAGGGAAAATAATGCGGACGTACCTTCTATGCGTTTTTAACATCAGCCTGAAGCTGAAGACGTTACACGTCGTTTTAAAGAAAGAAATTCTCAGTTTGAGTTCCAAGAATCATATTCCGTATTTAGATTGATGTATAATGCTTATATTAATTCCTCAAGTCTGATAAAGGAGGTATATTCTGAGTTTCAGTGTCGAGAATCGACTTCAAGATCGCTAATTACGAAGCGCTAACTACTAACAGATCTACTGTTAGTCGGGCGAGCTCATTATTTTGTGTTTTTACAACTTGTATCACAATTGTCATTTTTCATTCAGTGCATACACTGAAATACGAACCTCCCTGCTTATATAATTTATTTAATAAGCATGATTGTGTGTCTCTTGTCTTTGACGAACGCTCAGTTTGGTATCCATGCACTAACTTATATTCCGTCCCATTTTTTTTTCTTTGGAACAACTGAATTCTGTGCAGAGACGTATATTAAAATTATACAAAGTCTTCGTTAATGCAGAATTTAAAAAAAAATGCATCTGACTTTTTAATAATAAACCACTATAACTTTGTAAAGACTTAATGAATACCTTTTCTCAGGTCCACCCATTTATGTTTTATTTTGAATTACATATTTTTTCATAACATACTTTCTGTTACGGTAATAAAATTGTCTGCTTCGTTTTTCAGAGTTATTAACTCTTTAAAGCCAAAGCTCGCCTTAAAGAATATTTATTCGGTCCGTACCGCGAAGAAAACACCGCACTTCACCATTAAAAAGGTCAACTGGTTAACCTTTTGAAGTCAAAGCTCGTCTAAATATTACGTATTTAAGAATTCAGTCCGTACCGCGAAGAAAACACAACTCTTCACCATTACAAAGATCGACTGGTTAACGCTGTTTAAGGAAATAATCGCTATTTTCACTGAAAATCAATAAAAAATATATGTAAATACAAAATGTAGATTTATTGATTATTAAAGCAGATGGTATTTTACCACTAAGCTTTAAAATTTTAACCACACCCTTGCTTAACGATTACGTTAATATTCGTCATGATCTCCAGTAACTTACCAGTTAGTGAAATACAAGGTACCAACATTGAATTATTTATCATTAAATTTGGGTTCTAAAAATAATGGTTGTAACACTGTCCATGTTATTTACGATGGTGGGTAAAGGTTTTGTGGAACATAATATGCTTCTTGGGGCATGCTACCCTACATAATTTTCTGACGACCGTGAACATTTCTTCTGGTACCTACCAGGCCCACAGGTCTGCAGGGACAATGCCAGACAATGGTTTTGTATTATTCTGTTTACACATAGGCTGTCTCTTACTGCAGTTGCTATGTTTGGCGTGTAAACGCTAAAACAATTGGTGAATACCTGAGACATTTGAAGAAAGTAAACACAGCTTAGTTTAATAATTTGTATTATCGTGGTATCCGCCTTCAGTAGCAGTTATAAATCAGAAGATACTTCAGCATAGTCGATTTTTCTACACGTCTCTTTTCGAAGGAAAAACCAGCAACATGAGTTACCGCTGAAATAAGTTGCTCCGAAATATAGAATTTTCAGTTACTTAAGGCATCAGTAGTTTTAAACACGAAGAATCAAATTGGTCTTTTAAAGTTCGTGTTTTGTCATAAAACGTATAATATTGGGGAACTTCAAGATGATGCCTGAATTAATTTTATCCATCTTTATTGTACAGTTTCGTTGTAAGGATCGGGGACATCATTACACTTTCTAAAACCAATTCTTGGAGAAGTTTTATTTTCTGACTCGAATATGACGTTTCATAAAGTTCCGGCTCTTCCTTCATCAGAACCTTTTACATTTTCATTTTAAAAATCCTGATTTCTTTAATTGCAGTCAAATCTCTTATTTGCATTTGCATCTTCGACTTTCGTAAGTCTGTTCTTCAAACACTCCATTTTTCTGCATATATTTTCTTATTCTTAACTTTGCTATCCTTTCTCTTCTTGAAGTTTACCAGAGTACACGAAGAAATGTTTCCACAGGGGCGGATAATATACCGGTCCCTGCTCACTGCCCATCTTTCTACTACTAGCCTAGAAGATGTTGAGGCCGAGTCATCTCTCAGTCCCTCTTCATTTGCATAGCGGAGCTTTAACTCACCTTCTGCCACCATAATTCCTCTGTTAAAACAGCCAACGTCTCTTGAATGTGACAGTAAATCTTGGCTAAATTGTTTTTAAAGTCATGGGCTCGACACCCGGACACCTGCTCACGTCTTTCAAGACACTGCTGTTGGGAGCGTCATTAGAAAGCTTCATTACGCACTAATGTTTTGTGTTTAACGGTTGGCCACATTGCTTAGGACGTACAGCCCCCGAATTAACTTTGTATTCTGCGTGCTCTTGTGTCACAAACCGAGAATCTTTATTTTTAAATTTTGAAACCTCCGCAGAAACCCACAAAATGTGACATAATTGAAACATGGGAACCTGAAATATAAATCAGATATGAATTCACGAGGACTTTTAAGAGCAGATTAAACTCTGCGAGAACTTGATACGATGAAGTTCAAAGTCTTTTGTTCTGCCGACTGCTGTCTGAGCACTTAAGATTAAATTGTACAAAACTAAAATTTCACTGTAGCTTTGAATGAGAGAGAATCTTTCCCTGCCATTCTGTGTGTGTGTGTGTGGAGGGGGGGGGGCACAGACCGGAGGTGTTTAGAATAGAGAGACGAGGCTAATATTTGTACCATTGTGAGATGAAGTGTCTAGAGAATGGTGAAAATTACATTTTTAGAAACTATATAAATCTTACTCATTTGGAACGTGGAATGTGAGGACCCTATATTGAATAGGGTCGTGGGATAACGAGGAGGCACCGATTGGCTGGACATGTAGCACGAATGTGCCAAGAATGTATATATGTATGAGCAGGTTCCTGACAACCTGAAGAGGTTGGAAGGATCCTGTTCATGATATATGGACCTGTCGTCAGACAGAACACTACAAATAAATAAAAAATAATCCTTCCAGAAAAGGATCACTGGTCAGACCAAGAAAGAGATGGTAGGATAATATTAAGATGGATCTTAGGGAGGTGAGCTGTGAGGATGGAAGAGTTGGCTCAGGATCGTGGCCGGTGGCGGGCTTTGGTGTTGTCGGTGTTCAACCTGGGGGTTCTGATACCAGGGAGTTAGTTTTCTAAATCTTACTCTGCTCGAGATATGGTAAGCATCCCGAAGAGGATGAGATGGGTGGGCTATGTAGCAAGAATCGGGGAGATAATAAATACATGTATAACTCTATTTGGATATCATGAGGGAAAGAAATTACTATAAAATGCTAAATATAGATTGGATGATAATATTAAAATGGACTTTAAGAGAGTGAGGTGTGAGCAATTTAGATATTGTGACAGAACACAAAGAAATGGAGAGATGTTATGGTCATGACATTAAAAAATTTCGGGTTCCGCTAAAGGCTATAGGAATATCTTCTGTATGCGAGTGAACATGAACTTCCGAGAAGGACTTTTCTGCGTGGATTTGGTCACAAGAGCTGCAGTGATTTTTTTTTTCCCTGCGAATGCCTTCTTAGTAAGTGATCCCATATTTTATCTGTTACAACAGTATAAACGTCTTTTCAGTAGCATATTTTGAGATGCGTGCTTTTGAAAACTTCCGATTCTTTTATCAGTTTTATCATCTTGATATCATGTATTTAAAAGTACCAGCTTTTCTGGAAATAAAGGCGGAGGAAGGTTAAACTTGTTTGTTCGCCGATAATACTGAGTAAGATTCCAGTCTTTGTCTGTGATCGGCCCTGAAGTCATTTGGAATATCTGTTGAGGTCATTAGGTTACTTAAAGCATACATAGAAGTGCTCCAAGGTGTTTCTCACTCACGACAACGCGTAATGAAATAGTAAGAAGACGCATGTGAGAAAAGGGAAGTGAAGACGTAGAAGTAGATGGATCTGCGTTGTTATCTCGCTGTGATCTTTTGTTAAAAATGAAGCTGTGTCGTAAATATCGCGTACTTTTTGAAACACCCGGTGGTGTAAAGGAGATTTCTTCTCGGGCAAGGGGATTTTGATGACCGAAGGAGCTGATGGAAGGGTTGTGTACTTGAATATAAATGTGAGGGCAAAACCCAGGGCGATGACAACAACAAACACTGCTCCCACCTTTACAACAAAAGACGTTTCACTTTTAAAGCGTTAAAAACAGAATTTGGCAGAGATTGTTCACATGTTCCACCCTCCGCCATTATGCACATAATTTCTGTTCATTTTCTTTGTCTCTCCTGAGATACGGTACTTGGCAGGTTGCCTATGCGTAAGGCGATGAGGGCCCGTTTTCTCTTTGCGTGTGGAGCGTCCACATCAGAAGTGACGTCAGTGGAGAATTATATGTATAAAAAAAAAGAATAATTGACATAGATGTGTTTCAGCAATTCGAGATTATATTAGCTTGTGGAAGACACTGTGTTCAGTAATTTACCACGTTTGGTGTTTATCGATACGTGGATATTAATCTAATACTTTGGAAATTATTAATAATTGCTATGACTGAATGGAAATGCCACTGAAAGTTATTTTTATTTTATAGGATGAGACGAGTGTATTTAATGTATATTATCGCAGATAGTGCAGTTTTA
>NW_019060180.1:303258-314532 GCF_000696155.1 Zootermopsis nevadensis
GAATCAGTCGTTGCCACAGAGTTCTTAAGAATGAATTGTGGGTAGTTAGGTATTTGGACGAGAATTGTCACAGCCCATTTACAAATTTTATTCCGTAATTCGTTTGGACATACCGAATAAAATGACTTGAAACTCCATAAAGGATAACTGATAATGATGTTTGTGTTTGAAAGGTCGCGGGATAACTCTGACAAGACAACTGACCAGAGTCAAAAGTTCCATCGCCACAAACATCTCCCGACTCCTAATTTTGAATGACCATCTTTCGTCACAGTCGGTTTTAATATTTAACTTTAGTCCCACTTTCAGATCGACTTACGTCTTGGCCTGGTTGTTGTTATTCTTACTGCAGAAGGCTTAGTGTTTTAGGATTTAACCGTAATGAGGCATTTTTTTAATTTTAATTTTAATTTTAGTGTTGTGCAGACAGAAACACCTCCTTTAATCTTACAAAGAACACACGAATAATTTTATTACAGCTTATCCTGCAGTTAAAAAAGAGATTGCTTGATTGTTTCCTATCTGTTATTGTCTCAGTGACTCTGCTGGTACCAACGTTACCTGCTTTACCGAGTAATGCCATTAAAAGACTTTTGGTTAGCGCGGGGAAGTGGCTTTTAAATTGGAAACGGTTTGCTGTGACTAGGCCAGTTTAGAAAGACGTATATCTGTAAACAGAACTATCTATAATGAAATTAGGGACCCCATATTTTGTCTCAGATAAAATCATAATTAATATTGGAATGCTCTCGCGGTATCCCGCTCAAAGCAAGAATTCAACTCGGGATATGTGTGTATATCTGTATCATGAAATTAATTATACATAAAAGCATTTTCAGATTTGAAAGAAACTTGTAACTGGGGGCTTCCTTTGTGTGGCATTCGCATATTTCATCATTGGCCCGCATTCGGTTTTAATAAAACTTTCCCCCTTGAATTTTCGAACATTTTGGGAACATTTAATTACCGAATTTATAAGTGAAAAGATCCAATTTTAAAGCGAATGTTAATAATATCTTCAGCATGGTTCAGCGGGTTTGTTTACTTCGAATCTCCACGGAATCTTTCCCGTATTCACATTAATTCAATTCAATATTAACTTCGTCCAACGCGGATTCGGCGAATGCCGTATCTTCCGCGTTGTACGAGGGCTTACTTTGTATATAAATGCCTTTATGTTGTTGCGTATTACACCAGACAGAACTTATAAACTCATTAACTCTTTAACCAACGCGTTAGGTAATTCAAATTATGACGTATTATAGAAGTATAAAGAAACGTACATAAATATATTTTAGTACAAATTTCTGTGCATGAGTGTAAAGGAATTTAGAGGAACGTTAACTGGATTATCTCAGTAATGGTGAAATGTTCTGTGGTACGTACCAAATTCGTAAAAATTTATAGACGAGCTTTGGCTTCAAAGGGTTAAATGATTGGGTGTCACCATTTAAGTATTTGACAGTCTTATACTAACAATTATGTGCTTATAACAGATCAAAGTAATGTTTGGTTTGTGCAATGTAATCTTGGAGCGAATTGTGGTTGTAGTCATGGTGTTATGGAACTGAGAGTAATGAAATTTTGCTTAGTAATTCAGTGGGAGCTCATCACAGCCTTCCATTGGCAGGCGCGCGTACCATACACATCATGTTTCAGGGCATTTAATTAATGGTAAGTCATCGAAATCGTTTCTCATATCATGTCGAAACGAATTTGCCTTTTTCGTATCATTCCAAAACTGAATGAGAGTTCATTCTTGTTAGAAATTATACAAAATTTTTTTTTAATAATAATGTACACATTTCAATTTTTTTGTCAGTATTTGGTATTAAAGCCTATTCGATTGCCACGTGCATATTTTAGACTGTGAGACTTCAGGTTCTCACTGCAGCGAATATGTAGGTGGCCGTCTTCTGGGTTGTAGCCTCGTGTAGTCAGAAATTTCGGACGTTTCGAATGTACATTTTGCAACCATCTTCAGGACGATTGCCATGAAACGTCGATAAATTTGTAGCAGACTTCGCAACACAGCGGTAAAACAACCCAGAAGACAACCATCTTAGTTAGTATCTTGGAACGTTTACGGAGTCGAGTCAAGTCTGTCTGTCCGTCTGTATTTCAAAGTACGCGTAATCAGTTTCGGTTAAATTATTTATAAAGCTTATAAATAGAAACTGTCTGAGGAAATTTATTTTGTGTTGTGTCATTACGATGTAAAGTGAACTTAAAATTATGATGAGATTTCTGAGGAAGAAACTAATTGCTTTGCAGAAGAATTTCGTGCGGAATAAAATATGGGAAATCATTGAGGTCATAACGATTAATCTAAAAATGTTACGATGTTGTGTGCGCTGTTTAAGAATTAACGTAACCCTCGACGTTAAGTATTGCAATCTTTTTCGATAGTTAATGTAAGTCTTGTGGGTTTCAAGGGTCTGGGAAATGTGAATTGCTCATTTCACAATCAGGACGAGGTACAGGTTTTCGCTTCATCTGTATAGATCTTTTAACTGGGGTCATTTAAGAAGATCCATGTAGCCTGGAGGCTTCAGGAAACTCAACCATATTATTGAGATCATCATTTCAGATGTTCTATGAATTATAAATGAAACTGGTGTTTTATATATATATATAACGAGAGAATATTCTGGAGTGTCTGGTGAAAAGGAAAGGAAATATATACGCTAACAGAAGTACAGTACGAATCAGAAATAATGGCTCATGCAAGAATTCATATGAAATTCTACGGGTACTCGGGAGTTATAACATTAAATTTCTGTGACACCCTGTAGTTGTAGTGTACAGTATTGATCTCGGATTACTGCTTAATGGGACCAGAGGATTTTTTTATGAATACGACATGACCGATTTTGAAAAGTTTCATGAAATTTAATACAGTATACCGGGGTCACTGTATACAACAATATCGTTACCATGGTTACTGTGGATATTTAGTTACGCTCGTGGAGGAAATGAAGGTTTATAAAGTGGGCTCATGGTTCTGTGAGTATGTAGCCCTAATGACTTTAAAGCCTTGTGGCTGGATTTGTGTGTATTAAGGGACAGTGCGTTTCACAGAGTGACCCGTAATGCTCCGAAGACGGTGGGTTCCTAGAGTAACACAGGGCACAGGTTTCGTTTGAGAGCAGAGCTTTATGAACTATAACCCGGGTTCTGTTGGTTTTCTCAAGGTCCTGAAGTGTTCAAAATGGGGAATGAAGTTTTTGGTGGGACATGGCTCCCTTCTGGAAATGACTTTTGTTGGATGGATGGATAAATGTCTGGGGCTGAACCCAGAAACGTTGGAATAGCATTAGCTGAAGGATTCTGTGTGACTGGGTGTGATGGAGGGGAAGGGACACTCTGGTAGAAGATCTTTGTGGCAAAGGCGAGCCGATTTGTCTGAATAAAAGACTTGATAATTACAGAGATCAACTGGTTAATGCTGTTTGTTTAAATAAGCGCTGTTTATTCTGAGAATTATATGAAACACAGTAGATTTTAATGGAAAATGTAGAGTTACTGATTGTTAATATTGGTGGTTCATAGAGTTACCATTTAGGTTGAAAGAATGCCCGAAATGTTTTATTTGTAAAGACCTTCATTTAATGTTGTCTCCGTTCTTCATGTTTAGAGTGAATTGGAGGTGAGGGGTGGGGGGGAACAGAAGCTACTCAGTTGATTTTCCTCTCTCAGGAAATTGCTCAAGTTTTAAGACGAGTTGTTTTTCATTCGTTTCAGCGAACCAGATTTATAAACGAGTTCTACTCATCTTTTGACACGCTGTACTGAGACCGATTTTGCAGTATGAAATCGTTTATCGTCAAGAATATGGCTGTCTTCTGGAGAGTGTCGCGCCGTGTAGTCTAGTAGATATTGACAGGCGTTTCGGAGGAGCTTACTGCCTCCATCATCAGAGCGATCGCCAGACTGCACGGCGCAAGATTTCAGAAGACAGCCATCTTCGTATTCGTCGCTGTAAGAACCTGAAATCTCACCATTTTATCGTCAGATTGTAAAGACGCAGTTGGTGATCGCGAGTGATATCGCCTGTGTAGTCCAGAACAGCTGTCGGAAACGAAGTCAATCGACTGTTTAGATGAACTTCCCTGAGAGAGGATAATATTAAAGTGGATGTGTAATATTGTGGGTGGATTGGATGTGCGTATTCCATTACAGGGTCCAATGGCGGAATCATATAAACGTAGTAATGAACCATTTTAAAGAAGGCGAGTAATTTCTTGACCAGATAAGTAACTCTCAGCTTCTCTAAATGAATCTAGACCTAATTAAATAGTTGAAAGACTTAGTAAGTATATATCCACGTAGCTACATGAGTTCTTCCATTACTGAAATTTGAGTAAAAAAAGATCACTTGCTTTCAAACTTTTGACTCTACCTGTACCGTCTTCTTAACAAGACTGTACATATGGATGCTGTCTTGTCTCGCTTTGCTTTAGCACGGATAATAATCGTAATAATGAGTTCATATACTTTTCATGTTTCCCCAAGGGTTACGTCACCCACATATAGCCAGCTGAGAAGGAGATGTAATGGACCAGACATTTTTGTCTGGTATAATAACTTGGCAGACGTAATGAGACACGCCAGTTTACAAAATGGGCGTGGCTGGAGTGTATACGTACGTGTCGGTTCTGTGCAAGATTTCTGCAAACGGATTTTAGGTTTGTCTTAGGACAAATAACATAATCATTATACAAATTCGGAGCTACGTACGTAAACTTGTTAACTTTTATTTATATCTTGTTTAATTTTAGTGTGCCTTAGATAAAGAGGGCATAGGCCTATGACGTTTCAGTGAAACACTTTTGAAATCGCCTTCTGAAATGAAGAGGCGAAAATCGGCGAATAACTTGCGATCTGCGTGGATGTTACGTAAACGACACACAATAACGTACATTCTGTTTATTTTGGTCTTAAATTCAGAAATAAAGTTTTTAAGTCGTCATAAAGTGGGCCGATTTTGTACGTTATGTAATATTTTAATTTTCCTAAGTAATTTTAAAAATTCAACACGTACAGGAATAGGCTACTGTATAATGGGGTAAGCATTCACGTATTTTTTTAAAAATTCGTTCTTTCTGAAATTTGCTTATAGCTGAGTAATTAAAATGGACTAGATTTCCTCCATTTGCCACGCACTGAAGAAGCTACTGGGTTTCTTCTAAAAAAACTTAAGCGTAGTTTCCAGTTTCCTTCGTCACAAGACTTTACTACTTTAATCTTGAACGAATGTGTTCGTACCGCAAAGTAAATTGTCATTTAAATGGACGCCTGTGCACTATGTTGTGTAGTAGAAACAAGGATTAATGAATGCCGGGTGTCAGTTGTGTAACAGATGGCACGCAAGTCGCTGTTACCCACACTGCATGCAATCAAAATAATTGTTTTGTTGATTCTCGATAAATATTCGCCTCACAGATAGAGAATTATCGACACAACACGTAGAAATCTTAATGAAATCTGCTTTCATATTGGGCTATTCAAAAAAATGTGCGATGCGACGATAAGATTCATTTGAGTTTCATTTTAAACAACGTCTTTTACTTGCCCGGAATGAAGAAAATTACGTGTGACTGACAACATTCGATGTACTCTTCCGAATACCAAATTTTGTCTAAAAGGGTTCGGTAATTTTTGAGGAAAATGTATGTGTTCTTTGATACACTGTCTCCATATAAGATAGAAATAAATTTTATTAACTATGGAGTTGCAAAGAAAAAAAATGGGATATGTTTTTAGTAATATTAGAAAATGATGTTTATGGGAGAAAAGAGATTGCTGGGAACCTCGCGTGTTGGAAAAATAAAATCGCACTGACTAACAAATAACCGAATTGATCTCAGTTTTAACAAGGAACACAAATGTGATATTTACGGACGTATAAGTTTACTGAACATTTTCCATAAAATCCATTCAATCATTGTAAGTGATAGATTAAAGAAAAACTTAGCTTAAAATTTTCTAACATAAGAACAAAAAATTGTTTCCGAGTAGGCAGATCTTGATAAGGTAATATTTTCACATTGAAACAGATAATAGGAAATTTTTAACTTAGATGTTCACTTGGTATTTGTGGGCTTCGAGAAAGCGTTCCATCGTTTGATGTACCATATAAAAGGTGATATCCAGAGCATCTGATTAAAGTAGAACAAAGTCTGTGTACCGATACGAAAACTGTTTAGATATATGACTAAAAAAAATGAGAGGATATTAAAATAAATATAATGAGAGGTCTTTCAACACAGAAAGCACAAATGTCGATGTTTTTGGATCTTTCAGCGATTTGCGATGTGTTGTGGAGATGACGTGGCAACAAATCAATCATGAGAGTTGTGTAGACTCACACACGCTCCCCATTCCTATCAGCAGATTTATCTGATTGGATGGCTTCTATTTTCCTCCCAGGAAATAATTTCCTGGAAGCTGAATCAGAGAGTTCTGTCTCGCGCCCAAAGTATTTCTTCTGTCCATAACCCAACGAATAAAACCTAACCGTGTCCTTGAGGGGAAATGTTGATGGATTCCATCAGTATGAGACCAGCTGCAAAAATATAACAGTCTTTTTGTTTCCATGGAAACCAATAGAAATAAGGGAACAGGAAAGAATTGGATGTAGCGAAGTGATTTAAAGGTTCTTTCAGAAGAGTTTTTTAATTAAAATTTTGCCCTGGAGACGAACGCTGTATTTATGTTATTGGTAATATTTGGACGTGATCCATATGATTTGGTCTTGTGCCCTCTGGTACGGGGAGTAGTAGATTATTGATTAATAAGGAGGTTGGTGTGTTTGATGCCTGAAATATAAATGTAATGGTTTTTATTGAGATCTTATAAGAGATATTGGCCATGTTTATTTGAAAACGCTTTTTTGAACGTGGAATCCATATTAATTGTTATTATTATTTAGTGTTCTGTCTGACGACAGGTCCATATGAACAGGATCCTTCCATCCTTTTCTCGGACTGGGACCTGTTCATGTACGTTCTTGGCAGATGATCCAGAAGTGGTTTGCCATTGCCTTCTTCTGTGTGTGAATGGAGTAATTGTTGGGATGCCACGGAGGAAAACTCCGTGTTGCCTAGACCACGGCCTTGCCCAACACAAGTTATAAATTCGGGCACCGCCGGGAATCGAACCCGAGAGCCCAGGATTACAAGGCCAGCGTTCTAACCGCTAGACCACCGTAGCTCTATATTAATTGTGTCACTCCACAAAGCAGACCTTATTTATAATTTTGATTGCATCGAATCTTTAAAATCTTATGACTGGCTTCGTCAAGCCAGGACTTTTCGTTTCGTGAGAATAAAATACCGTCCGAAGGAAGTTAACCGGAACAGATTGTGTGTTAATTGGATCTCATTCAAGATTAAATCAACTGAGACGAAAGATGGCCAAGTTCACGTTGACTGCTGTGGTTGAACTGCAGGCTTGAAGAGATTTCTCATTTTGTGTCAGCATCCTTAACGAATCTGGGACCCTACAAAGACACCAGAAGGTAAATCAGTCGGAGCTTGAAGGTGAACACCTCTCACTATTTCCGACAATGTGTGTGGGACATTTAGAGTTGTCGCTGGAGTGAGCTAAGTTGAAAATTCTCTCGAAGTACCGGACTTAAAAACGACGAAACCTATCAGCTATAGATTAAAAAAGGAAATCAAATTAAACAAAGATTTCTGCTTAAAATTAACGATCACTTTCGACGACATAGGCACAAGAACGGATGACGGATTCCACTGATACCAACCTCGCAACGTCGCTGTCTGTGAGCGATGATCCATGATTCTAATCTCTGTCACTCGACTTGTAGCTTAGGTTAGGTTAGATCTCAAAGCTTATGACGTTAATAATCATTCGAAACCCGTCATGCAGTGCGCGAGGTCAAATATCCGAGGAAATATGACTATGAAGCCCTGTTCTTTCACGTGTCTGACACCCCTTTAATGCTGAGGTAATTCATTTGAATGCAGCTATGAGCAATTAGAAGGGTTGAGAGATAGAATACCAGTTACCCTTCGACTCAACTGCGCCTAGACGAACATGAAAACAATTCCAATATTACCTGCTAAGAATGACGAGAAGTCTAAAGTAATTCTTATAGTACACATTTGTTGAAACTGTCTAACAGAGCAGCGTATACAAATTAAAATGATGACGTACCTACAGTGGAGAGGACCCCCAACAGCTTATTCGTTCTACAGCCTAGGCTTTGTAACGAACGTCCGGGGTTCGATCCCCTGTGTTGCAGGGATATTATCTTTTCCAAAACATTCAGACTGGACATAAACCCTGCCCGGTCTCCAGACCATTTGTTACAGATTTTCTTTTCTCGAGGTTAAAACGAGCGAAGCGTGAGTCTAATCACTCAACCCATCCGTTAATTTCCCAGGGTAAGAATACGTGGAGCTGTACCTCCACTCCCCATTATTTGTGCATGTTTTGGTAGTTAAGTGCCAGGGATAACTTAACTTTTCAGTACAGTGTGGTGCATTGTAAATGCAGCCCACATCCGGATATCTTATTTTAATGGTACGTTTCTCATGCCTATCCAATAGCTCCCGCCTGTTCTGCATGATTTTTTTTTTAATGAAACTCCTCATTTGTGTATTATTGTATTCTTTTATCAACTCTTCTGGTTTTTGGTCCAAATATTATCAACACTTTGTTCCAAGACTTTAGCCCTAAAGATCAGAATCCAAATTTCACAGCCATACAGGTAAAATTAATTCTGTATGTCATTAGATAGAAGACGGAAATATTAAAATAATTTTTTAACTTCGCTGACGTTCTCGGAATTTGATATTGATTTATCTCTCGATGAAATTTGGATTTGCAGCTGTCGTCCGCAAACATTTGAAACTCTGCCCTGATTCCGACGGGTTCATTAACTGTCTCTGTATTACGATTTTGCGCTGGTTCACTGTGACAAGGCGTGAACACGTACGTACCGAGTTTCCCGAGTGTTTATCCTAGGTTAACCCCGTGTGGAACATCCCAATTCACTTCCTCTAGTTTTCACTGTCTCCTGGTTCCACTGCACTTGGTTTTACTTTCAGAAATGTTAATATGATTATAATATTTCTCACTGACTGACTTAACTAACTACATTAAACTGTAGGATATACTCAGGAAGTTGTAATACGACTGAACTTCAACCTCGTCCTAATATTGGTCCATGTGCTATGTTCTGAGGGAATAAGCCCACTGCAGATCCAAAATATTATCCCCCACTTGTCTCATTTTATGTCTAGTTTTCAAACCAAAATTTGTAACCATTAAACACGTGATATTGAGGTGTCAACTGCGGTTAGAATGATTATGATGATGCTATTTTTGCGGTATGTTTCGGAGAAACATAGTCTTTCCATCTTCAGGACCGAACTGACTTAGACACTTACCAGCATAAGCAATTTAGCAATGAAGATGAATACAATGTGTTTCTCCGAAACGTTATCATCAACATGGCGCCAAAACCCATAAGAATATAATCATCAACAGTAAACATGTTTAAAAGCTAATCTACGCTGCTGAGAATCCTGAAGTTATATGACTGTGCGAAGTTTTCGTAAGTATAAGAAGGTCAGATTATATTTGTTCGTAATTGTTTTCAGTATCAACGCTTATCACATTTACCATGGTGAGACGATCCATAGGTAACGATGTATTTCTCAAATTTTTCTTCGGACTGTTATGAAGATAAATGTGTTTGTGTGATATTTATATACGAGAAACCAAGAATTGGTAGCTTAGGCCGACTTGCAGTGCACGTATGTTTTTAATTAAACTTTTTCTACCAGATATGTGTAATACACTGCAGCAGAAGGCAACGATTTATCAATTTTAACATATTTTTAATTACTGACGGTAATTAAAGTAATTCATTTTATTGTTCACAGAAAAAAAAATACAAAAGTTTACTGAAGATGACTTCTGGATCGTTGCGCCGTGAAGACCGGTCGAAATTTACCGACGTTTCAGAGGTGATTTATGCCTCCATCATCAGGGCGAATTTTTGTCGTAAAATATTTGGGGGCAGTAGCAACTCAATGTCGATTGTGTCTTCCAAGTACAGATGAATCTCGTTGCGTTCCTGTGAACTGTCGCATATAACGAAAGCTCGTAAAACGGGGAAACGTGTAACATTCTACATCTTTATCTTGAACTGGCTCCATAATTTGTCGATCGTGAGATTATTATTTGATTCGTATTTTCTGATAAGCGTGAAGAAATTTAGAAGTAGGCGACAGAGTTTAAGAGTTTGACTTAGCGCCAGTCAACAGCGCCGTGGTGTGTTTGGGAATCGAAGCAGGGCTCTGCGAAATTTTACCTCCGGAACGACAGTGGTCGGTCCACTTTACCGCAGGTTCCGGTTGAACGGGAGGTTCGGTGGGACGAATCGGTACAAACACAAGTGAAAATTGGGGTTTTGGGCTGTGCATGTGACGGTCAGTATTTCTCGGCACGGGACAGAACCGAAAGTTTGTGTTGGGCTGTTGGCGGTGGTTTCTGCCCCGTACTATAGCGTCATTATTATCACATTGACGATAATTACTTGTTTGCAGTGGGGATTACATGAATGTACTAACAGGTTGTGATACATGAAATGGAGAAGTTGGTTACGTTTGGTAGTTGGAAGGAAGGATTTGAATATGGAGTCGCCCTCTGTGTGGATGGCAAGAAGCTGTTTTTATGTACCACATTAAAGCGACGTAGGAGAGAGAGGACATTTTATTTTTACTAGGAATTCTTTTATTATAAAAAGATTGAAGTAGCCCACAAGAGAAAGATGAAATTTATTGAGGAATTTTGGAGAATATTTGTATAAATCTAGATATAAATGGGAGAATAAACCGGATATAAGGGAGGGTAGAGTAGGTTTCTAGTTATAATAATGTTTACGTAACTGTATAGTGCCTTTATATAGAGCCATGGAGGACCACAGCCTCAAAATATTTGTTGGTGGTCGGACGCAGTGTTGTGTAGAGCGAACTCCACTCAGTAAATTAAAGAATGATTGAATGACGCGTGTCGTGGATACCTGATAAGAGGGAGCTGAGACAAAATGTCTGGCTCCAGCAGAGATGAAGTGAGAATGGAATATAGAAAGTTACAAAATCACGATCTTCGTAGATTCTGACGTTTACGAAATATTATTAGGGAGATGTAATCAGGAAATGAAAAATTTGGAGTAATATGTAGCAAACTTTGTAAGGGTCAGAAAGGCGTTGAAAATTTTAATTGGAAACACCC
>NW_019060180.1:314564-344979 GCF_000696155.1 Zootermopsis nevadensis
AGGATAATACTGTAGTGGATCTTAAGGAATGTCGTGTGAGGATCCAGACACACTTTATAATAAGAGATCAGTCATGCAGAATCTTTGATCAACGTTTAAACTATCAGATCTTTTTAAATTGTGCATTTTTGATTTATGTCGGCGTATACCTATGAATTTTATAACAAATTCTTTGGTTT
The DNA here is from genome assembly GCF_000696155.1 of Zootermopsis nevadensis. The sequence continues at coordinate 314,744 of NW_019060180.1, forward strand.
GTTACTCTGTTGTTAAACATCGATGTATGAAACACTTGATTTAACGAATATATCCGTCTTCTGGGTTATTGCGTTTAACCTTACAGTTTCATGCTGAATCTTGAGAATTTCTCTGCTTATAAGAAAATGTCTTGCATACGGAGCGTAAAAACATCTATCGACTACACAGAGCAATGCGCAGGTGCGAACTCGGGGCCGACAGATGCAAGGAAAAAAAAAAAATCTAATTTCACGCCTGATATGTAGGCTATATGCTAAACACAGAGACTAACTCTGTAGTTGGTGTAGATCGTTCTGGTGTGCAGTCAGGGATAAAGTTCTTACCGGAAACTGCTCAAAGTTCCGCGTTCAGTTCTAATAGGTTAACACAGCGGCGCAGTGATTAAGCCCTGGAAAATTTACTTCCTCTCAATACAGGTTTCTCGTAGTAAGTAAGTGGCCTTGTTACGCCGCCGGCTTATCATTTGTCGTCCCGTAATACCCGGACCAATCCTACGGCCATGGTACCGACTGCCTTAATATTTTACTTCGTTTGCCTCAGCCTTAAAAGAATCCTCTGAGATGTAATGTTTAAATTGGCCACGATCGTGTAATTTAAAACCCTTATCCTCCCATCACTCATGATTATCTTCAAAGCTCAGTCGGATAGATTTTTAAGGGTTCTAACTATTCTAATTTGAATTACTGAGATTTTTGAGTTTGTCCTTCGTCTGGTATTCTATAAAGCGTACAGCATTTCAACCACTGACTGAGGTTAGGTCATCACGGTAGATGACCCCACGTCCGTACGCCAGAGGAAGAAGACAGACCCAGTTTTCGAAACGTTGTGTATTTTTCTAGAATACCAGACGATGGACATAATCCGTAATCCAGAAAGCTCATTCGACTTTATATACAATGCAGTTGATTCAGCGTTGTTAAATCACGTGGTAGCCAATTTGCGAGGACGTGGATCTGCGGCGAGCTCTTGTGAATACGATGATGATAGTTTGGGCTCTGTGGAGGCGGGGAATTGTTTGATTAGCTGTGTGACTATTGACTCCTCAAGACTGACCCTTCCACATGGAGATAGTTAAATATTTTTAAGGGATCCCAAATGGAATTTTTATTAGTACATCATTTACTCATAGACTAATTAACCTGGTATCGTGGTATTATAATGAAATGATTATGTCGTAGAAGTCAGAAATGCTGACAGACGAGTGTTCCTTCCCTGTCTGTAGCCCCAAGTTTACGCAACAGACTGCACAGCTTATGGTGTGAGATGTAAAATGGTGTGAACACCGTTTAATTCTGTGTCATTGACTGCCAATGGCGCCAATTTTCCGGTTCATGTAACATTACCAGAGTTGAAATTTGTGTACGTAACTGTTTTGATAACACAATGCGGAATATTGGCTCGACCCAAAAGAAATTCGTTAACTTCCATAAAAAGATGAAGAATAATTTTAGCTGGACATGGGTATATTCTGGGTTGTAGCACCGTGTAGTCTGATAGATGTTTACCGACGTTTCGGAGGTAATTTGTGCTTCCATCATCAGGGCGATGAGGTTTATCTGTCAGCTAGAGAGGAAGCCTTCTTTCCAGTTTAGATGTATCTTCGATATGGGCACGTATGATTATATTTTTTATTTTATAATTCCTATCTGTATTTTGTGCACTGCCGGGTTAATGCTCGTTGGAACATTTGCTTAAGCGAGTTTCATTTTACCTTTTAATTATGAGTTACTTTATTCACAAATATACATCGTCCAAAGTAGTGGACCGACTCTGTGAAGGATGTGCTTCATGAGAAACTGATGGTTGGTTAGCGGGGTTAAGCATTCCCGGTTTCATGGACTCCGAATTTGACTAACGAGTTTATATCAGCCCGCCATTGGACATTGTTTGGAGCCACTTTAATCCACTTTCCATCTACGTCTACATCTCTCAAGTGGTCTCTTTCCTCTGGAATTTTAAACTAAGCGTTTGTAGTCATATCCGGTTTACTTTCTGTAGTAGAAGATTAATTAGTTCCACAAGCTTTATATTTTTTCGGTGAACTGGTTAGAAACACGTATTTTTAAAATAAACTTAATGGTTGTTCGGAAGGAATAATTAGCCGTCAAATTTATGTAAATTCTTTTTAAACCTACAGTATTGATTCTTTTTAAATTTAGCCCATATTCTAATTTATTATTTTAGGAAATTAATGTCCTAAGTTCGTTTGTAACGGGACGTTTCATCCACACGGTTTTTTTGTTCGGATGCAAGATGATTTTTAACCAAACTTGGTCGCGGTGATGACCACACTTTTAAAACCGGGTGCTTTAAGATGGATATGTCTTGTTAAACAGTGAAAATTAAACCATTACTCTTTTTAACGTGTAACAATAATAAGTAGGCAATTTATTTAAATAAATAGTCTATTCTGCTTGATTTCACTGTACACGTGAATGCCGTTGGGAAATGTCAAAGTTTATTTTCCTCTGTTGGGTATAATTATAAGAGTTTAATTTTTATCTCGTTATGGAACACATTATCCGCGGTAAAGAAAATAATACGAAATACAATATACCACATTAGATTATCATTAAGATAGTAAAGAAAGTTAAAACTTGTGTTTCTTCTCAGATTTTATCTACGTAACCTGTGTTCAAGGAATCGGTGCATACATTTTTCTGTTCTAGGTAGGATTTGAGGTCCTCTGGTTTGTACAGCCCAGAAGACATCCATGTTCATTCTCTTTCTGTATGAATTACCAAGCCCAGACGTGGCGTGCCTTATCAGTTTACATAATTATTAATGCCGGTTGGTTTGTGATTGTTTGGCGCTGTTGTTGTATTTTGGGGCCTCATTATACGTGGTGACGTTATTACTGTTCGCGTAGTGTGACCGTAATTTGCTGTTAAGGTATTTTCAGCTTTGTGGTTTAGTATTATAACCGTTGCCATGGTAATGCTGTTAAGGGAAGCCTACTATTTACATGTATTACAACAGAGCACAGATTTCATAACCTTGATATAAGATTGTATTTAATATTGCGGTGAATGAAATCCTATTATATTCTTTAATTAAACGAAAATAAGCGATGATAGTATTCTTGTTGCAACTTAATAATTTAATCCTCATAGTCTACTTTAGGGAAACAGTGAACTTAACAAAAGAATGTTAACCTATGCATTCGCCTTCTGTGTGTACGTACTTGTATAGAACACAGTAAAACAGATTTCATAATTAAACAAAATTGTATAAGGGAGAAGATAGTTAGTTAGATAGAACCCTGTTTTGTACTTTTTAAGGGGCTTGCGGCTTCTTTAAAGTTGATAACCGACTCATCAACGATTAGGAAATTGATCTAGCTATCATCAGATGCTGTCACCAACATCACGATGTAGAAAAAGAGAAATATCCGAAGTTTTCGCTTTATTAAAAAAAATATGTAAAAGTTACTTCAGAAGAAAGATGTGGTAATATCCGCCTCGTATAATGTGGAACCGAAGTTTATAGATTTAAAGAGCTTTATGAACAGAAAGAATGTGTTTTAGTAACATATTTACATAAAGAGAACCATTTACGTAAATACGCGTTTAGTTCCATCTAATGTTTGTTTAATCGCAAACGAATAATTGTAACTCGAAATTGCTTTCTGGGAGTTTCTGATAGAATTTAAAGTTCACGTAACAAAAAAATTTTCAAAATATTTGCGTTAAATATTGCGGACCTCGCCATATTGAGCTACACTTACCTATATTATTATCCATGACATATCTAACGCAGTTTGTCAATAAAACGCTCCTACGCCACTTAAAAGCTTGATTTATGTGTTGTGTGTTTAGTAACGCAGAGCACAGATAAATAAACATCACAGTGAGTAATAGTGTCGTAAGTGTTTACCGACAATTATCTTGAAAATTCGCAAAACTCCGTAATAATACATTCTCAATATGGAGTCTACTAGCTCTAAAGATGAACGTGTCGGCTGGTTTACTGTGCGTTCTGATAGTGTCCTGTGGGTTGCAGTACCACGCACAGGCAGGAGTCTGGGGTTCCAAATTGCCTCCAGGGTTCCATACTTCCATTTTATCCCATTTATTTGCTTTTGTAAGGGTTGCAATCCTGCTGTGTGTCGAACGCAGGTTGACAGTCCGTCTACGGAACTGTTTTGATTATAGTATCCATGTTTCGACTGTAGTTGTTCATCTTCAGGGTTTTTTTTAGTTTTGGAAACCAATATATGTGACTGCTAATTTGTACACTTATTATACACAGAGTGGACTATGTAGATGACATCTTCATAGTCCACTCTACTAAAATAGGTAAGTTGCTTAAGACACAGTCCATTACGTAGTAAAGTCAGCAATGGAAAGTAAGTTTATAAATTAGCAGTCATGTAATTAATAGTTTCGAACACTTAAAGACAACAGCCTGATGAATAACATGTAGTGGATTTTAATAAACATTGAAACTGTTAATTAAAATTATGTAGTTGGGACTGTCAACCTAATGATAATTTACTTTCATGTTGCCCCGGTATAAATTCCGGTAAAAATAAGGCTTCTTTAGATTTTCCGGTAATTTTTCACGGGTAAAATTTTCTAGTACCGTTATGAAACGTAGAAGGGACGCCATTCTGCCTACCTTGTGCCGGCGCGTAGATGTTGAGATAGAGACAGTCCTCGCTCTGGTCGCGTAGATACGGCAACAGACGTTTCAGGTACTCCACTCGTCCTTTAGACATCTTCTTCAGAGCCAGCGTTTCGTTGGAGATGTCTGGTAATTTCTGGGGACACACTGGACCGAAATGGTCGGCCATTTTAACACCAGACCACAATGCCCCTGTAACTGGTGGCATGAACCTCAGATTCCCCGTCGGTGGCGACGCATATGGAATTCCCCTAAAAACTTCCACGGGTTCTAAATGTCGACTATCAAAAGTCACTATCACACCGCTTAGGTCTCCGTACTTTGTCCTCACTGTCCTTGAACTCAGTGTGCTAGACGCCGCGGCCGACGGCGAAGATGATGATCCAGTTCCTGGACCAGCAGCTGTGGCGTCTGTCACAGTGATAACGACGCCTATTAAAACGTACAGCCCCAATAAAACGTAAGGGGAAGCGTTAACCGGTTTACAACACGTATAAGTTCTGGTATTCCATAAAGTCCTAGTAATAGCCATCATTTTATACTATAATATTCAGATCGTTTTTCTGGAAGTGTATATGCGTGTCTCGAAAATAGTATTGCTTTCTTTTTTTAAGACGAATTTTTAAATTTATTTCAACACCACATTAAATACTGAAAAGATAGTCATTAATATTCACTTACAGATTCTGATTTTTTTTTTAACCTAATTCGCTCCGTGTACTTTATCACGTGTTAAGACCTCGAATGAATGAATAGAATATTTTCGTAACAATTCCCTTGTCTCATGTGGCCTGTTCCTTAATGTGAGCCCTGTCTTTTCTTGTAAATATTAGAACCGATGAGGACCATACTACATCACTCTGTTTTACAGCGGAAACCTTGAAATACAGAAACCAAATTTCGAATACTCTGATTGTGAAATATATATCGCAAATAATTGCTAATGCATCCATTATAATCATTATTATACTTATTATACATTTAACGCCCTTGCTCTGAGTTGTAACTGAAAGATGATATTTTAGATAAAATGTTATCTCCTGTGTTATTTCATAAGCGCCTAAGACGATGAACTTCAGCGTAAAATTGTTCAAGCAGGTGCCACAAAGAATAATTATTTAAATAATTTCGTGTTTCCTTCTTCGTTTCATAATAAAACACTCACTTACGATAACCAAAAACATAAAATTTAAATTAAATATTTAATTGAATGTGTACACCCTCTTATGTCTTGTTAGCACTAAATTATTATATCCATTCTTGACGGAAACGTATTTCGGTTGGCTTAAAGAACTTCACTAAGACACCACAAGAACTGAAAATATTGAAGGCTTTTATGAAATTGTAGTTGAAATTTCACTCTAAAATAAAATAAACTGTCAATAAATTGGTGAAACCCGCAACGGAAAGAAATTACACAGTCACAACACAATTTTAAATTCTGTCTCAGATTCACGTTTCTTTACAGATAAATCCGTCGCCGGTCACAGACGTGAACAATGTTTTTTTTTCCTTCAAAATCACATTTTAACTGCCCTAAATTTTTTTTTCCAAATTTACCGCACACCCACAAGTGATTTTCAAAAACTAGCGTGACACTAAACCGTGGAGTTGGTCTTATCCGCGGACACTCGACGGTAAGGCATCATCGAAAACCTCAAATTAAAACCGCGATATCATACTTGTATTACAACCATCACGCTGCCTTTTACCAACTGCACTGGGGCCTGAACCCCCAGCCCCCACAGTCGAACACCTGTCCTGTACGATCCCTCCCGCAAAACTGGCGGCCATCCATTCGATCAGTAGGCGCCGGCGCCACAGTGCTGCCATCTGCAACAAGGCGTCGCGCGACGCTAGTTGGATGCGGAGCCACCTAGTGACCCGTGCAACAAACTAAAATATTCAACAGTGGTAGGTTTTTGTGGCTTATAGCCCCTTCCTCTCTCCCCACCCCTCAAGAAACAACCCCCTCTCATCCCAACTGCGTATGCTTCTGCAAGTGGTTTGAGGTTAAGAGGTGGCTTTTGCGGAATGGATGGATACGATGTGGACAGTGTCAGGGGACGAGGCGTTATACAGTAATGCTATAAAAACGAGGGTAAAAGAGGGAGATAAGACGAGAAGATCTAAAATCTGTATCAGGCGTAACCCGGTGGTGCAAAGGTCAGGGGTTGTTACGAATTGAAAAGGTGACGTTAGTAAAAGTTGCCCTTAGCGAAGAGACAACATTCGGGAAACTTGAAGTCCTCGTATCTCTCTGTACCAGAGTGGGAGGATTCGAGATTTCTCTCGTCACAGCTTCCTCGCGGCCTCGTATCTTAACGTTTCTGACACGGAGTGGCAAAGGATACATGGTTTCTGTTTCAAAGTGGTGCCAGGAACTTTACTGTAATTGGAGGAAATGTAATTGAACGGTAAAAGGTCATGAGATCTGAGTTTCTTAAGGAGATGGAGATGTCAAAACGGGGCACAGTCTTGTAGGGTAAGAGGTGCAGAATAACATAATCGGCGGTAAAAGTTTATGTTTTTGTTAATTTGCGTTTAGTCTAATTGTCGGTGTTAAAACTTCTATGATGCAGTTGAGTTTGTACGCGAAAGATTTTAAGAACTACAGTAATCAAAATAAAATCACGATTAATAATTTTTATTTTAGGTTGTTTTCGTTTGTGTAGGAGAGCATAACTGAGCATCTGTTGTAATTTTACATTAACATCTTAGTCCAGAAATGGAACACGTCACAAACAGGAATTCTGATACGAATTTCTCATTCTGAAGGCTGATGTTGCTTCTGCTCGACTAGGTTTGGGATCGAGGCAACTGAAATCTTGACTGACATCCAGAGAATTCACTGCCTTCATTTTAATGTTTACCGTCGTCGAAAAAATTCCGCCTTCACAGCGATGCATATCAGCTGATAGACTGAACTGTATCAGAGAGGATTAGATATCCTGAACCATCTTCTCGCTAAAATGTTGGCATATCAGAATTTTTTTTTTTAAAAAAATCCCTATAAATGTAATTTCAATAGGTATTTATCGGTGTACTCAAATTTATTTTTAGACACAACTTATTTTTACTCCTACAGGTTGTAGTCAGCTCTTAAGGTGATGCATATAAAGATTGAATTGGATTTTGTTTACATATGTGTCGTTTCCCATAATTAAAATTTCATGTTTCCATTTTTCCACATTACGTGACATTTATTATGTCTAATAATTTAGATACTCAATTAAAACAATGAATGTTCCAAAACATATTTAATATCACCTAAAGGATCCTTGTGAGATGCATTTGTTACATTAGAAGTTATCAGTGTTGGAAGTGAGGTTTTAAAAATCTCAAGTCCTTTAATAAGTTTTAATAACATTATGTGTTAACGGATGAGGTAAGTAAGTATAAGGCACGCACTTATACGTCGTGATGATTGTTTCTTCCGTCTGCGACTCTAATAAATTCAATGTCTTGTTACGGACGTGTATATAAGAGCTACAGACGAAGATGTGTGTTGATGTAAACCAATCGGGAGCTGTAATTGTCTCGCAGACCAAGGGATTCTGTGTTTGTTTTGACATCCTCGCCTTAAGTTACTCTTTCTTCCACTGCAAATTGTCTCAAACCCACGCAGCCACATTAGGATTTTGAATATCTGGAAGATACCCGTCCGTGGATTCTTCTTACAAAGACTGTAAATGATTTATGACGTCATCAGAAAGTAAGCACTCCTGTTGGGTTGCCTCAAGCGATTTTGTCAATTCTAATAAAATTGCAGATAACAAAGTACGGACTTGCTTTCGCGTATGCAATTTCGTGAAACAAAATACTTTCTCTCATCTCAGAAATGCTCCCTCTCACTGTACAGTTTTGAAGTCATAGCTGATTCACTGTTGGTGCGTTGCTCCCAACGAGTATAGGACTTCCAAAAATTGCCTTGTGGTCTTGTGGAAGTTTACCGATGTTTCATCGCCCTGGAGGAAGCTATGACCTCTGAAACGTCTGTAAAATTCAGTCTAGAAGACGGCTATCACCGCCGTGTAATACGATATGTTTTGTGCGAAAGCCAGAGTGCCTGGGTAGCGTTTCTTTGGCACACGAACTGAGTTTTAGTGTACTAGTGGCTAACACTCTGGATCTGTAGTAGGTTAGGTTAGACACGAGACATACTTCATGCTCTACTCTTTCAGCTCCAAACACGCTCCAACGTTCTTCGTTGCTTATTTCACGACATCGACACCAGTAAACAAATTCCTTTTAAAGGTAATTAGAAATATAACCAAAGCCTTCCGTTCAAATGTATCGAGTAAGGTATTTAAATTTTAAATTTTAATGTAGGACAAGGATCGCGTCACGTGTAATGAAATAATCAATTATATCAGGCCTGTGTACATCTGAAATTCCCGAAATCACCTTCATTGAAAATCATTAAGATTTATCCTGATTTGAACAAAGAATTGAATTTTATTCGTCATTACAAGTTCTTTGCACGAAGCGCTTGAAATTAACTCATTATGTTTTACCATGTCTGTCTGTCGGTCCCCATTATAGAATCACTGGACGGATTTGGATTAAATTTTGTATTTACGTATGGCAGTGGAATCTACATTTTAGTTCTCTGCAATCGGCGGACGAGCGAACTAGTGAGGTGGGATTTACACTATCACCAATTTCACTACTGCCGGAAATTGGTGTGTGGTTATAGTTTTTCGGAAAATGTAAAACTTTTGATAGAGTAATTGTTTGTATGATGTAACATAATATCATAACAGCTGCAGGAGTAGAAACAAATGATCAACTTTGGTAGGTTTTAATTTCGTGACCCGAAGCTGATGAGTCCAGTATGCTATGAACAAATGCGTTCTGGGACGTGTTTCTATTTGTTTATTTATTTATTTATTTAGTGTTCTGTCTGACGACAGGTCCATATGAACAGGATCCTTCCATCCTTTTCTCGGACTGGGACCTGTTCATATACGTTCTTGGCAGATGATCCAGAAGGGGTTTGCCATTGCCTTCTTCTGTGTGTATGGAGTATGGAGTAATTGGCACCGCCGGGAATCGAACCCGAGACCCCAGTGATTTGTATAGTTGGAAACTAAATCTCTCCAAGTGATATAATCGTTTGTTAATGAAGGCCGTTTGAATGTTCTCTCAAGAACCAGTGCCCAATAACAATTACATCAGTAAAGAAGATATAAAAAAACAATTAAAACCTATGTTTATGCATTTCTTCGTAAACTCCTATGGAAATTAATACATTAGTAATCGTTTGTTAATGAAGGCCGTCTGAATGTTCTCTCAAGAATCAGTGCCCAATAAAAAATCACATTAAAACCTATGTTTATGCATTTCTTTGTAAACTCCTATGGAAATTAATACATTAGATTACAATCAGATCGTTTTCATTTCAGCTCGGAGCATTTAAAATTCAAACTTTTTAAACGACACATTTATGTATTCCGGTAAGGATAACATTTTTCTAGACTTTTTAATTGGGCAACCAATTTATAGTACCTCTTTTGGTTCAATGTATCGCGGAACATAATCTGTCTTGTTAAATTTATGGATTATCAATCCATTCACGAGGTCTGTCTGTACGTGCCTCAGAAAATCATACTCGATCTATGGTAATTACAGGCGTATCTGAAAGGTTAGAAGACACAGTTGATGCAGCGTAGTTTGTCTGCAGAGTTTTGACTTGGTCGCCGTCTCAGTGGGGGCGTCACTTAACACCACCAGAGATGACTGTGTTCATCCGACACAGTTCAATTTGTGTTTGATGTCTCTTCCACTGTATTAAATAGTCCAATTTCGCAACTTTCATATTGCATTTTTACGTGTCTGTCTCTGAAACTTCAACTAGAGATACTTCAACGCATTTGATGCCATCCACTTCAAGATAAGTTTCCTTTAACAACAACTCTGTCTTATTTATTTAAATTATTTACATAATTGTAAGGATGCTAGCTGCAGAATTTGCAGGGATAGCTGGCTTACGTCTGTGATAGATTTCGACAAAACACAGTTATTGACATACCACAAAGAGAATGTACGAGTTGAAGTCTTGCATTCATTCTTTCTTTCTTATTGTGTCCTCGTTCTTTATTCTGTTCCCTTTGTTCGTCTTCAATTGTGCAGCTGAGGAAAAACTACAGGGTTGAATCTAGAGAGAAATTGACGCATTAAGAGGAAGGGCATTTGGTGTTACGAGTGTGACCTTTCGCTTTTCTGTGGCGACGCCTCTCTCGAAGATGGATTTGTCGTCTTGTCAGGTTCATTCAACTTCTCTTCAGCCAAAGTTCCGAAGAATCCAGAACAATTTCGTTAGCGGTCAAATATACGACCTTCTTAAAGCCATTCAGCCAGCGTCTTCAGGAATGACAAATTATTTTTTAGTAACTCACAAACAGAGGATAGGATTTGATAAAGGTAAAAGCTGATTTTTTTTGCAGATTGTATTAAAATGTTTCAAATTAAGTAAATAGACGAAACATTTTTTTGTATATGATTTATTAATGAAGAGGTTGCTTATAAAATTATGATAAAACTTACAAATGCCTCGTGATTAAATAATATAGGAAAATATTTTTTGTAAAACTGGATTAAAAATAATAAGATATAAGCCGGTTTAAGGAAGGGTAGAACATGTTTGTCGTAAAAAGAATAAATCTTTGTAGTAGCAAATAACAATATTATACATTGTTATATTAGTGCGTGGTCCGCAAATCCCAGTTTTAGACGGGAGAATTCAATAAATTAATGAAAATGACCCGCTAATATGTGAAGTCAAAGTGTCTTGTGCATGCGTGGATATACCTACAGTTGGAATTATAATTCACTTTTAATAGTTGAAATTTGTAGCCCAAATAATTCACATCGTCTGACATTTCAGGTTTTAATGTCGTTGAAACGTTTGTAGGAACCTGCCGTCTGAAAATGAAGGCGACACCATTTCCGACGTGGGGTTGCACGCGTAGTCAAAATTTGTTTATATTATCATTTCATCAGACATTAAAATTATTAATTTTATGCGTATGGAAAGATTTACAATCAGTGAAACGAGTCATTGCTTTTGATTATCGATGACAACTTAAGGATTTATCTCTTTGTGCAAAAGACAGCTAGAAATGTTATGTACGTCCATTCAACTCTGCGTAAAGACATTTTATTATTATTTTCGGTACAATTCGGAATAGATCCACAGCAGACGTGTGTCTAGTTTGCGTCGGAAAATTTGCGAACAGCAGTTTTTGCGCACGCTGTATTTTAATGATATTAGTGTACAAAGCTCTGATTCAGCGTAAGCAGTCTTGACTTGGAAGTGGGAGCTCCAGCCAGGGAGATGCTGATGTATTCGGACGTTTCCTTGTTCGGGGAGTAAACTGGTTCCAGCACATCTGTGATAAGAATATTAATGGCGGTCAGATTGGAGGGGACTTTTTCAGTTGTGTCATTTGCTCAAAGTATGCGCTGTAGTCGAGGTGGAAACACACGACACATAAAAATAGAGTTAAATTTGGGATATGCGAGGTTCTCAAGAAACAGATGACAATATCTAAATTCTGACGCACTCAAATCATGCACTGATCTACTTCGAAATTCAATAAACATTTTGGTACGTTCTGCATACAAGATCCCTCTGCCATATGTCACTTGTTATATGAACTGTATAATGATACTTGTTAAATGATGATAATTATATGATGCGGTTTATTAAAAATTAATGACAATGTCATGAAACTGAAGACGAATTATTATTAATATTTTGTGATGGTAGTATCCACAGTGACCATGGTTTGTATCCCGAGGCACCTGTGTTTCAGTTGTTCGTATGGCGGCTGCAGTGCGTCATTTGTTCGGCTGTTATTGTCACAGCAGGGGGCATGAGTGTGGTGGTCATGTATTTTAACTTGTTACAGGCTACAGACTTCTTGTACGTCTGGACGATCTGTTACGGACTGCGTCATACCGGTCTCTTGACGTCTGTGTTATGTATGTTGAATCTCCATGTTGAAGTCCCCGCTTATAAAATAAAGGAATATTAATTTTGAAACATAAATAAGGTTTTATTTTATTATATAATTTCCATGCAAGAACTACAGCCGACAATTTCGTTCGTATGTTGGAAAATTTCCTTGTGTATAAAGATAGTTAATGCACGTGGAGGAAAAGTCATACTTGGGCGAACCGCTGTTAAAAGTTGTCAAATTTTCCGATTCGTAAAGCGGGCACGTACGTAGGTTAAATGCGGGAAGCATCCGCGTAATAGCTGCTTGTTGTTTTATATCCAAATGAGCAAACTTCCGTGGTGGGAAGTTTCACGGCAGTAAACATTTGTTTTTGAGCGGATCATTTCCTACGCTGTGTTAAGTTACAGAAGCCATGTCGAGCAACAGTGGCCTATGTGGGTCCAGAGACATTTGCCCGCTGTCTAGTGATTAATTGCTATCGTCCAATAGTATTCAGTTTAGGAGTCGTACTTTCACAATTCCAAATTACTGAACACTGCGAACTATAATTATACCTATTTTTGTTTAAATCTTGTCAGTCAAATCACAATAAAATTCCTATTAAATATTAAAATATTACTAAAATTAACATTTAAATATTTAAAATGATGTTCTCTATCGAAATGTTCGATTTACATTAGAACATCACTTTTTTACGCGACATGTTTCAGTTCTATAAGAACCATCTTCAGGTGTATAAAATTATATAAACTTAAATATAATTTCTTAAATTTTAAATATTTAAATGTTAATTTTAGTAATATTTTAATATTTAATAGGAATTTTATTGTGATCAGACTTACAAGATTTAAACAAATATATATTTATCACAATATGACGCAACTTTATCATCTTATAATTATGTCATCAATTGATATGGTTACTAAACTTGGACTTCATTTTGTGGGATGGGCAAATATTTATGGTGATGTCTGTCTTCTGGGTTGTAGAAGCTTATCGACGTTTCGGAGGTCCTTGCTGCCTTCATCATCATCATCATCAAGCAGCAAGGACCTCTGAAACGTCTTTAAACTTCTACAACACAGAAGACAGACACCTTCAGACTCGCCACCGTGAAAACCTCAAATCCTAATTAAATTTTTATGGTTGTTGGGGAAGGACGGTTGTGATGGGAATGATTCCTCGTGCGCCTAAGGAAGTAAGGAGAACGTGATAAGTCATACATCGGCAATTCTCAAACCAGTACACTTTATATGTAGGATGATTGTTTGATTCTGTATTATTATGACGGTGTTTAAACTACAGGATTACTCAGCTCTTAATAAAACAGAAATTCAGCCGTGAATATTGAGTTTGTAAGGATTTGGGAGGAGACGTCTGTGGCCCATTATACCGTTATCTCCCAGCGTTCGATTCGAGACTGACCAAAACAGCGAGATGCCTTATTCAAGAAAAATTGTTTGTCTTATTTCTACATTGGTCCAGGTCTCTTCCAGAATTGGGGCGCTGTGTTAACTAGTTCTGCAATGCTAACACGTGTATGTGCACAGGTAAGATCATGAAGTATTACACGATCGATATCAACGGTTAGACAGGAGGATAATATTAAAAATGTGTGTACAGAAATAGCTTATGATCTCGACTAAAACTGGCTCAGATTTGTGTACGATGATGGGACGTTATGTTTCAGTGATAATTCTTTAATTGACTTTATCAGTTAACGAATCGTTTGAACGAATTCTTTGTACTGAGGTTCTGTGGTTTTTTCTCTTTTTGAAAACGTGATTGTGTCTGGTAACGGGTTCTTGTGGACAGCAAAGAAGATTTCGCGTTGCTTAAATAGGGGTGACCGACTGAGTGACTTTATTGGGTTGACATGCGTGGCACATTTCAGCGACAGTAATGGGTATCCAAAGTAGTGGTTTAACTAAACCTTATCATTTTAAGCCCCAGTTTCTACATTGTCTCCACACACGTTCTCTGCAGCATCCATGATTTTGTTTTTCTTTGGAGTGTTGTTTAAGGCAGTGTCCACATCCATTTTGTTTGCCATTTGCAAACGTACATCTTGTCGCTGTGGAATTTTCATTTTCTGGCTCGTCTGGTTTCTGAACTGCATACATTTTGTCTCTCGCTGAAGCTTCGAGTTTTACGAGGATATTGTATTGGTAGCTAGAAATAGAATTCTTTTGAAAAGAAATTCACGACTTTAAGCTTTATAAATGAAAAGAAAAGTAGAAGAGACGAAATGAAAATTCTGAATAATATTCAGTTATACTTGCAATATTCTACAGGGTGTGCAAGATTAAATTTTCGATCTCTTCCTTGTTGTGTAACTGCAGAACGTAAGTCTGTATTTTTTTTTAAAAAAAAAATTCATTTACAGATATCGTGAAGTGTGGACAAAGTTGAAGTATTTAGAATGGAAGCTAATTTCACGAACAAGCAAATATATATAAAAATATATGAAAAGCAATCTGCCATTAATTTCAGAACAGTGTGATTTTTACTCCGTACTTTGTGTGTTTGTGAGACTGGTCTCTTGTCCAAAGGATCACAGTTTCAGAATATCAGAGAATAACGTGGAGAAGGTGAGAAACATCGCTGGGAGGAACAGGGAACTCAAAACAAAGAGTTTGAAAATCATATATATCCTAATATATTGAACATGTAGCACGCACAGAAAATAAGAAATATTTCACGAAATTTTAGAATGAATAACTGAATAGAAGAGACTGCTTGGTAAATTTGTGTTATATCAAAATATAAATAAGGACTCGGTTGTATTTGGTTCAGAAAAGA
Organism: Zootermopsis nevadensis; assembly: GCF_000696155.1. The sequence continues at coordinate 330,140 of NW_019060180.1, forward strand.
GTCTTTTGACAGGTTTTTACAAACACGGCAATGAACTTTCAGGTTACATAAAGTTTGTGTACTTATTTGCTAGGTGAGTGACTATCAGCTTCTCAAGAAATACTGCAAGTATCGCACCCATTGACTTGTAAATTGTAATTGGTATACGGTAATTTAGGGAAATTGCAATATTTTAATAGATAATTGTTTGTGTATGCATAAACGTATGTGTGTGTGTATATACAGGTTGCCCCCAAAAATGTGTACACAACCATTACATACATCGGTATTGTGTGTACATCTTTTTGCGAAGCCTGTATGTATATATATTATTTTTAATTTGTGATGTAGTTTAAAGTCCCCGTGTTTGATGTCTGCTTCCGGTAGACATTTCCGAAGTCTCGTTTTAGTGGTTTTTGATAAGTTTTCTCCTCGAAGGGCGTTAGCATCGATTTCTTCGACGTTGTTTTGTTAATCCTCGAAATCAGTTTTTTCGATTTCGAATGATTATATTGACTTTGGCTGATTGGGGTTGAGCTGGCTTGGTTGGCCATTTTACTTGATTTTTAACTAGATTTCAGGACTAATACGAGTAATTCAGCTGTCGATACAACATTACATGGCAGTATTTGCCCTTTGTATTAAAGCAGGTAATGACGTTTTAATTACAGAATAATTGTGTGATGATTTACACACTACGAGCATTACTGCAGTCCGGAGGTTGAGCACTTCACTCAGACAGCGTCCCGTTTACGGATGACGCCCGCATTTCCTGGTAAGTCTTGAGCGGTCAGGTAGACAGCGGCTTGTCATTGCGGTCAGACGGCGGTCCGTTAGACGCATTCCTTTGTGGCGTGTGTGAGTGAATACGAGCATTTTGTCACCTTATAAGGGCACGTGCGGTTTTTCGCCACAGCGGTAGAACAACCGCAGATTGTTGTTGGCTGTGAAATAAACGCATGGTCTGCGTTTTATTTTGAGTTGGGAGCTGATAAGTCGAGGCGTGGATTTTGTTGAGACTGTTTCTGTGCGCGACTTTTTACTAAGAGCAACGGCAAGGCGTAGGAATAAATTTTGGTTCCCTCCACTTCTAAGCCAAAGGTTGTTCATAGCGAAATTTCACAAGTTATATGAGGACCTGCGTATGCATCCAAAGAAATTATTCTTTCGTCAAGTTGGCTCGAGATCGACAGTAGAGCTTCACAGACTTCGGTCCACAGTTTCCCCATTAGTTTCTGCCGGCCTTCTCTCCTATTTAATTACACCAAGATCGGGCAAACAGCGGTCGGACGTGCGGCTGTTTCACCGCTCGTGCGCGCGCACACGTAGAGTTCTTCGTGTTCTATTTCCACTGACAGCCTCCGTGCGGCCACCGCACGGCATCGAAAATGAATCATCTCGCGGCGGACCAAACCCTGTCGTGTTCACAGGGTCCTAACATGAGCATGGTCACACAGATTAATACAGGTAGGTATATTTCGGCTACGAGCGCCGACTTCATCTTAATTAACACCATTACTAATGTTTTTGTTTATTAATTATTAATTACACGCATTAAATATTATGGTTAACGTGTTTATGGTTCCTTTTACAATATTTTTCCTGCAAGTTCTTTACTTCGCTCGTGGCGCTCTTAACCATTCGACGTGGTTTCCGAGAACTTCGCCTCCGTTAGTGACGAGGACGTGCTGTGTGATCATAATGCGGGAACAGTTTGCATGATCTTTTACATCCAGCGAGTTTCTCTTGTTTACATCCAGCGAGAACCATATTTATGAGCATCGTGCGTCTTAATGGATAAGTAGTGTGAGGCATAAAGAGGGATTTGGTAACTGCTAAACTTTTATTGTGGCTCGGATCGACTGTCTTTTGTTATGGCGCTGCTCTAGTGGAAAGAGCTGGAACGACGAATGAGGGAGGGAGGGGGGGGGTGAATTAGAGAGAAACGCAGAAGGGGAATCTGTGTTATCATCTTCTGACTTCCATCTTCGTCTACTTGCAAACGTCTGTAGTATTCGATAAGAAACATTTTGTAATACGTTTTCGAAAAAAAAAAATATTTTTCAACGCTTCAATCACTGCAAATTGTAAAGTCTCCCTCTAAAACCGGATGATAATGGTGATAGAGTTAATCTCTCTACAAAGCTGGATAACTATGGTGATCAAATGTGTATATGATGTGTAGAAAAGAAACAAATGCTTTCGTCTCTCCGTAGTTATATTTTGAATTCAAAGTAGCGCTTTGTTTAAAAATAGAAATTAAATGAGATCTCAGTTTTAAATGCGGGGAAGGTGACGATACGTGTTCAATGGAGACGGTACGTTCCTCCAACGCATTTGTATCTACCTGCAAGTCCACACGACGTGGTAACAGAGAATAAAGTCAGAACGAAAACTTCTAATTCGCCAGTGACAAGGTAGAAGTCAGAATATTATGACTAGTCACTAGGCTATAATTCACATTACCTGTAGTAAAACTATTATTTCAGCCTTGAGTTGTTGTATAAATTGTAAAATCATATTGCTAAAAATGTTTGATTATATCAGAACATCACGTTTTAGAACTTTCCATAAAATATTTACACTGTCATAAACTTTTGTGGGTTGCAACCTTTTACTCTGGCATTAGCCAATTATTCAGAGTAATAATTACCTAGTGCCTCATCTGATTTTTGTACTTAATCATACAAGAGTTGATCGTATCTTGAGTTTACATATTCTGTCATTACGTGTAGATAATGTAAAAAACACAGATATAAATATGTGCTATTTTGATATTGTTCTGATAAATCTAAAGATTTCAGAAAAAATAGAGGGAATAATAAGGGTTCAGGTCAGAGTTCTCAACCTACTCTTCGCGGGTCAGATCCACCCCTCATTTGACCACTTAAATGTATTAACTTACCACACATAATATGTGGACAACCTCCCCAGAATCCACAATTTTGTATCGTGATATTTAATTCTTACGTTGCAAACAATTTGATTTTGTTGAGTTGTAAGTTCATTACCTGATATGGCTCTGGTGTCAGTGATATTGTTTAAAAAGGTGTTTTTACGTAAGATGAGAGCAAGATTTAGTAATATTGGAAATAATTTTGCAACGGTTATTGTTTAATCAAATACATTAAAATGTGTCTTGTCAGCAGCGTCGATAAAATTCTGAAGGAATACAGTTAAACGCCTAGAAACCCAGAGAATATCTTGCTACTCTAATATGAATACAGGTTTCATGTGATTTTCCTCCCGATGTCTCGAATTCACATATAAAGCCCTACGCCCCCGCTCTGCAGTGCAGACCGTCGTATCGTTAATATATTCCTGTTGATGTGTCTGCCCACTTCAGGGTTTCTCAGGAAAACGTACAGTAGCGTCGAGGTTCTAAATAAATAATGTTACGACACTCTGCAGTGGACAGCGGTTGGTGTTCTGCTGTCACGGTAATCTTGGCTAACCTCATCTGTACAGATCTGAATCAGTACGACGTGCAGGCTGATTCGCCGTCTCCTTTGTTTTCCGACGCATCGAAGCATTTCGTAGCGTGGAATTCTACCCTCAGATTCCCACAAGAGCAAATGTAAATTCTACAAAACTATTTCAAACCTGATCCCAGTTTACTTAATCGTTTGAAGTCGAAGCTCATATAAATAATATTAAAGAATTCAGTCCGTACCGCGAAGAAAACACAACGCCTCACCATTACAAAGATCAACTGGTTAACGCTGTTTAAGGAAATAATCGCTGTTTATTCTGATAATTAATTAACCCTTTGAAGTCGAAGTTCATATAAATAATATTAAAGAAATAAATCCGTACCGCGAAGAAAACACAGCACTTCACCATTACAAAGATCAACTGCTTAACGCTGTTTAAGTCAAAGCTCGTCTAAATATTACGTATTTAGGAATTCGGCCCGTACCGCGAAGAAAACACAACGCCTCACCATTACAAAGATCAACTGGTTAACGCTGTTTAAGGAAATAATCGCTGTTTACGCTGATAATAGTATAAAATACAAAATGCAGAGTTTCTGGTTGCGAAAGCATCTGGTGCGTATAGTTACCACTCGGCTTTAATGCGTTAATCCTATTTCAGATTTATCGTTGAGATTAAGGTTAATGTGTATCGTGCCTGCAAGATCCAAGTAGGAAGCTAGAGCAACATTTTTGCTGCAGAACGCGTGGAAACAGGACAGACCTAATGTGAGTATCGGAAACTTATCCCAGGCCATGTATATGTATCAATAGGATTGAACTATATCAAGAAGTTGGTTGAAGTAGGTCAAGAGAAAACTTTAAATCTGCAAATATAGGCACTAAGTTAGTACCGTAGTCTTTATGGTTATTTCCACAACCGCTTGTATATTTTATACAAACAAACCCTTTTTTTTCTGAAAATGGGCTCTCGCCTGGGTTGTTGCACCGTGTAGTCTGGTAGAATTTTACCGACGTTTCGGAGGTGCTGTCTTCCTCTGTCATGAGGATGATAGCTACATGGTACGGTCATGTTCAAAGTAATATTTCTTTAAATATGCGAACGTCTGTCAGGAACATACCCGTCTCTTATATTGGGGCAGTTCATAGATATTTCATGTAATACGTTGTCATCGCCTTGTTTCTGTCTAATCTACTTCCGTGATTTCTTAGCCAAGAAACGAAAACCTGATTCTATAATTCGCGCCTCCGCCATATTGTATCGTGGTTTTACTTCCCATGTATATATCTTTAGTTTAACAACAGTTTCGTACTTCTTTTCAGAAATTAAATACAACAGAAACACTGAGGACCGTATTCCTTCTATTCTAACTTCCCACCTCAGAAGTTCGTATTGCCGTCATGTTGGTATTGTTAACGAATTGTGTGTTGGTAAGGTGACAACCACGAGTCTACATTTTCTCGTAAAATAACGGAGCTAGACGTGAAAAATATCCATTCGGTAAAGTAATCGATGTTTTTGTGACTGAGTATGTGATATAAATGTCTTTTTTACGCGGAGCTCAGGCACATTTGTACACGCGTGTTATAAAGACAAATAGCACGTCTAAGAAATGGGCGATAGTTCACTCGAAAGTCAATCACTGATTTGTCGTGGTACTTTGATTCCCTTTTTACAATATTGAGTACATCTCTCGAGTGTTGCTAAGTTACGAGGAACAGAGAAACACAGAGCCAAGAGACACTTCTCAGGGCAAGTCCCGATTTGATGTGTAAGAATCTGGCGAAAATAATTCCATGAACCGCGTAACAAGGGTAAGAAGGCGCAAGACATGAAGATAAATCATTTTATAGATCAATGAGATTCTTCGCACAAACAGTAAACTCAGTTGGAATTTCAAAGTCTATTTTTCAGGAGTTAAAGTGGATTTGGCGACGTCTCATTCCACATTTAAACATTCCAATTTCCGAACAGGAAATTTTCCAAATTTGGTAACGATGTTACTCTGTTGAAGAGGTTTATTTTCTAGTTTGAATTTCATCTTCGCAATAAATTGATGATGATAATAATCTTGCTACGTTGTTTTGTCGTAATACGTCAAACAAGATTATTAGGAATCATAAATTAATTTCAGTTGTGGGTTTGTAAATCCACACATTCCTTCTAGCGAGGCGATAATTTTAATCTCTTAGCGCCATCCGATTCCTGGAACTGTTCTTGTTATAATTAGTAATGAAACTTCAAACCGTGTTTGAAATTGTTTCGCGTATGTTCGCCACAAACTACAGTCTCTTGCAAAACGATGAGACTCTATCGAGTTTGAAGCCTTTTCTAGAGACTTTGTGAATACGCAGAGGAAAAGTGATCTTCTGATGACCTGCGAGAGACAGGATATACAGAAACATGCAAACGAACAGCTTCGTAAATTGTTCTTTTTGGCATTGTCCTTGATCTAAGTTATAACAATACGACGTTTCAGAAGCTGGATTCTGCTTCCGCCTTCAGGTAAAATAGGTTAAGAGAACAGCTAGCTCGACCAGAGGGCCCAAAAATTAGGCTTTGTCTTTTAATCTTTTAACGCGTTTTTTGTTTTGCAGAATCCATCTTCCGAAACGTCGTATTTTTATAATTTTGTAATTTATACGATGGACCAAATCAAAAAGAATAGTTTTGGATTTTATGACTCACGTTCGTCTGAAACTTATGGAATAGTTTTTTTACAGTTCAGTTCAGAATCATCTGTTTTGAGATCTTATAGAAATTAATATATTCAAAACTTTAATGTTATCTCTTGTTTCTTCTGATTTGTCTTAGTTTCAGGGAATATTAAATCTGAGACCTAGAGGACCGTTGACTCAAAAACGTTTCAGGATCTCTAGTCTGATGCATGTTAATATACACGACGTTTCGGTGACTGGCTGTGCTAGTGTTTTCAGATTTTTATTAGTATAACCTACTGACAAGATTTACGCTAAATTGTTATATATTGATATTATTGGCGACAGTTACGATTGTATCTCGGGCCTTTGGTTTACTAAACAACCACAGTCACACAGGATATATGAAATGTAACACATTCTTCTTTTAATAAATCAGCCATTATCACAGACCTGGACAACGAATTAGAAATAAATTATGCATAAACATTTTAGTTCGGAGATATGATGTAACGACAAAATATGATAGTCGGCTTAGACTTGAGGATAATATTAAAATGCATTTTCAAGACGCAGAGTGTGGTAACGTCGATTGGTTTCAGGTGGGTTATAACAAGGAATGTTATGGGCTGTTATTAATGCGGTAATGAGCATTTAAAAGCGGGAACTTTGATAACCGTCTGTTATACTAGGAGCTAAGACATGAAATAAAATAATTTATTATTAAAATTACATTGTAACATACATATTTCTGGTATGTTGGGTGTCGTAAACGAGGAGTCTGGTGTTTATTTAAATTTTGAATCCGTCGTCGTTCTATATAATCTCACATTCCAGTGTATTCAAAACCGTCTCATACCTACAACACGTGTATGTACCCCCGTATTAAAACTATAAGAAATGTCGCCAGCTTTGCAACAGGGAGAGTCATTCAGAGTTTGAAGCTGTAAATCAGATTACGTCAAAAGTAAAACACGTCGTCTTGATGCAGCGATGAAGAAGTTGTCGTGTTCCGAACTCTGTCTTACAAAAGTCTCTTCACGAGTCGCCCTCTCTTAATGAAAGTGATCTCTTTCTTGATTTAACAGTCTGAGAAGTTTTCTGTCTGTAAACACGTTCAGTCAAATTGTCGCAGTATTTTAAAGAACGTCGAATGTAGGGCCATTGATTCGCTGATGTTTCTCCGTTTATGTTGAGTTCATCCAAGCGAATTTCGTTATTCATGTCTTGAATTAAATTCCAACGGCACTAATTTGGGGTTTTATACTTGCGTTCAATGCTACAGTGTCATCGCTCATATTAAGTGTTAGGTCACTATTAATTTTATTATTGTGTGTTTTGGGGGGTTTTGGTGATTTTAAATTTGCGTTGGTAACACTCGCGACAATTAAAAAAAATATAAATTTTCGCCTCTTTATCTCTTATTTATCCACATGACATTGATCACACGAGGTAAGACGACACCACAAATGTACATCTTCATAATTTTAGCTACCCCTCATATCATCGTAGTTGGTACCAATGGGTGGCATTGTACGTGTTTAATATTTCATTATATTCATATTTAAACGTGCTCTATAATATTAATTTAAATGTATTGTTGTGCTCTAAAAGATTGATTTTAATGAATTGTTGTGTTCTAAATGATTAATTCTAATGCATTGTTGTGCTCTAAAAGATTTATTCTAATGTATTGTTGTGTTCCTAAGGATTAATTTTAATGCTTTGTTGTGTTATAAAAGATTAATTCTAATGCATTGTTGGGTTCTAAAAAGTTTAATTTTAATGAATTGTTGTCTTCTAAACGATTAATTTGAATGCATTGTTGTGCTCTAAAAGATTTATTCTAATGTATTGTTGTGTTCCTAAAGATTAATTTTAATGCATTGTTGTGTTCTAAAAGTTTAATTTTAATGCATTGTTGTGTTCTAAAAGTTTAATTTTAATGCATTGTTGTGTTCTAAAAGTTTAAAGTTTAATTTTAATGCTAAAAGTTTAATTTTAATGCATTGTTGTGTTCTAAAAGTTTAATTTTAATGAATTGTTGTGTTCTAAATGATTAATTTGAATGCATTGTTGTGCTCTAAAAGATTTATTGTAATGTATTGTTGTGCTCTAAAAGATTAATTTGAATACATTGTTGAATGTCCAATTGATGGTTTGTAGCTTCGGTTCAGTGACTCTACCTACACTTGCTACTGTGAGTTTGCCTTGGACTGTAGGAATGTATCTGCAAACAACTGCACCTCTAACTGCGTTCAAGACCCCTTTCACGTAAGCCATTCTACTGGCTGCATGGGATTCTGAATTCGATAGGTGTGGTCGTTATTTGAAAATTCTAACCTCACTTTATTTCTTCTTGCGTCTGTGGTGTTCCTGTTTCTGTGCTAGCAGTCGAAGTCCAGTCACGTTCTGCAAAATGGTTCCAACTTTTGTTGCGTTTGTACAGACCTCCATGACTCACATTTTAAATCCATTGTAAATAAATGACTGCTGGACAGTCGACTCTGAACGTGTATGAAAAGTCATGATAATAATTCCTGAAGTCATATTAATATTTACAGTGGCCAGTTACGAAACAATTTTGCATAATTTTACATTAATATTTTATAGAGGTTTGTTGTTATCATGTAACGTTTATTACGAGGGTAACAGTTTATAGATCTGCTAACAGGATTACGTGTAAATTCTGTTTTACACGAAGAAGGTGAGATGCAAACAAGGAAATAACATGTAGACTTATATTACAAAGTTTGTTAAATTAAATAGAAATATAAATTTTTATTTTATACACTTGCCTGCCTTATTCGCGTGGAATTTTAAAATTTTGCTTCGTAACAACTCAGTTCAAGAATTAAAATACATAATATATATTTTATCGTCCCGGCTAGAAAAAAAAATTAATGAACCTTCGAGTATCTCGTTCATCTTGCTTAAATTAGTGTTCTGTGTGCTCCCGTACAATAACTTCATCGCTCAACGCCTAATAACCTCGCATTCACAGACACTGTTTTAAGTGCCTGTTATTTTAACAGTTGCAGAGGGGGGGGGTGGATTTCTTGGCCAGCTGAGCGTCTATCAGCTTCAAGAGGACCTACTATAGGAAATTAATTTAAGGGCTCAGAGTTTATCTCAGAATTTCATTTCGAATTTCTGAGCTGTGTTGTGAGTTCGTGGTTTCGATAATAGACTGTAGGAAGCAATTTGTGGGTTCAGCTTCGAGGGTCTGAACAAGCATTTTCTAAAACCAATATTTAGACAATGCTGCCTCATGTTACATTCAAATCATGCACGAACCATGTACGAGGAACGAACAAGCTCATCAAATATAGAGCTTATTAACACTGATAAGTATCACATTGAAATGGGCCTGTGCTTCGTGTTTTACTGCTAGGACAAACACGAAACGTAGCAGCTCGGATATTGTTTGCGGCGTTGCACTCCACAGAGCGTCCCGAGGGCGGATGCAGTATGTTTCTGACAGACGCTCGAATCTGTCGACGAATGTACGCGGTGACAAGACCCAGAAGAACATATTCATCTAGTTCACCGTCGTGAGAAACCTCAAATGTCAGGCAGTGAGAAAAGTAATTTACGAAACGATGCATAGTGTAACAAGTCTCTCGTGAATTCGTTCGTACATGTACCATAATTACATTTTCTACTCTGCTTATCTGCACTCTGACGTTTTTAGAATATTTCCAGTGACGTCAGATATGTCTGGGGCCATTGACCTCTACGTAGGGTGGGGTGTCTGGTTAAGGAATTCCCCCACGTGGTCTGAAGATAATTCTCACTCACGGAAAGGCGTGTAAGTTTCTCGTTATAATATGTAAAACTTTTTAAAGACATTATCCACAGTCAAAATTTGAAATTATAGAACTACGTTTTGGAATCTTCAAGGGCCCAACAGGTGGGTTGTATGCCCTCTTACCCCCCCCCCCCCCCCCCCCATTTAAAACATCAAAGCAGAATTTAGCTCCCGAAACTTTACAGTTTCATAATTTTGTATTTTAGACGATGGACAAAGTTCAGAATAAAAATGTTGCATGTTGTATAGCACTGTCAGAAACCTTCAGAATTTAAATTTCTCCTTATTGGTACAAGGTTATAACTGAAATAGGAATGTGCTGAAAAAATTTTTAGTAAAATTTCTAATTCGATATAAAATTTCAAAAAAAAAAATTCTGTTCAACCCTGCCTTATTCCCTGAGATTCTTGTTGGTTATTTATGTGTGACGCGAGTTTATAATTGTATGGAAAACATAGAATTAAATAAAATATGCCTCGTGTCACATTTTACTTTGATAACTTTTCATTTCGGTGTAGTTTATTTAAGATTTAGCCGGGCGAGGAACGGATACTCATCCATTTCTCAGAACTTGGTTAACCAATAAAGAGTATTAGACACTTATTTAAGTTGTCTTATCGCCCAATATGTAGGATAAGTTTCCGACTGCGCTGTGGACTATCTACTTAGGCCGATCTACTCCTTGCAAACTCACCGGAGTTTGTTTGGGAGGATTAAACCCACGTGAAACTTAACATCCGATGCTCTCACAAACTGATCATCTTCCACGTCTCCTTGTAGTGACCAGATTTCTACTTAATCTTTGTCTCTCTGCCGCTCTATTCCTGACGGAATACGATGTGCTGTTTTTTTTTTTCATCTCAGTTCTTAACTGTGTGTCGGGTTGAGTTACTAAGGCAACGCGGTGTTTCTTCCAAACTGAAGTTCGTCAACTGAGATCAAAGCTTGACAAAAAAAATTCTGAAACTGTAAATTTTAAATCCTGAACCATGCGTCGTCATTATAATCGATGGTTTTCTAAATTTTCTTCAGTTACTACAATGCTGGCGTCACGTCTGTCTGAATAATACTAATTTGTCTATCACGCTGAATAAATTAAGCAATAAGCTTGACTCATATTCAGAATATATCTGTATCGAATCCGAAAGTTTACTTAACTTCATTACTTCCGTCCGCCGACAGAGGGATTCCTTGTCGAGTGTTCTTTACATAAAATGGAGGCATGCAATGCTGTCTTGTCTCCACATTTAAACTCGAGAACCACCACGTGGATTTTGTTTAAATTTGGTATGTATATTACGATACCCTAGCGGTTAGAACGCTGGCCTTGTAATCCTGGGGTCTCGGGTTCGAATTTATAACTTGTGTTGGGCAAGGCCGTGGTCTAGGCAACACGGAGTTTTCCTCCGTGGCATCCCAACAATTACTCCATTCACACACAGAAGAAGGCAATGGCAAACCACTTCTGGATCATCTGCCAAGAACGTATATGAACAGGTCCCAGTCCGAGAAAAGGATGGAAGGATCCTGTTCATATGGACCTGTCCTCAGACAGAACACTAAATAATAATATAATTACGATACCGGAGCTCAACCTGAGATTTACAATAGCAAGATGGCGACGTGCGAATTTTAAAGTTGGGAAAATGAGCCTTGTAATAGATCCTAAGACAATATGCAACTTTGTACGTTTTTTGTTGGATGTAAAACTTATTCAAGTATTTTGCTCAACGATATGTTTACGATAGGCAAATTAAACAGCAGAACAGAGAGGCAAAAACATTTTGTTTCAAACTTACATGTATTCTTTTAGTGACAGGATTCAAACAGCTTATGCTGGATTACAGTGCGCGGTATATTTCATTTCGTGTAAAGTATTAAATTTTTAATTACATAAATTCTGAATTGCTTCGAGCATTGGTTACGCTTTCTGGGAAATGTATTTTTCGGTACGAATTGCAATTTCCCAGTTTCTTTCTTTTTTTTTCTTTTTTTAGAAAAAAATATATAACCAGCACCCTAACTTTGTTGTTAAAACAGCAATTCAGTGTCCCCGAATGTGAAAAGGTTAGTTGTTTTGTGTATGTATTGAACGCGGTCCCTTATTGTGAATGACATTGTAAATTTTGCGTGTTTTTAAATAAAATGAAGGAAAATATGTAAGTGGGCGAATGTATTATACATAGAACAATAGCATGGCGTTTAAATTTCGCCCATTGTTGTAAAACCAACTATACACGTGGCCCCATGGGCATAGAGAAAAAAAATGTGTCGAATATTCCAGAATGACTGGTGTGATAATATTAAAATGGTTTTAGATAAATTTGTTGTGATAAGAAATGGGTAAAATATGTTCAGGACCGTATGCAGTGGCAGGTTTTGAAAGTATAAAACCCTTTACCATATTACATCACACTTAATGGTCACAGAAAAATAGTACAACGTTACGACATGAACAGCGCAGGGTAGACGAATGAAGACAGCTCGGAACTTGCAGCGTAGCAACGCCATAATGGTTGGTGGTTTTTAGCCGTGCGGTTCAAATCCTTCCGTGTCCCTTAAGCTGCAGTTTAACGATGACTGTTACAGCAGTGTTGAACCTTCGCATTGTGATACCAGATAAAGACTTATTCGTTGACGAACAGCTCTGAATATTGTGATTAAAATCCTTTGTTTTGGAGTTAGATAAGTTTTAATCTTGTATTAAACCTCGTAAAATGTCGACGGAATATCGGGATACCTCAGCGGTACAGAGATAAAGAAAATTAAGGATAGAATTATGTTTTAATAATTTAATTATTTTAAAATATCTGTATCCTAGATTCGTCATTCAAGCTGTGATAGAGCTTCGTATTTTATACTTGCATGTGTTTTAGTCTTTAACATGTGAGCATATTGTCGTCTTGTAGAAATGATTTGGTGACGTAGGGGAGACGTTAGAGTGAGGGGGCAGAGGGGAATCTGCTTGACAACTTTCTGAATAATGTATGCGACTCTGTTGCTTGTTGAAGGAAGTGCAGTCCGGATTCCCGGACTCTGATAAAGACGGCGACTGGAGGTGAGGGTAAGATATATAAAAGGAACGAAAAGAGTGAAGAAGAAATCGATAAGAGACGGAGGTTCTGTACCTCGAAAGGAGACGATGCGATGTGGAACGCCGAAGTGCGACGGATAAGAATCCGACCGGCGATTTGGTGACGACACTGGCCACGTGGAGTGCCTTGTATCACACGCGAATTTGTGTCAAGGGAATTAGTTTGTTGTTGTGAAATTTTATATGAACATACGAGATCGTGGCCTTAAAATATTTCTAAGTCAGAAATTACAGCGAAAGTGACGTTTGGAAAGCTACGCGCTAATATCGTAATAAATTCGTGAGGAGATTCACCTCAGCAGTTTGTTTCTAGGAGTCTCCGGTCTGTATTATCAGTCACCGTCAGTCTTTGCTATTCTCATAGGTCGAGAGACCAAGTTATGAACGCCAAACTCGACAGGAAAAATTATAGATTTGTATATTTTTCATTTGGGTTTATAAATGGGAGGCTTGAAAACAAATGATTTTGAGTTGAACGGCAGCACATGATGTCAGAAACGTTAAATCTTTAGGAAATAATTACATTCCACTGCACAAAAGTCGGTACTACCAGACTCCGCCTTGCGTAGACTCCAGAGGTTGATCTCCGTTCACTAAACGCCCATGTAGTATAAAAGCTAAACTCAAGAGTTGTTTTCTGATAAGTTTCTATTTCCTGACTTTATAGAGAATAAGAGACAATTACTATTATATGGAAAACTTGTCTGAATTCTACAAGATACTATACTATACCCCCATTTTTTGTACCGAGTTTCAAAGTTTCTTGTGCAGAAACATTTTATATGAGGTTGTACGAACAAGGAACCACATTTTTTTTGTATGCGAGTGTCTGCTTCAGAGTCACCCTGTGTTGGTATTGGCTCGCGAGCAACGGTTATTGCTCTAGTTAACTTACCATTTCTTTCTCGTCTTTTATCCGTTTCTGCCGTTCTTTGGCCGGATTCCAGCATTTCACTGTAGCCTCCCCCCCCCTCTTGCGTCCTCACGTCAGTAGGTCCATAATTAACTGTTGTAAAAATTCCACAACTTTCAAAGCAAACACCAACATCCATCATAACTAATTACGTAAATACCCTTGACAGCATTTATGCTTTGTATGCGTAGCTGAGTTTTCTTGTTTTTCTACAGTGAAACAGTTTTAGAAGTTAATTCAATCACGGGTTCAAGTGAAATGACGATTATATCGGACAGATATCGAACAAATCAAATTCTCCCCACAAAAACTTGTCGTCGGTGTCGGTTCAGAAATCTAAATGCAAACGGGCGGACAGAACGACTGATAATTTCCTTCTCAACGCGCGTGTAAGATGTGAAAAGAACTTATTTTCATGAAATTTCGTATTGGATTTTTCCGAACAATGGTCATCGTAGAGGATTTTGTCATCCCTTGATGACGTCTTCGCCTATGTGACGTATCTCGTTAAGACGTTACTATTGATTTTATCAGCTCACGATCGAACGGGCGCCAATTTCTTACCCACTATCAGCTGCGAAATGTAAGACATGACAACTAACAAACTAACTAACCAGATGGCTTAGGGAACCCGAAGGTTCATCACCGAACTAACCAAAGCCCTCCACCGGACCAACAAAATCCAGTCTCCTTCAACTCCTATCTCCCATAGATCCCGCCTGAGATTATCCTCCCATCTACGTCTAGGTCTCCCCAGAGGTCTCTTCCCCTCAGGCTTCCCAAATAGTGGACCCAACCAACCAGATGGCTTACCGAACACGAAAGTTCATCACCGAATTAACCAAAGCCCTCCACCGGACCCTGTCCTGAGCCAACAAAATCCAGTCTCCTTCAACTCCTATCTCCCATAGATCCCGCCTGAGATTATCCTCCCATCTACGGCTAGGTCTC
>NW_019060180.1:374047-388377 GCF_000696155.1 Zootermopsis nevadensis
TTTTTTTTTTTTAGTGTTCTGTCTGACGACAGGTCTATATGAACAGGATCCTTCCATCCTTTTCTCGGACTGGGGCCTGTTCATATACGTTCTTGGCAGATGATCCAGAAGTGGTTTGCCATTGCCTTCTTCTGTGTGTGAATGGAGTAATTGTTGGGATGCCACGGAGGAAAACTCCGTGTTGCCTAGACCACGGCCTTGCCCAACACAAGTTATAAATTCGAACCCGAGACCCCCAGGATTACAAGGCCAGCGTTCTAACCGTGTTCAACCACTTAAAACAAGTCTTATCTCTCTGCTTGAAATTCAGTTTCGGGGATCGTGTAATACTGTGGAAGAACGTAAAAAATTTTCGATTTGGGAGTCAATCGGGGAAACTGATATTTAAATCCGTGCCACCCCACAAAGACGCACTTCTAATCACGCCAGATCAATTTTCATTAAGCCCTAGAGTCTGAGTGCTTACTCCGGGGGGGGGGGGGGTCGGACTGACTTGTAGTGGTATTAAGTTCTAGAAAGGGCACGGTTGAAACCGGTGGGCTTTGTCTTCAGGACAGGGTAAGGAACGTTCTGATACTGTTCACTGCAGTGAATGTGATTTGAGAGCATGAGTGGGTTACGTTCTGCGAGGAATCCAGTGTCGTCCCTGTGTTCCAGTAGCGAAGACTGGAGGGACATTTGTACTCGTTCTTAACTCCGGCGCTAGATGGAGGTGAGTGGTCAGTTCCATGGGCCCTGGACGCCTTGTGGTCTGTTTTTCATTTGGTTATTTCTGTGTCACGTGTTTTTCACATCCCATTTCCATCGACACAACTCCATATTAAACTTTTCTTTTCCCCACGAAATTTCTGCTTGCTAAGTTACACGCTTTGAGATTAATCCAGCCCTTAACAATTCCTCATTCGTCTTTCTTGTCTCCTTAAAATTGTCACGATTTCTGTGAATTACACAGGACGAACGCGTGTGAGCCTGATTGTGTTTTTCCGTGTTTAATTTCACGAAACGCTGGATCGATTTTGACGAAATTTAGTGTATATTTTAAATCTTGTCCGTCTAATCACAATAAATTCTTATTAAATATTAAAATATTACAATAATTAACATTTAAAATATTTAAAATATATCAAATGATGTTCTTTATCGAAATATTCGATTTACATTAGACCATCATGGTCTAATGTAAATGTAAATATTTTAAATGTTAATTATTGTAATATTTTAATATTTAATAAGAATTTATTGTGATGGTCTAATGTAAATCGAATATTTCGATAAAGAACATCATTTGATATATTTTAAATATTTTAAATGTTAATTATTGTAATATTTTAATATTTAATAAGAATTTATTGTGATTAGACGGACAAGATTTAAATAATATATAAGCATAGCAGTTCATCTGTTTTGTTTCTGCAGGGGAAAGTTGGGACGTCACTAGTTTTTAACATACCTGCATTTGGGTCACCGTTTAACCATCTACTCCTTTCCTCTTTATATTCTAGTATGTTATGCCATTGGAGGCTGTTTCAAAATCGTATGTTTTTTTTTACTCGCCTGAAGGCGGTAATGTCACTATGGCGGACGTACGAAAGTGGGTGCTACACTAGCGACACTTAATATAGGGTTTTGAAGTCATGAACGTTAACAAATCTAAGAAAGATAAATACATTTTGATGTAGTACAGTGATACTTTGTAAAATGTTAATAAAATAAGACGGCGGATAAATGAAATAATTATTATACGTTATAGTTCGGAATGTGGAAGAAAGGCACAGAATGTTGTGGTTTATTTTTGTGTACAGTTTCAGCTGCTACGCTTTTCGAATACTTTAAAACGAAATAATGTATGTAACGTGTGACGTCCGATAAAGCTTCGTATACATTTATGATCTGTTTTCATATAAAATTTCACATTCTTTGATCCCATGGTTACTTGTTTATCGCCATGGAACAGAAATCTTTATACATCTCTGACAGACGCTATTTTAATAGTCGTACTATCCCCAGCGTCGTCGTAAAAGAGATGGAAAATTACATTCTCCGTTAATCTCGTTTTACTTTAACTTTGGTATTAATAAGTGAACCACTGAGCCATCGCAGTGTGATTCGTAGTTAAAATGCACTTCGCTTCTTGTAGTGGAGTTTAAATTACGTAATTCTTATAATTGGCTATGAACTTTTTAAACGACAGACGTGCGCATGCGCGAGTTGCGACGAGTGTCTAGTTAAATGGAATAATTCAATAGAATTTGAATTGTGTGTGCAGGAAACTTGCGGACTTAAGACACGTTTTGTGTAAACAACAATGAAAATGAGTTTCTTTCTTCGCATTATAGAGTTCAATAGGCCGTTAGCTTGCGTTCTTAACACTGCGTGTAGGAATGACCACTCAGTAGAGTGGAATTGGATTTTGTAATTTACGAAAACAGAGTTTGAAAGGAAAAAGTTGACAGTGGAACGACGGTTCCGGAGAATTTGACGTAAATACGTCTCTGTGTTTAAATTATATTTACGTCTCTGTAATGTAATGTCATGAAATGTAATGTTTTATAGGTAACAACAATGCCGAGTAAAGAGATGACGTTTCGTAGGTAACATAACAATGCACTCAAGCTGACCATTGTTGTCGGTCCATATTTACACATTGTTGATATGGATCTTACACGTTTTCTTAGGTAACAACAATGCCGAGTAAACACGACGTTTCCTAGGTAACCATTGTTGTCGATTTGTTGATATGGATCTTACACGTTTTCTTAGGTAACAACAATGCCGAGTAAACACGACGTTTCCTAGGTAACCATTGTTGTCGATTTGTTGATATGGATCTTACACGTTTTCTTAGGTAACAACAATGCCGAGTAAACACGACGTTCCCTAGGTAACCATTGTTGTCGATTTGTTGATACCGATCTTACACATTTTCGTTACACGTTTTCGTAACACTTTTTCGCGGAATGACCCTTCCATATAGACGTATTTACGTCAAAGAAAAAACAAGCAGTGGTTTACGAATTGTAGGCAAAGAACTGGTGGTGTACAGTGAAGTAACAATGTATGTTCTGAACGTTGTAACAATGTGTTCTTGGATGAGGTTTTAACGATCACTGATGCTATTAACGTTGCATTGCAAAGTAACAAGACGTTCTATGTACAGTCAGTTCCAGATAAGAACAGTTGAAATAAAGGATACGTAAAACCCCTTCATGTCATCGTTTTAAAATATTAGTTGTTTGACCAAAGGTTCGAAACGATTTCGTACTGTGACTTTACATCACTGTTGTACTTAAGGGCGTATCCCCTTTCATCTAATCTCACGAAGCGCGAATAATTTTCTACACTGTAGAAAGTGAGGAAGGTGTTGAAGCTTAGCGTAATTTTAATAAGATTTTCGAATGAGGCTGGCAGACTGTCATTGTGCCATGACGTCGAACCACACATACAGTGTGTAATTTGCGAGACGTGATAATCAGGGAGCAGAGGATATAGGAGACGCGAGGCTTTGTGAACACTTTATTCAGTTGATTGCATGTTTTAGTATGCAGTTCGTTCACTGGAATGACGTCTTACGTACTAATTGTCGAAAGGTTTATAATTCATTTTACAATAATCATCTTCAATATTCTGTGAGATATATTTCATGTACCACGACGTTTCGGGAGTTCGTTTTATTTGACATTGTTTGCGGCCGTCGGAATTTCACGTGGTATGCAGTTGATACTCATTTTATTTTCTGTGATCTAAAATTCGTCTGAAAAAGGAATTTAGAGACATTCCTACGTAATACTTTATAATGTAATTTTAAAACATCAGTTTGAAACGTCAGATAATCTGAAAATATTGAGGCAGATATGGATCAGTTAAACTACTGTATTTATTATTAATATAATTCTTATATAATCTCATTGACCTTACATTCATACAGAAAGTAACTGGACAAAGTCTCTTCAATAATAAACCTCACGCTTGAGAAATTATGATTACCAACCACAACATTGAAGAAGTTCTTTCTTCAAAATATGAACAAACTTTAATACATTGGTTGCTTTATGAACTAATATGAACTCAGAAATGGACCTAACATATTTCTCTACCCATTGGACTAATTTAAAAGCAGTGACACATAAACAGCTTTCGTTCGTACAATGCGTTTTCCTTTTTTATGCAAATACGATGTAGGGATTAAATATTTTTTACGTTACTGGTTGCTGGACGTAAAATCATATTACCTTTAAAACCATAATTGCATGCTGTTTTGCGCAGGGTTGTATCGCATCGTGTATAGACACAACGCAATGTCGTGATATAATTTTCTTAATTATTTGCATATTGCGTTAGGAACTGTCTCTAATTTCTTAAGATGTTATCTGTCCGTCTACTAACTCAAAAATGTATTTATGAGTCCCGTATGATTCTCACTGTAAACAGCGATTATATCCTTAAACAGCGTTAACCAGTTGATCTTTGTAATGGTGAAGAGTTGTGTTTACTTCGCGGTACGGACTGAATTCTTAAATACGTAATATATGGACGAGCTTTGACTTCAAAAGGTTAAACAGTCGATCTTTTTAATGGTGAAGAGTTGTGTTTACTTCGCGGTACGGACTGAATTCTTTAAACACGAGCTTCTGTTATACTTCTAAGGGCGATTTCGTATGGGTATGAAACGTGAGCTTTTTATTGCAAATGAAGAACTTGAACAGAATATTTTTTCCGGCAGACATTGTCTTAAAATGGCCCACGACAATTTTATTACTCACTCTTGTACACTATTACAATTACTGCCTTTTATGCCCGTAATCTTACAATTTATTTGCCCAGATGGATTCAAGAAGCTGTCTTAACATCACATTGGCAATGTGCTTTTTTTTTAAATTACCACGTGCAGAACGTTGCGTTCAAGTGGTTAGCATTCTTCGCATTCACAATGTCCGGGGTTCAAATTTCGGCCCAGAGACAGGTTTTTCTTACTTTTCTGCAGTCCCCAGGCCAATGTCAGGATAGTGCCTTAAATTAGGACACCACTGCTTATTTATATAAATTTTTATATTCTGTTATCTATTAATCTTAGCATCATTTGCCTCTCGCATTAGTTTTCGCTATTGAAATTGCGGTTAAAATTACAAATAAGTAGAAATTGCTAAATATTTAAATGTCCTTTTTCGACAGGTAATCGTTTTACGTCGGGTTCATGTAGTTTGGGGCTGTGTGTAATTTTTAGTGCTTGAAAAAAAAATATTTCCCTTCTGCTTACATTTAACGAGGCCACGTAATTCTCTTTTTAAACGAAATTCATGGCAGTCATAACACGTGCATGTTGCTTTTTAAAATGCAAGTTCCGCCAACTGATGTCCTCTGCGGGTGTTGTAATGGTGTTCGTGAGGCAGGGTGTAGCCACGTGCAGAGAGAGGTTTAGTGGCTTTGTTAGGCGCGTCGTGGTAAGTGGACGGCTGCTAGCGACGTCTGGGCTGGATACGTGCCGACGGACAATTGTTCCATGCGTCAAGCCACAGAGCGTTCAAAAGTGTTTAGAACGCACTGTGTTACACGAAGTCGTGTTTTTATACGAGTTTCAGATTCTTCGCTGACTATTACGAATTGCCGACGCATAGTAAAGTCCACTTACTACTAGCCTTTTGCAAATATATGACTTAGCCTGCTAATTCTTGCTTCTTACCAGTAAATTCCAACTTATCCTCCATATTTTTCACTCTCACAGGGTCGAGACAATACTCGTTACGCAGTTAAGATGGTTTATCAGAGTAGCTTTCGCTAATTTACATATTTCAAGGCAAGTACAGCGTTACTAGCTTTGCTACGCTGCAAATTCTGAGTATCTTATAGTTAGGAGGTTCCCAGGCAATGCCCATTCGTCCTTCTGTTAAGGATAAAGTAAGAGTGAAGACGTTAGTGCGATAATTGGCAGAGAAGACGGAATTTGTAATTTTGTATTAGAGAGAGCTGAGGTTATTTATTTGGAGGTTTAGTACATAATTTAGTGTCATCCGCTGGAGAGGGAGAGGGGGTAAATTTTGATTAATTTAAATCGGGAGGGCTGCGTGAGAAGCTTGCAGTGGCAACTTGGAACTTGGGAACCATCTCAGGTCCAAATAATATTTAAGAATTAAATCCTTACCACAAAGAAAACATAGCATTTCACCATTATTACTATGGATTCGGAATGTATTGTGCTTACGTAAACCATGTTCGTGGACCCGTGTAAGTTCAAAGCGTGTATAACTAAGTTCTGTTTTCCGAGATGACGTGAAAGTAGGGGAACTGAGGACGGTATTTAGTCGTAGCTGAATAGACTTAAGACCCATCCTTTGTATTAATTCTTACTCAGATCAGGGTCTCTCGTGGTGAGCTGTTCATTATCAGAAAACATTTGCTTTGGACGGTTTTCGGGGGAGAGGACAGACAGTAATCTGTGTGAAGGCCATTGTTTCGAATTACTGGATACGGGAACTTATGCGTTTAAGGCGACTATAATTAAGTCATTCACGGACAATTGCGTTTCCTGTTCGCATTACGAAGCGTAATGCGAGAAAATTCAGTTGTAGTAAGACGGGAAATACAAGCATTAGTAGGTGTAAGGTTGGCATCAGTGCGACGACGATGTGTTCGCATTGTCGACGGCTTGCAAGACGAACTCGGTTATTTTTTCGTATAAAAATATTAATTTTAGTGGGCGACAGATGATGACATTCAAGAACTGATTTGCATATTAATACAGGTCTATTAACCTCTAGTGAGTGCAACGTGTTAAATCTTTTTTTTTAAAAAAAAATGTAAGATTAAGATTTCTTATCTGTCCATCCCTTCGTTATAAAATATAAAACTTATCCTCTGAGTAGATTACAGATGGGATTTTTTTTAAAAGCTATAAATTCCATTAATTTTCTAACTACTACACGAAGCTGATAGTCGTTCAGCTAGTTAAGTAATTCCAATCTTTTAGTCCTGAATATTCATAACCATGTTAACGGACCCTCTTTGAAGCCACTTTAATCCAGTTTAAATAATTACACACCCTGACAGTTCTTTGTTTTGTATAACCTATTCGTTGAGCGGAATTAGGATTAAAAGATGGCGGGCGACTCTCAGCGTCTCCTTCCTTACTACATGTCTGGAAGATGACGTCATGTAGACACAACTCGAATTTATAACTTCATACGTTCTGTTTTTTTATTTATTACAATTTTATTGTATAACCTCACTTCAGACATCGATTTCATTCAAAAGTCTCTTCTTAGATTTTTAATCGTGTTTTATGAAATTTATCAGAGGTGTCAGTGTTTTTGAGCACTGTGTTTAAATTATTATAATCATCAGGCTCCTTGCTGTTTATAGTCACTGAACAGCCATGAAAATGAATTAAACTGATATTGTAATTCAGTAAAATAAGTTATTAGTTTTTTTTTATAATATAATTGCAACAAAATTTCTGAAACTGAGCCTAAGTTTGTCACTCTGAATATCAGGACAGCTGGTTTCGAGATTTTGTTGCCCACTGAGAGTTTGCCATTGAGTTTCCTGTTTTGATACAGTAAGCAGGGGAATAGATCAGACATTACGTAATTATTTTGGTCACATTGTAACTGTGTCATGTATTTGCGCTGTGAAAGATACGCGAGTGCAAGAAAAATTATGAACAAAATTGCTGCCAATTTTGAGGCCAGCTGGCCGTGTCGTAGAAACGTAACATGGCGGCCTTGGCAGCAAGAAACGTGTTCATTGGGTTTTGTTCCCTCGGAGAGGCTCATCACAGGGCAAACGAAGCAGACGTACTGAACTGCCTAATCGCATTCTATGGACGGTTCACCCAAGCTGTACAGTACAACCCTATATTTATGAGAGATTTGAACCATTCTGTAGTGAAAGGCTTTTAGATTGTTCTAGATCATTTGAAATATTTCTAAACAACACAGAAGAACTGCTAGGACGACGGAAGAAACTAAATTATGAGAAAAATCTAAGGTTTTCATGAATTTAATGATTTCACTTATGCACGTAACCAGAAACTGAGGTAATTCATTCGAATTTATATGTAAATCCCTGCTTCTAATTTCGTGTTTTCCCCTTTTGGGACGATGTAATTTGTTGTATGGAGCAGTATGTGTTATATAATGTTCCTGGCACGTATTGAGCTCCATGCCCTGTACACACATCGCAAATAATTCTTGACCTCGACACTAGATGGTGTTGCGTCAGCTTCTCTCCCCGTCCTCGACAAACCTCCCGAAAAACAAAAACATTACCTAATTTAATGTCAGTCTGTGTGACCCCAAAACCAGTCAGGGCGTCTGGGGGTGAGAAAAAACCCTGTCGTATTGGGAATCGAAATCCGGTCCTCCACCCAGTGGCCTAGTTGGTATACTGAGCAGCCCATTTCCTACAAAATGTAATTGTTTTTCATATTTTATTTTCAGGTTTCGTGTCTGACATCCTAGCGTTTCAGTCGTTCAGTGCAAAAGGGTCCCATAATAGCGCTGGTCACGGACATACAGACATTTTACAGGGATTCCAGTTAGGTCTGTCGAATGTACGCCATATTTGGTCGCTGTACGACTTGCACTTTCAGGGGTGTTAAGCTGGTCGCGTGTTGTCCTAACAAACTTTTTATGTGGCCCCTTATGTGGTTTGAGAATTAACCAATGCAAGAAGGGACAAACTTTAATGTTACTTAGGAACATAGGGCGAGCAGTGGTAAATAATTTTAACAAAACATATAAATTTTGCAGGTATATAAACCTTTTCTTCAAAATCGCGGTTACAAAAGGGTACATTAATCTGTTTTTGACGTAAATACGTCTATATTGAAGGGTAATTCGGCAAAAAAGGGGAACTTGGTTACTTATAAAACATTACATTACTTTACATTACATTCAGCTACCACAGACCCATCTTAAGCGTGACTAATTCAAGTTAAATAAGCAATGTCTTAATCAAACTTATCTCAATTGTAAAGCATGTATAAAGGAAATAATTAGAATAAAGCCAATATATAAACTTCCTTTCCGTATAGACGTATTTACGTCAAATTCTCCGGAACCATGGTTCCACTGACAACTTTTTTAGAGCGTATGAAATTTAACAAAAAAATTATAATTATTGTGTTAATTTAGCTGACTTTTCATAAAATTAGCAGTGACTTTGAAACAAAATTGCCTTAAATATAACAATCAAAGTCTTTACAGTAAACTCAGAATTACGGAGAATTACAGCTATTATCCGTTTTTGGACTCCATAAGAACAACACTCACTCGCTCTCACGTTATTTTGAATTTATTCCCCGCCCCTCGTCAATGAACCCTGATTTTGAGGGATGTCCGTTGCTTTGTGCAACATATGCGTTGGTTAACCTTTGGTCCAGTCGGTAGATTCTGCGCTGAATGTCTCAGTGAATCCCGGCAAAGCGTGACCTTGAAGATCCACACGGGCTGTCGTGTGTGAAAGGATTGAGCTGGAGTACGGTCCAATGCTGATTGGCCACTTTCAACATGTCTGTCCGTCTAGTGCACCGGAAAAAGAGAATATAAAGTCAGGGCCGAAATGAAGTTGAGGTCTTACGTAACCCATAGCCTGTGCTTCTCTTACAATTTACGCAAAGCTCCTTGAGGGATTAAATATTTACCGCTGCCAAGCCAAGCGAGTAGATGCAGCTTGTAAGGCGCAGTGTCGCAATGTAATTCACTGCCATCTGGTGCAGAAGAAATAAGTTGACCTCAAGAACTCCGGTGTCGGTTTCTGAGGTCAAGATTAAGTCATGTACGATCTCCGCACAGCAGAAATTTACCAAATTTTGCGTTGTAACACCTTGTACTCTGCTACAAGTTTACCAACGTTACAGAGGTCCTTACTGCCTCCATCATCACGGCGGCAGTGTAGGCTGATGGAAGTTTACTGACGTTTTAGAGATCCGTGATGCCTCAATCATAAGAACTCTACCAGACTACGCGATTCAACAACTAAGAAGCCAGCCTTCTTCATAGTCGCCGTCTTGAGAACCTGAAAACTGACTAAGTTTGGTACGACTTCTGTTCGAGAAATTTGGTACGAACCCTTGGATGCTACATTGAAATTCGCATGTGTCCGTCTTCAGAATGACAGTTTGTAGTCATCTGTGGTTGCTACGAAGCTATCGTCTGAAACGAAACCAGGTTTGGATTTCATTATAATGTGTAATTCAATTAGTAGAGTAAATCCTCAATCGCAGATTCGATTATATTTGTTAAAATAATTGGAAGCAATTGTTTGACGAACGCGGAAATTTCGATTACGTGCGGTCTGCCAGAATTAAAAAAATATGCCACTGCGGTTTAAAAAAGGCTAAAGACACTTCAAATGTTGTGTATTTACTTCTGAAGATTGATCGAAAAAGTCACGTAACACACGTCGAAATATTTATTGGTGGAAGCAACGGGATGCATTTCGTCTGGATTAACAAACACGTCGTTTTGTAACCTGCGCGGTACGTCTTTTGTCCTTGAGCTGTCGAAGGACGCCTCAATTTCTTCATTAATGCATTTCATTACATACAATTTATATGCATTTCTTTCTTTATTTTCATTGACTTCCCGTATCATTATATAAACCATACAATATTATATCTAAAACTTCTTGACGATGGTGAAGAGTCAATTGAATAAAAATTTCCTTGGATATTATCCATCGTCTAGTAAATATAAAACGTAAAAACGACGTTTCGGAGTTGGGACTCTATCTCCGTCTTCAGTTTCCTACACAGTTGGGCCCACTAGATAGAGCTAATCCCTATCTCGTTTTATATTTACTAGACGATGGATAATATCCAAGGAAATTTTTATTCAATTCATATAATATTAAGTTCTTTCAACGCGGATTCGAGGAGTGCTCCCCCTCGTTGGACTAAGATTTACTCTAATTCTTTTTTCTCGTGGTACTACACCGTCATAATATTGCGTACATGTTGGCAAGTTTCGCTGTTTATAATCAGTAAAGACTTTTACATGAAACTGAGTAGACGGCATCCAATTTAGTAAATCACAACCAATACATTTTTTTGCCAGGAAATCTATATTACAAATTTATCTTCTTCAGCAGCCCCTAGTCTCAGCCGATCATGAAATTCCTCCCCATTTTTGAAAACCCAAAATTTCGTGTGTTTTTTCCCCCAAGAGACCGCTTCTGAATCCTGTCCTAAGTCAGCTAAATCCAATCCACCCCGTTACTCCGTTCACACCACCCCCTGTATGTTATGCCTAATTCTTCACAGATGTTCTCTACCTTTTCACGTTTCCGGACCACAATTTTGTGCGCATTTGTGAACTCGCTCATGCGTGTTACATGTTCCTCGTACCTCATTCCACGTGATTTTTTCAATCATGTAATATCAGGTAAAGAGTTTTGAATATGAAGGTCCTTATTAGGCCTACACATCCTTCTGTCACTTCCTTTCAGCTTGGTCCAAAAGCAGACGTCTCTAAAAAACACGTGTGTCATGGTGGTACATTTTCAATATTCGTATAACGAACTGTAAGATAAAAATTTTACAAGCATTCCCTGACTTTTGTCTCGAAATATATAAATTTATTCATTGTTTATTTAATGACGCTTTTTAAATACCTCGGACTATATATAATGAATTCAAAAGGATGTGGCCTAAATGTGCCGAAGGGACTGAGGAAAACCACGAAAAACATCAGCCAAGATATCTCATCTCGAGGCCGAGATTTGAACCCGGTACGACGACAGCGTTCGCCCGAAATATGAAGAGATCTTTTATTGCCATGTTGTGGACAGAAAGAAATGCAACTAATATTTACAAAATTTCGTCACTTATTCCATTCAGTCTCTAGTTTTTAATAGTATACATTTTAATTACGTCAAATTTGTCCCCCAATAATTATCGCGTTTCGCTGCATTGCCTTGTCTGTAATGCTTAAAATATAAATTTTTAATAAAGAATTCGTAGGTACGTTTATGCTGTATTGCCTCGTACATATTTCACATTTCGTTACTCGCTTCAATACAATATAAGCTTATATGCGTAGGCTACAGTTTGTATTTTGTTGGGCCGACATGTTAGTTTTCATTCGGCGAAGACATTTAGTTAAGAGAAATGAAATGTCTAAGATATATTACCGCAACAAATTTCAGGGAACTACGTAGTTACACTACCACGTCTACAACCAGTTGTCATGTTCGTGTCGCCTACAAAGATGGAGTTTCGTCTGTTGACGTGACGTTTATACAAAGTTTAGTGAAAATCCGTCAGTCAGTTCAAAAATTGTTAGGAAACACAAACACACGGGCATATTTCATGCAATTTGGGGGGGGGGGCTGCTGAGATTTCACTCACTTCCGGTAGGTACTGACGTATGAATATGTGGAGCTTTGTCTACACTTTCCCATACGTCTTTCGACGTCGTGCTTAAGCAATGGAGACGTTTTACTCTGGCACGTGGGTTCACCGCGTTCAAAGCACAACTCGCTTTAAGTTGTACCGTGATTCCTTTTACGCCACCAGAAAAGAAAACAATTTTAAATCATTTATTTATTTATTTTCTCGGGAACACGTGTGCTCACTTCCTTTTAACTCGTAAGTGGCATAAACCGTGATTTGAGCGGCCTCTGTTCTAACAGAAACGGAGGATAATTTTAAATTGTTTTTTTCTCTCTATCCTGCGTCAGCTTCACCGTCAAACACGTGTTAGGCCGGGCTGGTTTCCTTAGAGTTCTGTTCATAAGTTCTGATTCATCTTCCATCTCTCCAGTGGATACGAAGCGAAGTTTGAACTGGTATGTCTTGACTCAGTCCGAACCGCGAAGTAAACACCACTCTTCACCATTACAAAGATCAACTGGTTAACGCTGTTTAAGGAAATAATCGCTGTTTATAGTGAGAATCATAGTTCGCCTGAATAATATTAAAGATTTCAGTCCGTACCGCGAAGTAAACACAACTCTTCACCATTGCAAAGATCAACTGGTTAACGCTGTTTAAGGAAATAATCGCTGTTTATAGTGAGAATCATAGTTCGCCTGAATAATATTAAAGATTTCAGTCCGTACCGCGAAGTAAACACAACTCTTCACCATTGCAAAGATCAACTGGTTAACGCTGTTTAAGGAAATAATCGCTGTTTACAGTGAAAATCATAAGAAACACATAAATAAACAAAGTGTTACTGATGTTAAAGCAGGTGGTACATATAGTTACCACTGGGTTTTATAGGGTATTCTTCGTACAACGATCGTGAACACATTAGTCTCCTGACATAGGAATTATGATTAGGACCACGTGCGTTTTATCCTCCAATGGTAGAACAGAACACAACATATGCGTGCGCCCTCTGAGGTGCGTGTACATAGTCATCTAGGGCCTAGATCGTAGGTTTCAGAATGAATTTAATTAATTAATTAATCACTGTAACTACGATAAAAAGGCGACAGAAAAAATAAATAACACAAAAAGAACGCTAAGAATGAGAAGAAAGTAGACATCTATGCCATAATCCCCTTATAGTTTATTTCGTACGCTCTAGGTGGCTTCTAGGAATCGAGACGCGACGAACACTGATTAGGCAGTAAAGTGTGACCACTCTTGTTGAGGGGGGGGAACCTATTTTTAGTGTCGAAGCTTGGAGCCTCTCTTTATTGGACGAAGCAACATGGAATTTTGGCTCGGTGTAGAACGTTCGCGTAGCAGCGTTTTAGTTCCGAAACGAAGACGCCTTATTTCGTATCGATCAGTGTTTCGACCGAATTAAGTTGCAAGGATTATTTGCTGTGACGAATTGACAGTGTTTTCGAAGACGATCAAATTGCGTGTGTGTCTGTGAGTAACATAGTATCCAGTTTCTTTCACAGAATGCGCTATCGACATTTGAGTACGTTACCTTCTTTTAAGCATATTTAGAAATTTGTTTTAATAATCGACGTCTTATTTGTCGTGAAAATTCTATCACTTTGCAATGACGTATTGCACGCAGCTCATTCCATTGCCTTTGTGTAGACCACAGTTCGATGTTTGTATTTATTTTATTTTAATTGATACGTTTGTTTCCTGACCACTCTACGTGATTCTATTTATTACCGAAATGTTTGTGTAGCTGATGTGAAAAAGTAGTGCCAACTGTTTTATATAGCGAAGATAGAAATATCGCTTTCTCTGTTAGTAAACATAGCCTGTGCATATCGTGTTATAAAATACTTAAAATATACAATAATGTGTTTTGCTTTGGTAATTAAAACACGCGAGTCATTCGTACAGCGTTGCAACACGACAATATTTTCCGTTTAATAATGGCTTAGTGGCGGTGGTCTAGCGGTCAGAACGCTGGCCT
>NW_019060180.1:398581-417506 GCF_000696155.1 Zootermopsis nevadensis
GAGAATATACTCTGAAGTAACGACTTAAAATTTTTACAAAAGGCAGAATTTGCTTTTTACTTTCTTTCGTAGCAGACAAAAATATCTTCTGTTATGCACTGTCAAAATAAAATGTTTCCAATTTGTAAAAACCTACAATCATAATAATAAGGGCAGTATAAATATAAAAATATCGTAAACGGTGACGAATGTAAGAATGTCTTTAGTCACATTTTCTGCTTGAAATGGATTAACCATCAACCTCCTTAAGAATTTTTACTAGAACTTTGAATCACTCTGTATAGTGTTTTGGTAGCTGAATAAAACTAGCATGTTCTCATTCCTACCTTCGTAAAATATTAGGCTTCTTATATTAAGAAATTTCTTTATATTCTTATGCCGATATTAATTAAGTTATTGTGTATCAGATTGGATTCACTTGTCCTATAAATGTCCTTAAACTTGTTACGAAAGTCTCCCAAATTCATTTGGTTATCGTGTTAACTAATACGTACCAACATAGTTCAGTGACAGTTCGTGCCAAAAGCATCTAGCGGTCAGTGACATTCTGGCAAAGGTCTCTGTAATTCTGCTGACGTGTAGTTACACTCAGCTGTAGAACACAGAGTCTTTACGTTACCAAACTAAAGTACTTCTATATTACGGTACAGTCCACCCCATTCTTGGGGCCAAGGCATATTTGACGGGAAATTGAAACTTTATTTTACTCAAAATATAACCAGCACAACGCCACTGACGGTTTTACGTCAAAAAATTGGTGAAAGAGTTCGTGATATTTTTCTGGCTTCCACTGGGTTGTTGTTCTTTAAAAGCATAATTTTTCGTATTCCTTATTTCACTTTTATCCGACCAACCCTTAACACTGCCTTTCCTCCGTATCTTTGTAGCATTTGACTTCCTTAACTGTGTTCGGCCTGGCGACTGTGTTCAAAGCGAATTATCCTTCCGTACTTGATGTCAATTAGTTGCTCAAGTTTGCTTAAAACAGTTTCATCGAGGGAAACTTCCCTGTTTTGTCAAACAGAAAGGGAACTGGGGGTAATAAGTGGGGTAGAAGGATCTGTAACTTTTTTTTTTTTTTAGAATTCTTTGAATATCACTTGCTACTGTACAAAACTTACATTTCAAAACCAACATTCCTCCCACATTATCAAGTTCACGTACGCTGAATCGACTTGGAATGTCGCCATTTACACAGCTGATTCCAAGTGACAAACGAACTCCCTCTGTGAATCGCCAGATGAGGTTTCGTACTGTGAATGTTCTATTTCTTGACGCAGAATTGTTTGGTATACAATATTTTTACAACTCATTGTTCCATCGACCTGTGTTAGAAACGTCATGGCGCTGTATCGAACATGATTATTTTTCCTAACGGTACGTCTGTGTTATCACGTATGTTAGCGGATGGCGGCAGATGGAGATTTTACTAATCCTTGTTGCATTCGTCATTATTAAACATTATTTTCAAAGGCAAACGCCTGTTTGAGTTTATAACTTTTATAAGCCGATACTCGTCTGAATAAGGCTTGATATAGTTCAACCCCCACCCGAAATAAAAAAAAGGCAGCAGTAATTCATGTTAAATGATTTAATACCGTGTATATGCGTGCGTATGTTGAATAGCATAACTCGAAGTTTTCTGCGTTGTAAACCAAGTTTCGTTTCCGGCTGAAGAAACCTCTGCAAATTTCAATTGCAACAAGCAGACACTGGTTATTTTATTCCCTGATGATGGAGGCAGCAAGGAGCTCCGAAACATGTGTAAACTTCTACAAGACTGCACGGCGCAATAACCGAGAAGACAGCCATGTTCCTACTCGCCGTCGTTAGAACATCAAATTCTAATTTGTTAGACGCTTGTGGTGTCGGAAATTCTGTGTTTTCGTTGCATCTAGAAAGATTACCTTCCGTAATCCTGAAGGCCTGTTTCCGTAGACTCATTTGTTCGTAAGTTTCGCTGAATTAAAATATTGACGTATTTCCAGCCTTTTTACATTGAGAATCTGACTGCGTTCCACACTTTTGTTGAATGTGAATAGGGGATAGGAGAAAACGTCTAAATGCAAAGACTTAAAGTAAACAAACATTTTGTAGCCTCTGAAGCTATTACAGTCATGCAGATAAAAATATTAATTGAAACCAAAAACCGAGCTACCAACATCGGAAGCACTCTGCAGACTGCGCCGTTTTTGTGAACGAATTGATGTCTCCTATTACGAGACTTCGAAACGAAAAGTAAAATTGTGTGTCGTAAAGAAACACGTGATATTCTGGCCAGAAAGTTTCCCTGCCACACCGCAGAACCAGAAGTGAATCGGAATTTTTCAATCGACCGGGTTCCCTTGGTACAGAAAGAATCCGGAAGGCGTTCCGTGTAGGGGTGTCATCGCGTTCCTCCCCTGCCGCTCCCTTCTTCGGGACGAGTCTGCCAAGTATTTTTTACCCGCGGTCCTGTTCGTCGTAGTTAGTTAAACGTCAACACATCTGCATGTCCTTTCACGACAGCTGTCCTCATGAGAGACTTCGTCTCACACGATCAGTCTACATTTCTCTGCCTGCCGATAGAATTATTTATGGACGGTACTTGAAAATATGATTACTGCCCTCCTCTTCAACATCATCTCAACCTCGGCGTTACAGAAGTATGCAGTTGATTAAACGTCGTTAAATGAGGTAATTATGAAAGTGAATTACTCTGTGTAGTGAATATTGTATGCACCGTCTAGCCTTTTCAGGCCTTAGAGAGAGAGAGAGTTAGGAAGGAGTAAGGAGATAAAATTGATGGAGAATAAGCATCTTATAGTTAGAAGGTTCCCAGGCAATGCCCGCTCGTCTTCAGGTCAGGATAGAATCTGCTTGAAGAAGTTAGGGTGATAAGTGTAGTGACAGGTTGCTAACAGAGACGGTGGAGCTGTTATGCCACGGATTTAATTTAATTTAATTTTAAGTAATTAATTTAGCGGCCTCCACTGTAAATGACGTAAATTTTGATGAATTTAAATCGGAAGGGCTGCATGAGAAGCTTGCAGTGGCAACTTGGAACTTGGGAACCATCTCAGCATTTGCTTGAAGACAGAGGAAAACCAAGGAAAACCTGTGTCGGGATGGCGTTTAAATAATATTTAATAATTCAGTCCGTACCGCGAAGAAAACACAACTCTTCACCATTACACAGATCGACTGGTTAACGCTGTTTAAGGAGATAATCGTCGTTTACACTTAGAAACACGCAAAACAAATAGGTTCAAAGGGTTAATAAGATGAAATGTGTTACAGAATATAAAGACGACATCCGAGAAAATGGATTATGCCCGAAAGAAACCACCGCGTGTTTGTGAAGCGACTGTTTTTGTCGAAGTTTCCCTTCGTTTGGAATGTCGTTCCTGGCATCGCTTCGACCTGTCGATATCGGATGTTGACGTTTGAACGCTGGAGGCGGCAGTCGATACAACTGCTTACTGCAAACAAACGTGCTCTTCGATAATAGAAATGGCGTGGCTGTTATGAACGACGTTACATGTAACAGCCCTGCAGGATCGTCGGATAGCTTCACGATACGTCACAAACAATCAGCTGTTTTTAAACAGCGTACACAGAATAACTTTAAATATATGATGTCAGCAATTTTCTGTGTTTTTCTCAAGGCATTGGCAGAAATCGTGAGCAGTCTGTTACTAAATTTTCCGAACTATGCACTGTCCAGTACAGGTAGACACAAATGTCGTCCCATTCCATTCTGATTTAATATATAATTTTGAAATGAATAAAAAAATCACATACTATTAAAACCGACTGCTCATGTGTTAATTTTCACGTAAGAACGCCAAAAATACATGACAGATTTCGAAGAGATTCGGTATTATAATCTTATATTACATTTTGATCCAATTTGTATTCAGAAGTTCTGCTTTAAGAACACGTTACTTGGATGCGTGATCATTTTCATTAAACTGTTTGTGTAATTAGTCATGAAATTCATTAGTGCTAATCTGTTTAATTTTTTTAACCTAAGAGAAGATACGTCCTGCCTAAAAGATGTATTCCTGTTCATAATATGTATATTTTTTTAAAGCCTGCTGGTTTAGATAATGTACCTCGTGCGTAGGGCTGATAGGGTTAGTATTATCCTCTCGTATATACAAAATTATCCCCTGTGCTCACTTTCTTTTAGTGTTCTCTCTAAAAAAATTTATGTGTATTTCTAAATCCCTGCATGTCCCTTCTGTATTATCCTTCATAATTTAATGACACTGATAATTCTCATAATTGTGGAGGATTAAAAATTAAGCAGCTGTTAATTTATCTCCTTCCATCTTAATTATGTCGAAATATTCTCTTTAATACTGCGAAGAATTAGCGTTAAATTGTCATCTTATACAGGGTGTCCCATGTAACAGTGCAAAGCTTCGCGCAGTGGATTCTGTGTCTAAAAGTAACAAACATTTATTTATTCTAACTTTGACAAGTTACATTACCAGCGCGATGCAAATGCTTTCCAAAGCACTTTATGAAACAATAGAACATAAACTTCTAATAAAATACGTCTTCTTAAACTAAAATCAGTTTCTTTTTAAATTTTTAAATAATATTATGTGAAGTGACGTACCACAGAGTAATTTAATTTCTAATTTTTAATGAAACAATGATGTGAATGTTCCGAAACAATAAATACAAATTGACTTTTTGAGCCAGAGAATGCTGTACAATTTTACACTTTTAAGTCTGAAGCTTGTCCATACATTATTTAAATATTCAGTTATTACCTCAAGGACATCACAAGGAGTTTTTAAAAAATTGATCAACTGCACGAGGATTTTCGTGTGGGGTCACGTTGTCGCCTGTGTTGATGTAAAACGGAACGACTCGACTGAAAATGAAGATGGCTGTCTTCTGGACAGCCTTGTAGAAGTTCACCGATGTTTCGGTACCACTCATCGCCATCATGACGAAGACGGCAAGGACCTCTGAAACGTCGATCAACGGCGCAACAACCCGACAGCCACTTTCATATTCGCCGCCATGAGAATCTGAGATCTCACCAAGTGTGAAAAGTTTGTAGTCAGTAGAAACCATAAATGGCTTCTGAATTTACGGAAGAAGGTACGAATTCCAAGAAACCTGTTTTATGTTCTAGAATGTTTGAGCTTTTGAGAAAACGTCTTACCGGCTCTGTAATGAGTACATTTACGGTCGTGGGTACATCAGAATAACACTTGTAACACTCTTATTACGTAAGTAACATTTTCCTTTGATGATTTCAAATTAGCCAGTCGCTTACAATAAAATTTACTTTATTTTAAACTTTATCTTCTATTTGCTGAGTTAGTTCAAAAGAAAATAAACACGCTGCCGTTATTGGAACTTTCTGAACAAATTTTGATACCAGTCCTCGAGATATTTTTGTTCTTGTATTCAAATTTAATACATATTTTATTCTTCATGCGCTTTGGAGAATGTTGAGGAAGTTGTTTCAGAGAGGAGGCGGTAGTTCGTGATTATTTCCTCTGATATTCATAATATAACAGCAAATGTTCGTTCACTGTTTTCTTAAATTAAACTCGGTGAAGTTATTAAACTGTTCATTTATATAACGTGCCCGCGAAAATACATTTTATACCAGAAGAAAATTTATCCTCGTAGCAGAAAACTAACCTAACCTAACCTAACAAAAACACGATATACGAAGTTCACAAGTGATACTTGAATGTAATTATCCTACAAGGAAGAGAAACGTTCAGTGTTTATCGTCAACTCAGATTTTGCGTCTGTAATGATTTGGCATCAGAGGCGAACACTTGGATCGTGGGTTCGAATCCCACTAGGGGTATAAATGTATTTTTCTCTTCTGTTGTCACGTGACGGGTATAACACTCCCTTCGTCCTGTCAGAGAATTCGTACCAGATGTTGAACCAGAACGATTATTCATAAAAGCCAAGACTCTTAGTAAGTGGTAATGGTAATTTGTTTTATTTTCATTCCATTCAGTTTATGGCATTAGACACACACCAATTTTGCGTTTCTTGGTTTTGTATTCCGGTCATAAAATTGAACGTATTAAAGGAATATTCGAAACATTTAAATATTTTATTAATGTCATACAATGATGGATAATTTACAAGGGATTGACCTTGAACTTCGTAAATTTGGGACGGGGGTGATCATAGACATACATGTACTGCACCCGTCGCCCCACGCCAAGGTCATTGACCTTAGACAATTTTCTCATCACTGACACTATTTACAAAAGGCCAGAGGTTTTATTTTGACGAAAACTTATTGTATTGTTACTACTTGTAATAGAACGTCTCATGAACTGAAAATGTGTTTACATTATAATTGCGTACGCAACAGAATTCGGCTGCGCGCGCATCCACTGATTTATGTGTCTGTAGTGCGTGGTTTGCATAGATTTAAAGTGATTTGATAAAATTTTAGCAGATATGCTATGTGTAGGCTTTCTGTCTGGTTTTTGATGTTTTATTCCATTATCATGATGGTGATATTTATATTTCTTCATTTATTTTTCTTTGCGTATAATATTTTTTCTATTTTCGGTTTGCCTGTATTTGGCTGTTATATTTAATACTGTACATGTATAAGTTTAATTAATCTATTTGTGTAATATTTTTCATTATTATTTTATTATTATTGTGAGTTTTATCAGTGTTTGCCTGTTATTGGCTTCTTGATGTTGGCAAACACTTAAAATAAATTAATTGAATTTAATAATAATACCAACAGTTTTATAATATCACATTAATAATAATAACAGAAACCTCAAAGATCTCATCACGAATTCCGGACAGATGAGCAGTAAATTTCACACGTGACACAGGAAGAGGTCGCTCAATTTATTTATGTTTTCCTGCTTTCTAAAGTAACCGATGTATTTCCAGATGGCCGTGTAATCTTCATGCCATTTCGCTTCGCCAACACCTTCTTAGCTGGTCTGTTACATTCGAAAACTTGTTTGTTTTATTGTCATACAAAAAGCTTTCTTTCGTATCTCTTCAATGTTGTAAGAAAATAGTATATCTAGCTTACCAAGGATTTGCTTTCGTCTGCTGTTAACGTTCTGCTAACAATATCCACAGAGAAACAGTAACGTAACATCCACTTCTCTGAACCAGGAGGAAGCCTGTGTTTGAAATACATTTCCCTGTCTACTTCAAAGTGTCGCAGAAGAAATTTGTTCGAATTGTACAGTTGCGAAATTTGACGTAGATTGTGACACTCGAGTCTCTGTAAGTATAAACATACTATTACTTCAACCCTGAAAAAGGAGACGGTATGTTTCTCCGATAAATGGGTATGGAGTACAAATCTGCACGGCGATACAACCCAGAGGAACTTTGCCACGCGTAAGATTAGCTGGAAAGTTTCAATTATATATGTTGAAAAATATTGAAATCTGTTAAGGAATTCGAAAAATGCCGAGGGCTAAAGAATTATTTTAAAAAATTAAAGCAGTGTGTTTCCATTGTAATCAGTGGCGGATTATTCTTGTGTCCTTCCCGCGTTTGCGAGTTGGTCGGACAAATTATTTTTCTTTTCACGTCTGTGTGCCTTTAATGCTGAGCGCGTTGCATAATTTTAGGGCTGCGTGAAGAGCCGACGGTGCATTTGAAAACGTCGACACGCTGGCTTAACTTCTGTGGGGGGTTTTTTTCAATAAAAAAATCTGCTTTCACAAACCATCAGAGGATTTCTGTGTGACTGGACGAACACAGAGTACAGGAATCTGTGGACGAGGTTCACTCACGGTTGTTACAGACCGCATCAGAGACGTAACTCAGAGGCATTTAAATGAATATTCCTATTTCACGATGCTTAGATAAAAGGTTTATACCATGTACATACTCGTTCAAAAGTCTTGAGATTCGTAAATAATATATTTGTACAGTCGACACAAAAGGAAATTACACATTATTATTTGAGCAATCTTAAACAGGTTCTTTAAAATACTTAAAAAAATGAATTCCCTAATTTAAACCATCATGTCTTCAGTTAGCGTTGTGCCAACGCTGTGTATTTGTATTCATGAGGTATCCTATTCGAATCTCTACTGGGTTCCTACTTATCCACACTCTTCTACGTGACTGTCGCTGTACGAACGCCTCCAATCTAATCCTTACCTGCTCACTATTTATTATGCAATCGTTTAACTTTAATCCTTAAAACATCCACAGAATAAACAGCGTTTTAATAATATGAAAAGTAATTATTAATTACAGCTGATTACGTAAATTGAATCCGTGTAGCTGGGGTTTGATTCTCGATAATATCTGTAGGGGTATTTAACTTTACTGTTCTATCTGATACCAACTCATTATAATTTGTGTGTCTGATTGGTTCTGTAATCTGGTGTAAATACAGTCGCAGC
This sequence comes from Zootermopsis nevadensis, assembly GCF_000696155.1. Next base: position 406,969 of record NW_019060180.1, read on the forward strand.
TCTAGACTAGAGCCTAAAATTGATAAAGTTTACGAACCCAAGGCGGTTCTGTTCGTAATGGTAGCTTATTACCGTAAATATATTTAAAGGTAAAATTATCCTCATACCGAAATTGTAGGGTGGGAGTGGAGGTGTTCTTAACTTCGGCTGATGGAGGCCAGTAGTTACCTAACGCTCCGGCAGCTTTAACTCTGACCAGGTCGAAACTAGGGCACCGGGAAATATATCGATAAATGTGACACCACATTTTCAAAGAAGAAATGTTGGTAGACGTGGCTTCAGTGTTCGCGTAAATAACTAACATGTCTCTGTCTCACTTTCGTTGTGTCTGTTTCACACATCCGTGGTCACTGAGTTGAGATTCATGTAAAAAATGACCTGTTGAAATTTTGACCCAGAATAGTGTGAATTACAATAAAATATTCCAATGTTGGAAGAAATCGGTACTTTATTTTTGTTTTGGAACGTTTTTGGTACGCTAAACATTTTCAGTTACATGAAAATTGCGAATAGTATGCAAACGAAAAGTACAGGTCTGTGATAAAAATTCATAAATTAGTTTCGAACTTTTCTTTATAAGAATGGAGTATTTGTAAAGATAAAGTCCGAACTTTCGGAAATATGTACAAAGTCAGGAAACATAATGTTCGCTACTAGAGAAATCGTCTAAAAATGCGAATTCGATCACCATTTCTGTCTGTCCATCTGTCTGCCGTTGTCTTGTGTAATAGTTTGATAACAACTGAACGGATTTTCGTAAAATTTCAAATTTCTACTCATACTTGCTGAAAATCCCGTGTTCTGTTGTAGTAAAGAACAATTGCATGGAAGACACGTGGAGTACCTCTGAACATAAACTTGGAGATTATTCCACTTTTGTGGAACGTTTAATTTTCAATCCCAGTATGTGGTCTACACAAATACTTATAATTCTTTGAATAATAAAACCATAAATCGGGCACTGAATTTAAAAGAAATATAGCAATGAAATATATTAGCACAATTCGTTGTTGTTACAGAATAACATTGCATTTTGAACCACGGAATGAATTCGTTGTTTTTACAGAATAACATTGCATTTTGAACCATAACAACCCATTAAGTTTCTTTTGAATCAAAGTTATTTTATATTTCCTGATGCACAATTTGTACTACTTCTAACTGCCCGTACAGAGAGTAATGTACAATTACATCCGGTCAGGAATTTCAACTTTGGGCCTCCTAAGGTCAGAATATAATTTCACATTCTCCTTTACTTTGTATACGCGACTTTCTTGACAAGAGTTTTTGTTACAAAGAACATGATATCGGCGTCTTTGTAGCGTCAGTCATTAAATATTTGCTCATAAATTAATTCAGTCGAAGTTGTATTCAGTACGCCTTTTAATTAACTGATAGTATCAAGGAGGAAAGGTTTAAATAAATGATTGTAATGAAGTTGGCCTGATTAAGAGCCAAGTGCGCCCTCGAGTTTTCTTCTCATTCCCGCCAATTAATCATAAGGACAGAGAATCATGTTTCACGGGACAGAAAAATTCTTCTGTCAAGGAAACTGAAACAAAACGAAATATACCAGGACTGATGGAAACACGAGAGCAAAAGAAAATGATAAAGAAGATAGAAAGATTGACAAGAAATGCGGTAGAGATACCACCAAAGTCTGAAGCAAACGCCGTTCACCGAGTTGATTCTAAAATAGAATCCTTCCCTTCTTAACAAGACCAGGAAGGAAGGATGGGGGGGGGGGGGGGGGGACGTTTGATAAGTTGACAGTCGCCCAAAACCCTTCCTTTCGCATCGGATGAGGATTTGCCTCATTATTCGAGTGCTTACCGCAAAATGCGAAGATCGTACGAGAAAAAAAAATATCCTTGAGAAATCATCGCTGCATTTTAACTTCACACCTGCGTTTCGTCTTGTGACAATTCCGTTTTGAATTTCATACGAATAGATCAGGTGTTAAAATAATTTGAACAGGACGGTCCTGTTGTCAATAGTGTGACTGAATCATTGTAATTTTAAAGGGACAACCCTCGTTGTGCTTATCACAAAGAGTGTCTCATCTCTTTACTCGTGCGTTGTATCCTGGGTATTTTTTTGTCATTTAACGTTTTCATATTGTACCCAAGAGTTATTTATAATTCCAGCCTCTTCGTGAACGTGTCCGAGCTCATTGTAATGAATCATAAGGACCATCGGTGAAAAATTCTCATACCTAATCGTGAATTTTATTAAGATATTTTTAAAATAGATAATTTATCGCCTTCAGTTTTGCATACGAAAGTATAAAATTAAAATTAAGATAATTAAAATATCACGTGATGTTCCTATCGAAACATTCGATTTACATTTAGAACATCTTTGTAAATCGAATGTTTCGATAGGAACATCACGTGATATTTTAATTATCTTAATTTTAATTTTAAATTTTAAATTGTGATTAGACGGACAAGAATAATTAATTAAATATATTTTCACAATATGACGCAACTATACCATCTATACGAAAGTATTTAAATTGAAATTTGAAATACATATGGCTGAGAAGTTGATTATGTCTTGTAGACTCGTAGGTAGACCCACCAACGTTTCGGAAAAACAATGTTCAGCTTCAAGGTTTCAGCGATACAATCGAGAGTAACATTACCATAAGTAAATGAAGTGTTTTGGGTCCCGGACACTCGTGTTCGCCGTACATAAAAAAATTTGTATTACAAGAAAACCGCGTTTTTCCTGGTTGCATACGCACGTCTTACAAGGCGCATCGCTAATACCTGTTCCTTAATTCTTTTAATTACGTCTTCCGCGTGATCTGTAATAAACTCCTTAGCAATGTGGAAAATACCAGAGCTCTTAACGTCTTCACGGACGAAATGACACTGGTTTATTTATATTATTCACTAAACCAAGCTTCTAGAAACAAAAGAACAGGTTCGTTTTGTGGTCTCCTAGCAACCACCAGACAGAGAGGAAATATGGTAATACGAACACCGAAGTATGTTATATTTTTGTTGCTGTGTTACGTTATACGATATTTAACGTAAATATTTCCTTGTTCAATTTTATCAGTCAAATCACAATAAAATATTATTAAATGTTAAAATATTAAAATATTATTATAATGCTCTGATGTAAATCGAACTTTTCGATAGAGAGCATCATTTTAATATATTTTAAATATTTAAATGTTAATTGTTATAATATTTTAATATTTAATAATAATATTTTATTGTCATTAGACTGATAAAATTGAGCAAGTATATATTCAACACAATATGACGCAACATTATCATCTCGTAAATATTTCATAGTGATTTATCAAAATTTATACGACATAATTTTTTTTTGTTAGTCCAGCGATTAAAATTAATACACTTTTTGGACGTACGTCGAAACACAGATGGAGCGCGCATCAAAATAATCCATCGAAGACACTTGTCATATTTCACAATTTATATTATTCATAGATTAGGTATCAATTTGAAGTACGGGTACTGTTTCCATGGAAACGCACTGGCCTCTCCGTTGTCTTGGCGAAGGGAACTCAAATCTCATTAACTATGGACGCTCTAAACATGGTTTTGCTTTTGACAGGTGCGAGTTAAGGGCAATGAGCTGAAACAATAGGACTTAGCAGCTGAGATAGGGAAGGACTAAGCTAATTGTGTCAAGTGCAATTATCTTTGACAGTTATCAAGCTTCTGACATCGCACGAAGTATAAGGCAGGCTTCGCGCTGTGTTTCGTAGGCGTCTGTTTTGTTCGGACCCTACGAAGTGAATTCACGTGGAAATTGATAAAAACGTAAGGAGGTGGAGTTTATCTGTTGAAGATTACCTGCTTCCCTACATTTATGGGGTACCGAACAATAAGCAATACATTATTATTATATTATTTAGTGTTCTGTCTGACGACAGGTCCATATGAACAGGATCCTTGCATCCTTTTCTCGGACTGGGACCTGTTCATATACTTTCTTGGCAGATGATCCAGAAGTGGTTTGCCATTGCCTTCTTCTGTGTGTGAATGGAGTAATTGTTGGGATGCCACGGAGGAAAACTCCGTGTTGCCTAGACCACGGCCTTGAACAACACAAGTTATAAATCGAACCCGAGACCCCAGGATTACAAGGCCAGCGTTCTAACCGCTAGACCACCGAGGCGGATATAAGCAATACATACGTAGCGTAATTTCATTCTAAATAGAAATATTCTAGGTTTATCCACATTTGCTGATAGAACGGCGTTAGGAACATTGAAGCTTACCTTAGTGTATTTGTAAAGAAATTTAGGTGGGATATCAGTCAACACACCTTCCTTTACCACTAATATAATCTCGTTACATCACACGTATTTGGACCTGACAATGTCATGTTCAGGTGCATTATTAGTACTAACGATCACGTGACTTAATGTAAAACATTTTCTCATTAACCCAAGCTATTGCTTATTTGTACAGAGCTAATATTTTTAAATATTATACAAAAATGAGGTTGTTTGTTCTCTTGTCGTTGATATTTTTATGTTTAATTTGATATTAATATTATTATATATCGTTAACTTTGGTTAACAATTGGCGTGATAATTAAATTGATATTAAAATTATATTAAATTGAATATCTGTTGACATGTGTTGCGGTATCACGAAGCTAGACGAGGTATTGGCTGTATTGGTCCAACTTTAACGTGGACGGCTTTAGCCAACATGATATCTATTACATAGTGTAGCGTCCTGGTGTAGGCATCTCACAGTTTTCTCTCGTGTCTCTGTTACTTGTTCGGTTTGAGCGGTATTAAACTGGAATCTGCCTGAAGTCTGCGAAATGGCTTAAGTGATTCCTCCTCGTTTTGTGTATGAGCAGAAGCGATCTGAGTGTGTATTAGTGGTTTGGTAGTGTCAATTGGATTCAACTGGCCAACACTTGGTCTTAGTAGGAAGCTTATCTAGTGATGATGGCGATGTTTAAAGTTCAATTTTCGTAACATTAAGGAAAATTGAATAACTTTCGCCAATTGTGTTATATTTTCTTGCATTTATACAACGTACATCTCCAAGTAGCATATTTAAGCTTCTACAAGATTAAACCTTTGAATCTCGCCTAAATAATATTAAATAATTCAGTCCGTACCGCGAAGTAAACACACCTCTTCACCAATAAAAAGATCAACTTTTTAACCCTTTGAAGTCAAAGCTCGTCTAAATATTACGTATTTAAGAATTCAGTCCGTACCGCGAAGAAAACACAACTCTTCACCTTTACAAAGATCAGCTGTTTAACCTTTTGAAATCAAAGCTCGTCTAAATATTACGTATTTAAGAATCCAGTCCGTACCGCGAAGTAAACACAGCACTTCACCATTGCAAAGATCAACTGGTTAACGCTGTTTAAGGAAATAATCGCTGTTTACAGTGAGAATAATACGAAATGCATAAATACAAAATGAAGAGTCACTGGTTTTGAAGCAGGTGGTACATATAATTACCACCGTTCGTTAATGGCGTTACGAAACTTTGGTAACCACTTACGACGTTATACGGCGTCACAACACGCAAGTCTGCGATCGGCAGATTCTCTGGAAGTGGCACTTTAATAAAAAGTCTGCTAAATATAGCAACTTCGTAAAAATGGCGGAGGATAAATTCTGAAGGACAATGGAACAAGGAACATGGCGGATAACTGGTAACGTAAAGTGGCGATTGATCAAAGGTGAGTGACGGATGGGGTTGCATTCCGAGGAACGTACAAACTTCAGAGGAAGAGGATTTTGGACAGCTTGCAAGAAGACAGGCAACTTGTCTTGTTGCGTGGGCGAGAAAGAAACGAACGCTGATAGTTGTATCCCTGTCGAGTGCGGGTCTGTAGGGCTTCGTAGTTCCTCAAACACAACTACAGGAACCATCAATTTTATTTTATGATAGGAAAAAGCATTTTATAGTTGAACAAAATCTAAACATTCTTGACGATGGTGATAAGTCATTTAAATAAAAATTTTCTTGGATATTATCCATCGTCTAGTAAATAAAATATAAAACGTAAAACGACGTTTCGGAGATGGGGGCTCTATCTCCGAAACGTCGTTTTACGTTTTATATTTTATTTACTAGACGATGGATAATATCCAAGAAAATTGCTTGTTCAAAAATACGTTTTCGACGTACACGAACCAAAATTACGTTCTGCTGACAACTTTGAGCGTAGATCCCCAACTTTGTATTTTATCGCAATGCGTTCAGTAGTTGGTAGATGGCAAACGTGTACTGACAAACAGCCCTTTTCGTGCATTGCGTGAGTTGAAAACCTTTGGTAATTTAGTTAAGGGAGAGGATTGTGTGTGTCATTTCATTTGGATTTGTCCGCCAAACATTGAGACTTCTTGCGTGCTCTCTGTTTCGATCGTGACACTTTTTATCCTCGGGCGTGAAGGCAATGAAAGAGAGAAAATAATTAAATTTAGGAAGGAATGAAAAAGAGGGACGAACAGAAATCAGACCGCAGAATATACCCCAAGGTCATGGAAATAAAATGAACCCTGTTTATACGATGATTCCGTCAGAAGCGTCATTAGAACGGATGTAATCTTGCGATACGTTCCCATTGCGTCAGAAGCTTCATCAGAACGGATGTAATCTTGCGATACGTTCGTCTGAAAACAGTGCAACACCGTCGGTATTTAGATATTTTTTGTACGTCTGTTTCGACCTTCGCTATTTCTTTTCATAATAATCTACTCATATGAACATTTTTTTACATTATTTTTTTCTGTTTTATCGCCCGTAGTTCTCGAAATATAAAAATTGGCAGAGTTTTTAGCCCCTGATTCCTACTAGTAAATAATTCATGTTTTAGTTCTATCTTGCCTTTGTTCGTTGTTTGATCGACATTGCAGCAAAAAGATTCCATTAATCTCCTAAATCTGAAACTGCGTCTCACTTTCTCCCATCTCCTTCCATTGTTTTCCACTTTCTTCACAAAACACGCCTCTTCGCTGAAACATTTTCATATATTATTTATCTCCTTTGACTGTGTCTAAATTTCAATACGCTCTCTTCTCTCTCATTCTACGTAGTTTATCAAAGGTATCTCTACCTTTACTTTTCCTTCTTTCTCACTTTGCTTCTCTAGTTGTGCCTCGCCTTCTAACCCAATTTCCAGATCTGTCAACGTCATGTTGAAGACCAGACACGTTCTTGCATTGCTACTGCAGAAACCCAACTGCAGAAGATTCTTCCTTTTTTTAACTGCGTTTCCATCCAGCACACGACGCCGGTCTGGGTGAGGTACGCCATATTTATCAGTATTAAGAATGTTACAAGGAATAGATTAATTTTCCGAATATTTAGTCATATTTCGTAGGCTGGTCCGTTAAAGCCTTATGTTATTTTTTTAATTGAATACCTGAGATTATTCACGTTAAAATGTTTGTCCTCTCGACTGTGAAAGAACACAGGATTTGAAACGCAGTGCGAAAATTTGTCTGTACCAAAAGAACGAAAAATGGACAACATTTTTGAGAGCCAGATACCGCGGAGTACGTACAGAGTTGAAAAATATGAACTGAAGATGAGTGTTCATATCTAACTTATACGGAGCAGAGTCCTTATTGAGAATCTGATAGTCTCTTAGCCATTCAACAAATTCCTTGCCTTTCACTGAACACCAAAGTTTGTTACAGTTTAATACAAAATTTTACCCGGAAGCTCTCAAGAGGGGGACAGACTCCATGCCACACCTAGAATTTACCAACACTTTTAAAACTGAAACAGCGTGCAGTCATTTGACTGGAATCAGCTGACTGCACGTGGTATAGCTTCTTAAACTGCTGATTGACTGTAATGTGTCTCCTCGAAAGAAGTCTTTCTGCATGGTTTGAATAATTTGTATCATTCCGCAGTAGATAAAGGCCCTATAAGGTTTCATACGGAACGAGAGGTCTTATTAGCCTACGGCGTGCGAAATTGTGTTAATTCGTGACATTTGTATTTGTTGTAAGAATCACAGCGCCTCTACCGTCACGTGTTTCCCGAAAGACTAACACAGAAAGAACACGACAATTTAGGAAATGTACGTACAACGCGACAGTTTTGAAGCCCGCAGGAATTTGTGTGGGTTTTTATGTAGTATAGCTCTTAATGTCGTCAGATTTCTACCAAACTGGAATGTTCTCAGTTTAAAAGTGTGAAAATGCTTTCTCAACGCTTCTCGATTTGTTTAAACGCGGACGGACGGACAGTCAGACATACGAGGCGAAACTGACAAACGCATGCTTGCCACTTTTGGTTGGTTCAGAACGCGCCACAAATTTACTCCAAATTACGGAGTTCGATAAAAATAAAAGTTTCTGCAGTGATGGTATTCTTCGGTATAGGAAAGAAACGCCCAGTGCCAGATGCGTGTCAGAAGTGAGTCTGGCCGTGGGCGAAAAGCCCGAGGAAGGAAGGCAAAGAAGCCGTGGAATTTTTGTCGTAACTAAAATTGGAACAAAGAGTGGTTTGGAGCTCGGAGATTGAGAGAGTACGTGCCGAGATATGTAGTTCAGCTCTCTCCCGCTTGAGGCGCCAGCACCTGGACCCACTGTACTGTATTGTTACGAAGAACATTTTCTTTTCTAGCTTCGACTTTTAGAATCCGTTCGTAATGTCCCATTTGAATCGAAATAGAGCCAGAGGAATGTTTTACGACGCTTTCAGAGAGAAGTCTGTTTACAGGTCCGAGTGATGGGATGATTAATGAATGTAAATGATACGGAAGGGAGCGATTGTGGACTAATTTAAGTGGTCCATGGAATCATTTACGTCTACGGACTTAAAAATTCACGAAAAACCTGAGGATAGTCGGTCTTCGGGCCGAAATTTGTATTCGGGGCTTTCCAAATATGTGTTAGGGGAGATAACCAGCCGAAATTTACGTTCTGTAGGGTACAGTTTAAATTTTAAAAAAAAAAAAAACTTGTCTGTGCTTAAAAGTCTCTGTGTGAAAGTATGCTGTTCTCTAAGTAATCTGAATCCGATAAACAAATGAATCGGTGGAAACGGAAGTAATTGTGATGATTGCGAAAAGTATGGAAATTGGATCGCAGTGTTAGCACAAAATTAGATAACCTAACCTGACGCAGCAAAACGTAAGTCTCCTAACGAAAGAGTCAGTGGATAAATGGGGAAGAGTTGATGAATTAATTAATTACGTGTAGGAAGAACACGCCGAGGGTTTTGAAATCTTTGCAATCTATTACTAAGCGTATATGGGCGATATTTGAGGTTATGGTTGCCCAGTATATGGGCGATATTTGAGGTTATGGTTGCCCAGTATATGGGCGATATTTGAGGTTATGGTTGCCCAGTATATGGGCGATATTTGAGGTTATGGTTGCCCAGTATATGGGCGATATTTGAGGTTATGGTTGCCCAGTATATGGGCGATATTTGAGGTTATGGTTGCCCAGTATATGGGCGATATTTGAGGTTATGGTTGATGGGCGATATTTGAGGTTATGTATTTGAGGTTATGGTTGCCCAGTATATGGGCGATATTTGAGGTTATGGTTGCCCAGTATATGGGCGATATTTGAGGTTATGGTTGCCCAGTATATGGGCGATATTTGAGGTTATGGTTGCCCAGTATATGGGCGATATTTGAGGTTATGGTTGCCCAGTATATGGGCGATATTTGAGGTTATGGTTGCCCAGTATATGGGCGATATTTGAGGTTATGGTTGCCCAGTATGTGTGCGATATTGTTAGCTAGGACCACTCAGAATGCAGATGTACAAAAAAAAAACACTCCTCCGTCATTGGTGTAGCAATCATTTAAGCACGGTGCCTGTACTAACTTTCTGATTACACAAGGCTAATTTGTGCCTTCGTCAGACAATATTAAACATAATTTTGTCGGTGTGACAACTACGATGACCTTACATCGTGTAGTCTTGTATGTGTTCACCAACTTATATCCTGAAGATAGAGGCGATAGGTTCTTACGAATAAAAATGGAAATATGATTGAAAAATACAGTTAATTGATCTTGGAATTATGATACTTTTTTGTCTTTTTACTCGAAAATCGTTGTTTTAATTACAACTGCTATGATGCTGGTTTAGAATTGGAACTAGTTAGAAGATTATCCATTAAAATATCAACAAATGCCCAAATATTTTATTGCTATACACACTTAAAACACTGTGTAGTGAACAAATGAATTTCATAATAATGCACTACACGACACCTTTGTACAATGTAAACGTAGAGTGTGTGAGGAAATACGTGTGAGTGCTCAGGTGAGCGGAAAACGTCGGCAGAAGACATTTGTTCAACGTGCGTAAACGTTTACAGACTCTCCCTGTCGGTATGTAAGGAAAAATGACAAATAAAGTGAACGATACAGGCGATGGGGCAAAAGGTTAGGTCACGGACGGGGAGAGGATCTCGGAACTTTGACGTTCTTAATCCAAAAAATTGTAAAGGGAGACGTTTGAAAAAAACCGATGTAATCTGTAACTGGCTTTAGCCCAATTTGTAGCGGGCAGAGGGGGGGGGGGGTCTAAA
>NW_019060181.1:44630-87662 GCF_000696155.1 Zootermopsis nevadensis
TCGATTCCCGGCGGTGACCGAATTTATAACTTGAGTTGGGCAAGGCCGTGGTATAGGCAACACGGAGTTTTTCTCCGTGGCATCCCAACAATTACTTCGTTCACACACAGAAGAAGGCAATGGCAAAGCACTTCTGGATCATCTGCCAAGAACGTATATGAACAGGTCCCAGTCCGAGAAAAGGATGGAAGGATCCTGTTCATATGGACCTGTCGTCAGACAGAACACTAAAAAAATAATATAATAAAATATGCAAAAGAGACGTTAAAGTACTGGTCCCGAATCTAAAAATAGATAAATCCAACCTGAGTACCTACATTTACATTTCTCGTCACTGCAAAAGAATCCATCCGGATTTTGGGGTATGTTGTATAAATAAGTGATCGAATCTCGCCGCTAGACATTGTTATATTACGGCTTTGCATCGCGAAACCCGTGTTCGGTGGACACAGTCGTGTATCTGCGCAAAAAAACTCAATAATGGACTGTCTGAAGTCCAATTTCTGAAATAGCAACTGTTAGTTTTGACTGAAGTTATCTCTTTCTTAGGGACACAACTGAACAGGTATCTTTCAGCTGAATATGTAAGCAGATCGAGCTCCCGGTGCGTGGTATCTACAGGGTGATCAAAAGTCTATGTGAACCTGTTGGAACGCCAGTATGTCTGTAATGGTGAACCTCTACGCTGGAAGTTGGTAAGTCGAATGAATTGCTTCAATTTTGCATTAGCACGACTAACATTTGGAGTGTATATCGTAATTTTTTAATTAATTAGTAGCCATCTTTGTTATGAATGTTGTCATGATTTCCATCCTTGAGACGAAATGAAATGCAGATATTTTTGTTTCTTTTTCATCTTTTATATCTTCTTTTCCGTTCTTTCTTCGTCTCCTTCCCACCTTCACTGGATAGACAGGATAATTTGAAGCAATGTTTCCCAGACTATAAAAATTTTTACGTATTGTTTTCGGAATCTCGGAATTATCAGCTTATCCCGAGTTATTAGTTGAAAAAATTATGATTAAACTTTAGGAACGGATTAAAAAAAAGAAAGCTATGATGTAAGTAACTTGCGAGATTTATCAGTATTAAGGAATTCGATAAAATTTACTTTGAATTCGAGTTATCTAACACGTGATATTAGTGTGGAAAGAATTTTAATAATGTATTTTCTTCTGCGTAAGCCTTGAAATTATTTTGCATAACGCATTTGGGGAAACATCGCTTTAAGCACGTGTAGATGCATGATTAACCACTAACAAAATCATCTTTACTCTGTGGATGCTTTACTCCGAGGGATAATTCACAGAATCTACTGCGTACGTTCGTCGTTTGTCCCAAATGAAAATGTTTCTGAAAGGAATAGGATGCTTACAGTTGCAGACAGGATTAATTAAAATTTAAATAATAGAAATGTAATAAAACTTGTTTTTATCAAATATAGCGATAAAACAGGGAACGTTTTTAAACCTTGAATTCAACACCAGAGCTTTGTTCTGTGTTTCATTATAAAGTAATCTATCTCAGCTGGTATTTACGATGAGGTCATGTTACCGGGGTAAGATGGGGTAATGAGGCGGTAATGAACTGGTCCTTTTAGCAGGTTTGACACTGACAGAGTTTATTCCCTTAAATGAATTAAGAAATAATCAATAAGTTCAGATTAATAACATAAGTATCAGCAGTACCAATTTAATATGTGCAATTGATAAACAAATTAGAGTTATAATGCAGTCAACAACAAAATTATCTGCAAACAGAATCGACCACATCAAAAAAGATATTGCACAGTCAATGCAAACAATTTATAGCCTGATGGTGCAGGCAGCAGGCACCCCTACAACAGGCCTGCCAACCTTTTTCGTTGTACTGGCAACTTCAGAAAAATGTTGTCTGTATATGAATAATAATATATATATATCTATTTTTTATACATTACACACAATAAAATATACTAATGATGTGATGATTTTTTTAAAAACTGCAATTCACAACCTAGGCTAGGGTGTGTTTATTTTTAGTACATACTTACTAAATGAATTATTAATGTAATATATGTCTCCATGAATACGTATAATAATATATACTTTCATCTGCGTATTTTTCTATAAATTACATACAATAAAATTTTCTGATGATAGTGTGAAAAATTTGTTAAAGAAAATGCAATTCGCAACCTAGGCTGGGGTGTGCTTATTTTTATCACACTTTCCCTAAATGAAAATATCACACAGAAGCTGATGCTGCCCCCCCCCCCCCCCCCCCATCATCTGCAAGTCGTTAACTAGAAAAATTTCGCGTAATAATACACTTTGACAATCGTCGACAGAGTTATTTTAATCCGGGGAATATTCAATTCAATTTAATTAAAATCATTTATTTAAGTGTTTGCCAACAGAAAAGAGCCTTTGACAGGCAAACACTAATACAAAAACAAATAAACTACCGATGTAAACACAAAAAATACTAAAAAAATACAAGGAAACAAATTAAAAGCAATAATAAAAGTTGCACAAACTGACAAATTTACTTTGAATTTTTTATATTTATTAGAATATGTCTGTGTAAGATTTTTCCATACGACCGAGGCATACTCAAGCTTTGACCTAATTAAAGCATTGTATAAAACAACAAGGCTGTCTAAAGAGGGAAAAATTATATGTAATAAAACGAATAAGCCCTAAGGTCCTTAGTGCCTGACAATGAACAAAATTTAAATGACAATGAAAATATAGTTTATTGTCTAATAAAACACCAAGATATTTTATACAATTATTACGTAAGATTAAAATGTCATTAAGAAAGTAATTAAGTGGTTGCTGTTGGTTTTACGTGTGAACGATATAATTTTGGTTTTCTCAAAGTTGATTTCCATACAATAATAATAAAATAATAATGAAAAATATTACACAAACAGATTGACTAAACATATACATGTACAATATTAAATATGACAGCAAAATACAGGCAAACTCAAAATAGAAGCAGTATTATACACAAAGAAAAGTAAGTTAAGAAATATAAATAAAAGCGAATTATCCACTGATACAAATGTACAAGGAAGCGGTGGTAACTTTTCTTTCATAATTTGTCAGGAAACTGGTTTTATGGCGACGTTGCAAGGACAAGGGATTTAATTCTGGGTGGTAGGGTACCAAACGAATTGAAACATGCCCATGTCTTGCCAAAAATCTGTCAGCTGAGATCTTCTGAAATGTGAGTTTAATAATTTTCTTTGAACTCAAAAGAGTTTCAGTTTCGTTTAATCTCCCGGGTAGCGAATCCCTCGGTTTATCTTACTGCTAAATGATGGTGGTTTGTCATCCTGATAGGACGCGTTGTCTAGCACGATAACCGAGCTAGGAGGGAGATTTGGTACAAGCCGTCTGACGTAAATAAAAAATAAAACATTACGAAATGAGACAGTGATAAAATGCCGGTATCTTAAAAATAACTTAAATAATCAGGAAAATAAATTATTTATGACAAAATATTTGTGTACCATCCAAAATTTCCTGCGTTAATTTCATCATTAAAGTCTCCAGTTTTCATCTCTGATTTAAAAATTTCGTCTGTGAATAACTCTCTGTTATCGCCTATATGAGACGTTGCCATGTTATTCAATTTGAGGTTACAATACAAAGAAATTGATAAAATATACGTGTGTGACAACGTTGAAACTTTTAGTGATATCGACAATGAACAGCGTAATGTTTTTAGTCTGCTTATAGTAGATGATGAACCGATCTAAAGACAGCTAAACCCAACTAAAGCCGACGCCCCTCTAGCGCGCGCTTCGGACGGGTCCATCTCATTTGATCACCACTTCTCGCGCTGCCTCTAGAAGACCTTTTCTTATTTCAAATTTATCTCCGGGCCACATGTTGCCCGGGAACTACACATTAAGGGGATGGGGCGCCAGCTTACAACGTCGACGGATGATTCTTCCAGCAACCTCAGCCTCCGTTCATCGTCTGTGAGTAAAATTGTTTCTTAGTTGTGAAGTTGTATTTAGCGACATCCTTATTTCCATCCTGGAGACAAAACTTCTTTCTTCTTTCTTTCTTTCTTTCTTTCTTTCTTTCTTTCTTTCTTTCTCACTTTCTTTGTTTTTTCTCGAGTTCACAGGATATATACACACGTAAAATGTAAGTAAGTTGACTTGTCTGTGTACCTAATTATGCAACCGTGCCTTGAAGACGTATGAGGGAATTTAAGGTAGAACATGCATTCGTAATAGCTCATTAGATGCAAGTGAATGGTCGTTCGCGTTGACGCATTAGCGGTCTGGAGAAATTAGCCGGATCCGCCGAATTGATAATCCGGTTTTGTTGGATTAAACGCAGCGAAATACGTGTCTCTTTGTGACGTAATATTTACACAAAATATATCCCCTTGTGATGAAATGAAGGGTGGGCAGATGGGGGGGAGGGGAGGTTGGGTTAAAAATAAAAAAAATCGTACAATATTTTAGTGTGAAAACTTCAAAAGATAATATTAAAATCGATAATAAAGAAATATGACGTTAGAAGTTGTGGACTAGATTAATCTGTCTGGGGGGGGGGAATGGTCCAGTGGAGGATTCTGGATACTTCGTGATAATCTAAGCAACTGTAAGCTTCTTAGTAACTCTGTTCGGTGAATTTAAATAATCGTAAGATGCATTGTGTGGTTTTAAACGTTAGAGCAGGGGAAATTTTACGAGTTTTTAAAACTTACAATTCAGCTGAATCCTTTGTTCTGTTTCGTTATCTGTCCCTGGGTTTTGAAGTCGTGATGAAGTCTTACGACAGAGGATGGATGGAGTAATGTGCGTGCTGTCCACATCTCTATCAGGTAGTAATGAAGTGGTCCTTTTTATCACGTCTGTCTCAGACAAAGTGTATTGCCTTAACAAATTCACATAACTCAAATGAATTATCAAATAATTATACTTTCGGATGACCGTAAGCGATTTAAGCGTGTGCATTGATCAGAGCCTGTACATCGCGCGATTCAAAAACAAATTAAAATATGATTCAGTCAACAACCAAATTATCTGCAAACAACATTGGCCATATTAAAAACAGCACAATACAGTAGACATGGAGGATAAAAATAAAGAACAGATGTCTGAAGAATATTACGAGACGATATCTGTCACGTCCGGTGACGAGGGTCGATCAGAACATTGTACTGTAACAAATGAGATTCTTGGATGGCGTTAAGGATAATTTGGCTGTCTTCTTGATAATACCCCGACCCTGGCGATAATTTCATACTGTCGGATGCTCCACAGAGAATCCACTGAACACAGAAAATAAGGTTCAACAGCATTAGGACAAGAACCTCGTGGTTTTTCTTTGTTGACATTGTTTTTCGGTTGATTATTTTAGGTAGTGAAATATTACTCTTTGTTTTTTGGTTTTTTGGTTTTTGTTTTTTGTTTTTGTCGCAGTAGTGATGAGCCATTGTTCACGTACATAACAAGAGAACATCACGTCTCTTTCATCGGCCTGAATCTTGTTTACTTAGCTCATCTTCCTTTCGCGCTGCGTCATTCATTTGTTTTATTTTATGTTATTTTTCTGGGTTCATACAAATAGGCGTTCGTCGTAATAGCGGACAATAAGCGAATTAAATGAAATACAATGACATGCCAGGATGGAAGTAATGAAAGAAGCTGGCAGGGGAATGGATAAATAGACAGTAGAATTAATTTACCATGGCATGGATTACGGTTTTACGTGACTACAGAATGATTTGAACTGCGATACTGAAAATGCATCGTTAACGTTTCATTCGTATGGATTAGATATGTGATGACGTTTTATCGGTAAGGATTCGGAAGTATAAAGATTTTAATTTCGACCAGATTTGAGTTTCTCACGGGAACAAATATGAAGATTGTTGTTTTCTGGGGTGTTACGCGGTGTAGTCTAGACCAGTGGTATTCAACCTTTTTTGTTCGCGTACCCTCAGATATAATTTCTCTTCAACTTTGTACCCCCAAAGTTGTTGGTGTATAATTCAAGTTATACATAGTATATAATCTACATATAAAACAAATTGAATAAATTACATTACTGATTATTCAGTGTTTATCATAAAATAATATTTTTTTTTTAAATTTCACGTACCCTCTTAGATGTCTTCGCGTACCCCAGGTTGAATATCGCTGGTCTAGTAGATGTTGGCCTGCGTTTCGGAGTCGCTTTTGGAATTCATCGATTGTCTTAGGCGTGACTTTCCGGAAATATTTCAAAATCTTTTCTTTAAACAATAATCAAAGCGTTATTGTAGGTTACTAATATCAATAGAGGTCACATTTCGTAAAGTGAGATGGGTTGGTGATCATGAATAGTGATTAGGGTTCTGTTTAAAAGTAGTCTTCAAGAAAGAACGTTTTCAGTAAAAGTTAAATGAAATAATTGAAAATACACGTTGCCTCAGAAACTTTTTTTTTACAAACTCGACAATTCTGAAAGAACTGTTATTGTAGAAACGTATTAAATTTGCGTTATCACAAGATTTATCCGGTCTCCAGCTGTCGACTTTGACGTATGTAAATTCTGCTGAGTTTCCACTGCATTCAGTTGGGAAGAACAATGAATAATCACACACGAAAGCACTCGCCCCATATTCAGGCCAAGAATAGGGAAGGAGTCGTTATTTTTAATGTTGAGTCTGAATTCGCACTGCGGGTAGAGCCACGAAGTCGCGGGAAATGTTTAATGACGGCCGTGCAGCGCGTACCACGTGCCCACATGACGTGATTCCGTCGTGAGGTCACGTCGAGACAACCTCTGACCTTCTACTGCTTATAATTACGTCGCCTGGTAACAGCAGCTTACCAGTACGCTACCAACCGTGGTTTGCCCGATCACCTTCAGGCCTGCCGCATTCCGAGGTCTTCATATGAACACGCACGCGACCGGATGGTTACGTTACCCACTCTGTCCGGTATTTTAACGCCCAAGTTTGATGCTCCTTTGTATTTGTTAGAGTCCATATTCGCGTAGACGTAATACCAATACTCGATTGTTTGTTAGGTTAAGTTTCGTGCCAGTTGTCAGAGCAAGAGACAACATTGATAGCGACTCATCAATTGTTAACCTGGGGGTTATTCAGATTTCTTGTTAAGAGAAATGTAAGTCGTAAATCAGACGTGTTTTGAATCTGATGAAGGTTTTCGATATCTCGAAATGCGACACGCGATACTAATAACGCCTGTCGTGCGTATGTATGAGTTAGCAATGTTTTCGTGACGGCTACTACCGTCGCATCTGACAGCAACGGGGTTTCCGTTTTGCCGATGATCGTCATTATATAAGGGGATTTTTCGTGCGTTGACATGGCTCTGTTGGATACTTGACTCCTGTCGTCAGAATAGAAAATATACGTTTATCAAATGTCGTTCATTTTGTTTTCTAACAAGCTGACAGTCGCCCAGATGGGAAAATTTCCTATTTTAAACAGAACCAAATATTCATGAAAGGTGGTTCTCGCAACAGATCGCCAGTGAAACGTTACCTGATCCAAATTAATTAATCTGTAAGATATATTTTAGTATTATTCTAACTGGTCTAGTGCTTCGAATTCGGAAAAAACGAAAGTTTAAATCTTGGCCCTCAGCTCGACTCGGTGACTATTAAGAAGTAGACGTACAATTCGACAGGCAATAATTCTGCATTTTGTTCCGAGACTATGTACGCGGGTTGTGAATAATTCTCAGAGTAAACAGCGATTATTTTCCTTAACGGCGTTAAGGAATTTATCTTTGTAATGGTGAAGTGTTGTGTTTTCTTTGCGGTACGGGCGGAATTTTTATATATCATTGACATAAATCTGGCTTGGAGGGTTTAGTCAAATGTAGAAACGTATCTGCACTTGTTGAAAGCGCGTATCTCAAAGTATCTGGAGAGGAAAGTTGTAGGTTGAGACCTCTTACCGAGCAGATAAGTCAGTAGAGGTCAGAGTACTTGATCTGTTCGCCAGGACTATGCCTCTAACTCGTATTTGTCTCTGACCTGCTGTGAATCAGACAGGAGTAATATGAATTTGTGCTTCATTTTTGGTTTCCCTCTAGCAGGTATACGTTTTAAATGTAGAACGCCAAATGCAAACCGAGGAAAACTGGTTTATTTAATCCGTTCAGACTTTTGCGAATGCTTCATAAAGCAGGCTTATAACGGATGTGTCCTTTTCTTTGCAATACTTAAAAACGCACATACACGTAAGTCTTAAGGTTCGAACTTACGCTCCGCCTTGCAGGGGGACTTTTCTCTCGCAATAACCCAGTTTCGGTTCTCAGACGCGTGTCCGATACGTACCAAATTTTGTATACTGCATCAACCTCACTGTCCACGGTTGATACAGCGAAGCGAAGATGGCTGTCTTTCGTTGAAATGTTGCACCGTGTAGTCTGGTAGATTACCGACGTTTCGGAAGGTACTGAAATGTCAGTAAATTTCTACCAAACTGCAATTCGCAAAATCCCAAAAAGCATTCATATTCATAACTCTGTTGTAGTCAATTTATTGTTTAGGTAGTACTTTGTTTAATTGCGCTGTATCACGTGCAGAGGTCATGTAAGTTACTGAACGAGGTTCTGTTTACGAGAAGTGAGTTAGCGAAGGACGGTGCCATATTTAAATTCACTAAACAATTGAAGAGGTGCAGATATACAACTGAAATGTATTGTTTTTCGATATTTAACATTTGAAAGTAGACTACGCATGGTTTCGCTCAGAAACATAAAAAAAAACATTTTTATCGGGAAGTTCACACAGTGACGTGGTTCTGAAAGGTGTGAGATATTTATCTGCGCGTATAGGCCAGATGCAAATTTTCTATTTTGAAAACGCGGCACCCAGCGATACGATAATATACGCTGTTTGTAGAGTACGGGTCACTATCGATATAATTGGTTACGTCTTTGTGGAAACCATAGCAACCCTCAGATGCTTGACGGGCAAAACTCATATAAATAGACGCTAATGTATAATACTTGGATTCCCGAGTCAAATATTAGTTAATTTGGAATTAGACCGCACGAGGGCATGGAACTCAAATGGAGTCGATGTTTAGTACCGTGTGTCAAACATGTTTTTTTTTTTTTTTTACAAGTCGATTTTCAGACGAGGGGTCGTGATCGATTTCGGTTTGAGATAGCATCGTTAGACAATGAGATCTTTCCTGTCAAGTATCTGCAGTGAAAGGACGTATATATACTAAAGCTTTTACGTTTACAGCATAAAAAGTATATTCACATGTAAATTATAAGTTTACGGTTCTTTCTTCAAGATCCACTCACTCGAGCGTTGTAATTACCAATTATGTCGTCATGTCATTCCTGTCTGTGAAGAGAATTCATATCACTGGTATAATGTGAAAAGAGTTTCCTAATGGGCTAGTGGAAATTATTTATTCCAGTTTCAGAGATGGTATCATAAATTTGGAAACGAATGACTTAAATGAGAGGTGCTTATGTGTCGTCTGGAAATCAAAAGCCCCCCCCCCCCCCCCCGAAAAACCTGTTCCTCTGATGTCAGATGCTGTCGCAACTTCAGCAGGTTGCAAACTGGAAATTCTTTCCCGTTGAGAATACCTGAAATATTGTGATCAGTCGATATAATTCAGTAACGTTTCTTACTTAACGAGAAATATGGAATAAAGAGATTAATATTTTTGTGTCATTAAGTCACCTTTGGTACGAAAATTGTTCAATTAAATGGCACATTTCCATCATACTTTTAATTTAGTACAATTGTTAGAGAGTGTACATGGAACTTTTCTGAAAGCAGGTTTTATAGAGTGCAGAACAAAAACACAGTAGAAAAGCGATGATTTTAATTTGCCTCCTCGTACGATATTTCCTTAAACCTTTGAAGCCGGAGCTCGTCTAAGTAATACTTAATATTACAGTCCGTACCGAAAAGAAAACACTACACTTCACCATTACGTAATACAACTGGTTTACGCTGTTTAAGGAAATAATCGCTGTTTATTCTGTTAAAAGGAGATGGTCGCATAGTTACCGCTGAGATTTAAAGGGTCGAGTAACTTAAGACGCTCACATTAAACAGGATTATAGTCTTAACCTCCTCACGTAATAATATACGACATTCATCACACAGAATTTTCACCATTGAAAACATTTTAATTTATGTTAGTATGAGATTATCGTTAAAGTAAATAAACCTCGTTGCAATTTTTTTTTGGGGGGGGCTGTTATAAAAAAAAGTTGCCATCTTGTATCTGCCTCAGGAAACTAATTAGGAGCCTTGATCTGGGCTGAGTTGACACATTGAAACACGACCCATGTTTGCCATAGCAATTCCTTACTAAGGCTATCTGCTCTCGATTTTAATCAGAGTATCACCGAAACCCGTTGCCCGCTCTATTACATCAGACACAACCCAGCAGAGCGCCGTATTGCATACATACAACACGTCACATATTCCAAGTGTTTTATTTGCAATTTCAAAGGGATCGGTGACCGTTTAACACGTGTTAGTAGCAATGTAAGGCGACTGATATCACCCAGCGTTAATAGTCCTACTGCAGTGTGGTCCAATTTGCTACAACGTAAAGGGTCGACTAGCGGTTTCCGTTCAACGTCTAATGTCTAATTTGATAATTAACAGAAAACAGGGAAAAAAAACTTATTGGCAGTTTATCGGTGATCGAATTTACTCGGGCAGTGTCTGAAACCGCGACCTCGGGGTGAATTCTTATAAAACTGTGAGAAATATTTCCTTGAGGCGCTGCACTGTAGGAAAATGTTTATTAGTAACTGTAATGGGAGTTTCGCGTTAATTATGTCGCCTAGATTTACTTTCCGCTATGATTTCGAAATTATCTGTATTTTTTTGCTTAGAGAGAACTTGTGGACTTTCCCAGTGCGTGCACAGAATTTGAGAAGAAACCAATACGTTGTGTTTCTATCGTGATTGAAATTTGTTAACATTTAGATTAGGGTTTTAACGTCGGGACAGAAGAATGTTTCGAGGAAAATATCGAAGCCATTACTCAATTTTCCTATTCACGATTGTACTTATCTGTCATTCGTTACATAAAATAGGTATTTGAAACAGTCTGGTAGATGTCCACCAACGTTTCAGAGGTCATACTGCCTCCGTCATCAGGATGATGAAGATTTCTGTCTTCTGGGTTGTTACGCTGTGTAGTCTGGTCGATGTTAACCAACGTTTCAGAGGTCATACTGCCTCCGTCATCAGGCAACATGACCTCTGAAACGTGACACAACGGGCATTGAAAAGACGTTTCGGTAATGTCAGAGATCGACAAAGGAAAAAGAGGGCGCTGTATCGAATGTAGAAATAACGATTTGCTGACTTTCAGTCTACATGTGTTTCAGATACCCCGAAATGAGACGTTACGTGTCTGAGGAAAATGTTGATTTTTTATTGCCGATCGTCTTGTGCTAAGAGATGTAACAATTTTCGCGCTTTACGTGGTCGCATTCGGAACTTTCTTCAGTAAAATTAAGTAAACACTTTTTATTTCGTAAACGCGAGCTTCAAGCCCAGCTGTTTCTAGACTTGGTTGCTTTAACAATAGCACGTGACGTCGTTATTTATACTTTTCAGAGCTAAAGTGGTATAAGTCAAATTATTTTGTTGTCGTATAAATGGAGGTTCATTTTTAAAATGGAATTAAAATTGTGGAAAAATGTGCTTCCGCATTATCTCTCTGACACAGAAGTCGATTTGTAGTAACCCATCTTATTCGCCGCCATTAATAATGGTCTTGTACTTGATATGTTCTTACCTTCAGCACTCTTGGTACATGCCAACATTGTTTAATTTTTTCTGTGGTGCAAGTTTAACTTCTGTGTGTCGTATGGTCTCTGTTAAATAGGAACTTGAAAATATAATAATTTTATTATTATTATTTTTTTACATTTTGTTTCATCGAATGAGTAAACGTGACTATCTGATGATCAAAGTCGATAACTATTATCAAATATAAGTGACTAGAAGAATTTTTTTTCAAATCCGTTGATAAAAAACATTCAGTGGAGGAACTGATTGTACAAATCCGTTGATAAAAACATTCAGTGGAGGAAATGATTGTAATTTTTTATATTTCATCACGCAAAAAACTGTCTATAGTCAGCCATTTTTTATATTTCATCACGAAAAAAACTGTCTATAGTCAGCTGCTCGTTTGTTTTTCTGCTGATTTTAATTTCGTATCTGGTGTGTTGTCTTTGTAAATCTCATCGCTTTTTTTCCAACCTTCTGTTTTGTTTCAAGTCAATTACTGTTCTCTGTCGTTGCGTTAGCTGTCGGCTGTTTCAATTCCCACACAGAGACCGGAATTCTTATGAACATTGGTTGGACTAATAGAGAACTTGAAATTATGTATGTTTTGTGTCTTCTCGTCGCAACCATATTGGCGACTGTAACGTCTGTTCATTGTACTTGTTAGCCACATGCGCACTGCAATAAATATTATTCTTGGCATTGTCTTCTGGTACCCTCCGTGGTGGTCGATCCCTCGGTATGAAGGTTGTGCCACCAACATCTCAGAGCCCTAACGAACTGAATAAAATAATGGACATGTTGTTCTTTGTTGTTTTCCCACGATAGATGTCTGAGCTAGAGTGAAATACAGGACGGTGCTTGGTTGACGAAGGGTTCGCGTAACTGCAGGTCTCAGACGACTGAATTTGGCAGTCTCCAGTAGCGCACAGAACTACATGTATCCCGTGTCAAATTTGGCCTTACGGTGGTAACACCATGTGCGCATTTACGTAACTATTGACGTTTAAGAGTGTAATAACTGTTCCATCTTATGCTCCAAGAGAAGCGCCGGTTTCTGTCTGCGAAATCCATACTGGGTTAAAACTCAGAACAGTGATTTGGCCCTCCGTGAAAAAGTTGAATACCACAAAGCGTTGTGTTAATAGTAAAGAATATGTCGTTATATTTTTTTACTGTCCTAACTAGATTCCCGCATTTATAAGAATCCACCACTTACTGCTTTCACGAGCCAGATGAATCCACTCTACAAAAACGCTCCACGTATTTATGTTATGTTTTAATGTGGTCAATCCTTTTCAGATCTCCAGATAAAATGTCGTGCGTATCTGTCATCTGTTCTTGTGTGCTACACGACTCGCCCAACGCATTCTCACCCATATAGAATAACAGATTAAATAGTTGGAATATAAGCATTCTTCGTGTTTTTGTCTGAATTGTAACACAAATGACTTGAGACCTTCAGCTGGAACACGCTGTATCAGCCGTCTCGGTATCATTGTGCCTCATTCACCATTATTTATAATCAATATATTAATTTTTGCATGGTTAAAATGTCATCGTTGATTAATTATTTGTTGGATTGTTTGCAAATTGATGTAGCACATTGTGAGAGCGATTGGCAACTGTTTATCTTGACTGTGTATCAGCTGTTACTGAGACAACATCTTTATATCTATCAGTACCGGGAACCTCGCATTCAATTTAGGGCCAATCAATCAGTAACGTAATTAATGGCGAGAAGTTCATGACGCTACGGTAGTAATTTATAAATAATTAGATGCGATCAAAGTCCCATGACCTTGTTTATTGGGAGAGAATTATTCATATATCGGCTTTCTAAGGATGTAATAGTTAATTGTGATCCTTGTAGAAAATGTGTGACGTCGATGGTAACTTCACATTTCCACACTTCCATCTTCAGGACGTTTGTATCCGCAAGATCAACGTCTACATTTTGATCTTATGTCTCGTATAATCTGTGCGCGCGACAGTTTGCGGGGATTAAGTTACATGTCGCGTCTGGTGTGAGATTTTTCGAATCCTCGGCTGTGTTTCATAGTTTAAATTCAAATTATTGTATCTTGACAGTTCTAGCTTTTTGAGATGAACGAATTAATCTGTCTGCCGATTTAATCGGATTGGTGAACAGTGGTAATATCAAATGCCCCTAGTCGACGTGTACAGATTCGCGAATTATTTTCCTAATACGTGATTTCACGGAGCAGAGCCCTTCTTAGAAACTGACATTCACTGGAATGCTCAAGAAATTATCCATTTCTTACAGTACTACATGGTTCATGCCCCCAGACGTTATCGTCCAATTCTAAACTCTACAGTGAGAGTAATATTACCTCCCCGGTATATGTCTGCAAAATGGTCTCTTTCTATGACTCAGATTTGCAAGCAGTATTTATCGTTCATGCATAAATTGTCTTCTTTATGAAGCATCAAATATATAATATTCGTAGCACTAATAGAAATTATAAATGCCCACTTATGTACCTAGGTAATCTAATTTTCTTTGGAGCTAATAGAATTCTAGCGTCACTTAAAAAGTAAACATTTTCGGCAGCTTTGTTTATGGTTTGGTTTTATGTAACCAGGCACGCCCCACAGGGGGGGCCGAGGGAAGGGTCATAAAATCCTTATGCTCATAATTTCTAGCACTACGTTTCACATTTTGATGTGTCTCTGAAGAATCCTCGCCAACGACACGAATTTGTATGTAGGAATGAACAGGAACCAGCTGTGGTCCGTTTCTCAATTTTCCGCTTCACATTCTCGAATTAAGAAGTGTAAATTCTTGTTGTAATTTACCCCCCCCCCCTTCAGTAAGACGAAACGTCGTTGAAGTTAAAATTTCTTAGGTGATTGGGTGAATGAAGGGCCAGTGTTTACTGCTGAGCTTTGAATGCAGAGATAAAAGGTAAAACTACGGAATATGTCATAAGTGAGAGAAACTTTATTTGTGGCTCGGGGGATTTGACCAAGGACAGCTTAATCGAAATTCTGACCGCGGTGATAAACTCGATCTCGAAGTAAAATTAACTCAATAAATCTCTGTGTAGAACCTCGACGATGTCCGCCGAGAAATTTCTGATATAAACATCCGAATGGGCATCTCGATTATACTTTCACTCAAAGATTGGAGTGCAGTTTTGCTTTTTTCGAGACTGGAGAAAAGTGTGTGTAGTCGGATATGAGGCTCTGATGTCATTATCGGTCTCCCGATGGCTTGGACGACATCTTGACTTGCGGGAATGTATGTTTGTCAGCACGGCCTCCTGGAGAGCTTGTTGCAATGTGACGTGTGATTGCAGCTCTCACCACGGGAGATGAAGGTAACACAACATGGCCTCTTCCAACAAACAGCTTCATATTACAGAGAGAAAAATGTTTTCTTCTTACAAATATATTACGAAAGAATTTTTATTTTCATTATTTCCTACAAATATCTTTTTTTGTATCCAGCTGACATTTTTGTGGCTTTATGGAGAACATATTTTTTGAAAAATAGCCCATTGGTATGTATGAATGAATGAAAAATTATTACTGTTGTCACATGAATGCTGAATCTGTCTTCATATCGACTGTTCAGTGTTGGCCAAACTGCAGTCTTAGTCGTAAAATACATGGGGAAGGAATTAACTCGAATCAGAGCGTCGAATGGCGGAATGCTGAGATACGTAAAAATATGACTTTGAAGGATGCAAATTCAGCTGTACATTCGGTGAAGACAGTGGATGAGAATGTCAGACAGAATTTTAACCAACACTGATGTGCCTTAATCATTTCCAGAAGTCAATTCTTTCTGTGTTCTTCGGTTCTAGCTTTATTCCTATACTGTAACATCGTACTCTTTTTTTTTTTCAATCGTTGAACCATCTGCATCGCTGATAAGACCTTCGTACTGCAGAGTAGTCTAAGAGATTTTGTTTTCGGACACTTTTAAAGAATTTTTACCAAGTTATGTCGGAAGGCCACGGCACTTAATTTCATTTGTATCTGGTCGTACGTAAACATGTCTTGTGTATCGGCCTGCATGTGTTATCTCCGAAAGAACTCGACAGATTTCTATGCAACATAAAAGCTATAAGTTAACTTTATTTTGATATTTAGCCAATTAACCAAGTATTTACACTGATCGGATTCCTCCCAAGGATTCTGACGGGCGGTCAGTTAGAGAAGATAATATTCACTTTTTATAGTACGTGAACTTTTCAGAATAGCTCGCCATCGTCGCTGTACTGAACCAGATGAATTCAGTTTACGCCATTTCCGTAATGTTTATTCTACCATTTACGCTTAGGTCTTCATAATGTTTCCCTCCGTTTAGGTTTTCCAACCAAATTTCTGATATCCCCACTGCGCGCTACATGTCCAGCCCATATCGTCTTTGTATTTATCATGATAACATCTGTCCGATTAACCTCTGTATTAGCAAAGCTTTTACCCGGTAGGATGAATGTCTTGAGTTTTGTTTGTAATCAATGTTCCTGGTAGATTACGTAATGTTCTGAGGTCCGGGTCTCCGTTTAATTGTGATATTACGTCATAACTGCATCCGCGATGTCCTTTTGTTTATCCAGCGGAAAATATTCACGCGGAAATGCGAGGGAAGTATCATTACCCTTACAAAACAGTCCCCGCTCAACAATTCGAATCAACGTAGGAAGTATTTTTCACTTTTACGGACAGTTGTTTGGAATTCTGGAATGATGAGTTAGTTTATTACGTCACTTGAACCGTACTCAGACATTTCTGAGCTCATTAATAAGTTTTTTTTTCTTTAAAATCCATACTGAAATACGTTCGCTTAAAGTGAGTTTCCGGAACTGAGCAAAAATCCGTGTTTGATGTCACGTCATGTGCAGTAGGATGTGAGGTCTTCAGGTCTGGCAGAAGTTTATCGACGTTTCAGAATTCGTCAAGTCTGAGACGTAGGTTATGTTTTCCTTATTGCCGACAAACATTATTCGTGTCCGAATAGAGGGGGCTCGCTGTTTTATGGCAGTCGTGGCAAGGATGGCCACCCCTGTCGTGTTGTCACAGCTTCCATCCGAGATTGTGGATCTGGACGAGCGGCAAATTCCTGCGAGTCTTGAAATTGTGGTCAGAAAGAAAGAGAAGTGGTTTGGAGTGTGGACAAGCCGAAGTGGAAGGGGGGGGGGAGGCTTGGTTTATTGAAGCTTCAGGGGGCAGGTTGACAGCCGACCATCGCGGGCCAGTGGCCTGGGAAACATCATATGATGAGCTCAGCTAACAGCGGCAGACAATCAGGGGGTTTCAAAGTAGACCGGGGAAGCTGTGATGTTCGCCATCTCTTGTATCCGTGTTGAGGCAGAATTGAAGAGTGCAGTTTTCCCAGCTCGATCAGTTCCTTTCTCATGTTTCTGAGTGTAAGAAAGAAGAAACAGGGAAGTGTAGTAGATGAAGAAATTATGGATGAGAAGTGAGAGACAGAAAATGTCCGGAACACAGTCATCTTTGTCATCTTTATCATCGTGGTTCGAAGATGTAAAATTGTATCGAGTGACCGACGTTATTTATGGGAGGGGATTTCGAACGGCATTATTTGGCAGATATTGCAGGCGTCTTACGCGTCTCTTTCTGATGAAGTTAACGTCAGTAACATTTAAATATTCTGTTTATATTTGAAAGAAATCGCGTGTCCATGTCGGTGTGCCGGATTGTATCAGATTTCGGGCATACACCGACGTTTAGGAGTGACATACTGCTTCCGTGTTCATCGCAGTAAGACCCTCGAATGTCTTACACCTCGTCTCCTTTATAAATCTGTTAGAATTTTAGAAGAAAGTCATCGCGGTTTAGTCTGGGTCTGGTAATGAGCAGTTCAATTCGTATGCGATTACACGAGAAGAATGATGCTCAGTCATAGATCGCTCTTGCACGATGTTTGTTCCTGTCTCTCCTCAGGTTATAATCCGATTTATGTTCGAATGCGATATACTGTCGAAGACGCAATCAGGTTTTACGTGTCTCGTTCATTTTTTTTATATCGAAAAATCTCGTGAGTGGGGTCGATTGTCGCCATTCGGGGCTGAAGTCTCTGCCCTTCTCGACGTACAGTCGTGCGGAACAATTATAGACTGCAGCCTTGAGAAATAGAAAATACAGTGCTCTGTAGTTATCGACAGTTGCACGTGACCTACATCAGTGGGCGTTAACCTCATGTTAGTTTAATTGCAGTCGAGTGTAATAATGGAGAAGTAATTTATTAATCAGATTATGTTTTATTTTTATTCCGTCATGTAATATGAATTCCATATACGAAAGAAATAATAACGAGATATACAATACATTCATATTTTAATATTGAGCCGGGATAGCTCAGTCGGTATAGTGACTAGCTACGGGGTTCGATCCCCGACGGGGGCAGAGGATTTTTCCTCTAGCCTCTGCGTCCAGACCGGCTCTGGGGCCCACCCAGCCTCCTCTACAATGGGTACCGGGGTCCTTTCCCGGGGGTAAAGCCGGCCGGGGCGTGATGCTGACAACTCACCCCCATCTAGTGCCGAGGTCAAGGAAGGGAGGAGCTATACCTCCTCTCACCCCAAACGCCTACATGGCGTATAGTGGGACAAACTTTACTTTTTACAATACATTCATAAATGCATCATTTTCACACGTTTCTCACTAACCATGCAGCATTTGAAGCTACAAGTAGGAATCACCAACTACTTGAAAAGAAAGCTAATACTGACGTAGAATAACAGTGCTAATTTTTAAATAATATTTAGATAAACTTTGAGCTTCAGCGTTTTAAACTACGTGTCTTATGATTCGTCAACGTTTATAATTATGAGGAACCTTGCAAGTCGACGATATTTATTTTTAGTGACCGATACAGCGTCGAAAAATTACATGTGTATTATTTGATATTCGTACCGTAGAGAAAAATACTGTGAATTAATTAATAGTTTGTAAAAAATAAAGTTAAGCTCAGCCCCATTTTCATCTTGAATACATGAATGGCGAGTGCATAGCAGCTTCTGTGAGCCGGGAATCGAGTGACTGTAGTCAAGGCCGTAGGAAGTCAACTTGAGCAACGGCTGATGATATAATTTGCCAATTCAAGCCGCGTTAAAGAACATCTACTGAAAAATAAGTTTTTCGTAACGTTGAATTTCGTTGCTTAGTTATGAATACAATATCGGAATGATTAAGTGAGTGTTATTTTACTAAATGGTCAACACCCTACCTCTTTGTAAACAAGGAGTCATTTAAATATCTTATTAACATACCGGATGGGATACTCAACTTGCCTGTCGCGTTACACATTCTTTGGATGCCGAGTGGCAAGATGGTGATACTTGAATCACCAGTTTATAGCTGTGTATGCATAATGTGATAATCGCAAGATTGGTTTCTGTATTTTCAGTAAATATATTGTATGTCGCACTGTATCCAAGACACAATTTATAGAGACGGTTTAAGTAAGCATTTGTATGTTAGCAATATCTGAGACCCTCGCAATGGTAGAAGTTGCTTCGTAGAGTTTTCTTAGTGTTTCGATTCCCATGTAATCAAAACACTACACGGCGCTGTAACTCAGAATTTTATAAAATCGCTATTTCCTATAAGTAGGTTGAGTAATGTTGAACATCGTTCGGTTCATGTCAGGGAAGGGTAGATTTCGATGCGTGTAAACTTTTGGGCGGGGCTGTACCCACGAAAGATGTGTGGGCAGTGGAAACCACACTCCACCTTAAAGTCCTTTCTCGTCTCTGGAGAGTGAAGCCACCTCATGACGTCACTGGTGATGGCGCGCGAGCGTGGGCCCTCTATACCTCGATACCTCGTGCGCGGCCTCGTCGCAGCCCGATCGAACAAAGGTGGACACGGAACTCGAGCATTTCTTGTGCGCCTTGATACCGGTTCGTTGTTTGACAACGATATTTCAAATTATCTTGCTTTTAGTGGAATCAGATGTGAGACGATTGTAAACGATAGAAGAGGGTACACGTAGGAGTTGAAGTAGCTTGGAGTAGCTGATTTAACAAGGAAATGCATCCCACGTGCTCGAACTGTTTGAGTGACTTTGACGCGCGAACAGGAATGAAGCGCGTTTCCAGTCATCATTAGACGCACGTAACTCCAGTTAACGCCTTCTTCGCTGCATCTCTTTTTAGGTATTTTTGGTGACATTGAAGTGTTCGTGATTCAGATTTAGCCTGAAGTTCGTGTGTGATGTGGTAGCCTGTATCACAGATGACCTTTGAAGTTTTAACCGCGCTGAGAGCAGGCATTTTTGTATCGTAGGTTGAACCACCTACAAGAATACACTGTGTAAGAAAAGTTTATTGCTGGCTTGTTAACATGTCCGTTTCGTATTATGGAGATCTCGGGTTGAAATCTCAAGACTGGAAACTGGGTATAATGACTGATGATTTTTGTGATATTTCTCAGTCATTCCAGAGAAGTAACTGAGTAGAATGTCAGATAATGTCACTACCATATTATTTGGCGTTATATAATCTGAATATGAACACAGGGAATATTATACTGAGTGAGATTTGAGGTTCCGAAGATACACGCGGTGTAGTATGATGGAATTTTATTTTCCTACTAATTGTTTTTATACATTTTTTATTACAAATAATGGAAGTACGTTTGATGAAATATTAAACATGGGGCCTTTACTGAGATCTGAAACGTCGTAACCTTAACTTGATATTCCATTACGTTTGCCCAACACTGGAATCCGGCTGAATTAATGAAGCACTTTGAATGTAACTATAGTCAGATTCAAATATCTTGACAGTGAATGATTTGTAATGGCGTGAAATTGATTGAACAGACTTTTTTGGTCCATGTGAAAGGTGGAGAATTTCTCGATCATCTGGGCGACTACCAGCTTCTGAATATAGACTCTGCTCCGTGGACTGAGTTCAATACCAACATCTATTGGTAAGAACCACTTCTGACGAGTCTAACACTGTGTACGTTGAGATACAAGCCCTCGGGCTGAAATATCGATTGTCTTCGTGGTTGAATTATATTTAAGAGCGTTCTACTGTGACCTACGCTGAAATTCTTAAAGGCAATGCTGAAGAATGTTAATGCAAAACATGACCGAGATACTTATGACTTGCTGTGAGTGATTGAGCGTTTCATACGCCTTATTGGATTGGGCCCAATATATCCTATGAATGACATTGACCACACATCATGACCAATCAGCTGTAACCATCTTAAACAAGTGTTTTCAATAAGGAGTTTGGCATTTAAGAATAATTTCCAATTTGTAGAACACACGCGCTGTATTAGGATATGTCTGTGGCCAGTCAAGACAATCGATATGCATCGTTGCAGTCAGAAATCACTTGGCCGCTGCCAGAAAGCATTACTCGCACGCACCGCCCCCCGAGTTTCTCAGTTCACGATAATCTGAACAGCTGACATTTAGAAAAAAGAATTGTTTTTTAAGTGACACGAGTCCTGGTAATTGTAAAGTGGCAGGATCGAGCAGGTTGCTTGCATTTGGGAAGTGTGCAAAATAATGTGGTTCCCCATTTCGTACCAATTCATTCATAGCGAGAAATACTAGATATCTAAAATTACGCACAAAGTCTTTTGAAGAGGCTGATATAGGTTAGGTTAGAGAAATACGTCTTATTTTTATGGGAGAATAAAAATTCGGTTTTAACATCGCAAGAGTCCGCCACTGGACCTCAAGCTGAATCACTTGAAGGTTTTCAAATTCCCTTCAGTTTTTCCTACTAAAATTTCGTACAAGTTTCTTATTTACGATGTGCGCGCTATATTTCCCTGTAATATCTGTGAAATTAATAACACAAAAGAGACGTGATCATTATCTTTTACGCCATTAACGTTAAACTAAACGCATTTTTGTTATGGTAGTCTTAGTCAAATTTACTCCCAAGCTGTCGAGGTTCTACGTTGAAGGAATAAAAAAAAACTGCGTTAAGAGTTAATTACGTGCAGGATACACCGTCTCTCAGCCACAGCGTACCATAGTTTTCTTTGTAGTATTGTAGATCTGGAAGCCTTTTCCTTGTCGTATCTAATATCGTTATTGGAAGTGTACAAACTTTCGGGCAGATAAAGCACGATTGTAACTCTCTAATTCAAATGTCTTCCGTGCTCTGTAATTGTTTTATATCTAGCTAAGTCAGAAAGCAATGCATGATCCCTTCCGTTAACACGTCTCAGCGCGGCTTATTTCCCTGACGCCTCATATTTTCACATGACTTAAGACGGCAATGGGCGGTCGCTGTAGGCAGCGCGAAGGTCAGCAGGTAGGACCAGACCCACGCGCCCCAGAACTCGGGGTCGAGACGTATAAGGAGGCACCACGCACTACCGCACTTACGGCTTCTGCATAGCAGCCTTGGAATATAGCCTGGTATCAGCGAACGCGAGTCGCGTTTGCACTTGTTTGCTTTAAATTGTACCCTCTACCCCTGTCTCAGGGTCGCACATGTCACGTAACTAAACGACTAGATCTGTTGTGACACGGGACCATCGAAATCTGAAACGGAGTCGAAAATTCTGTTTAGTTTGTCGATGTGGAATTGTGAAATGCGCATTTCTCTGGAAATGCAAGGAAAATAATATTGTAAATATGCTTGATGTCGACTCGAATGTCGGAGGTCGTTGAGGGGAAGGAACGAGAGAGACGAGCGGAGATTATGACGAAAAGAAAAATGATGAAAATTAGATAATTAAGGAAAGAGAGATTATAGTGGAGATGAATGAGGAAAGATCAGGTGAGAATTAAGATGATCAAGGAAAACAGATGAGAAGTACGGAGATCATTGAGAGAGGAACAGATGACAAGAATGAAGATCTTGCAGAGACGTAGCAGAATTTTGAAGCAATTGGGTCCACGCGACCGAATGAGATAACTGGAACTCAGAAGCATCGAATCATCTGATTTCAATGACTCAAATAATCACGATTATTTGTTTTTGTTATTGTCTAACTTGTTAATAACTGCTACTTTTCATCTCCGTTCATGGACGATTGTGTGTTTAATACACTTTATCTTCATCTCTCCGATCTGAACGTATGATTACATCTAATAAAAGAGATTGACTTGAAACAATGAGCGGTGTGGGATTATACTTCCTACACACCCTATACTTAGAGAGTAGGTATGATAGTTTGTATTGGAATGCAGACTCTCGAGAGATCTCGAATCATCCACACAGCAGACGTGGCTTGAATCAAAACCGTTTTTTCACTAATGAATGAATTCTACGAAAGACACTTCTCTCTCTCGTGTCAGTTTTCGTCCTAAGGAGATCCTATTTTTGTCAGTGTACTTCTAACGATAAGTAATTCTAAAGCATCTTATTTGTTGGACGTACAAGAGTTCGCACGTTGAAATCAGCATGAACCACACGAATTCGCTATATATATATATATACTCTTTTAACGTCGCGCGGGGCATGAAAATATTTGGTGATGGTTGGAGTTTTCAACAAAAATTGACTGTATTAACAAACGCACTACCGCAAACCACAACATTTCTCGCAGGTTATGTCATGTTACATGCTCGTCAGTTGTCTTTGAACAGTCGAATTCCGGGGATGTCTGTTTCACAAGTGCAACGAGTGTTTACGAAGTTGTCGAAATTTACCGGAATGATTTCTCCCGTGCCAAAGAAATCGACAATATCTCGTCCGGTGAATATTTTTCATTCACTGTAGAAACTTCTCACCGGATTACACGAACCTTGGGTTAATGCACGCATCCCTGAAGGCAAAGGACATTTGAGAAAGTAGTGTGACGTTTCCCTATTTCAGTGCAATTTATTTAGTGATAAATGAAATGTTTATTTACTCTTAGGTCGCCCTGTATAACGTGTTAAATTGTGTCGTCACTTTCATCAACTTGTTCGTGTTCTCTGTGGATTTGGAAAATTAAAAAAAAATATAATATATTTCACCGGTATAAAAATGTTTGTATTTCTATTACTATATGAAACTGGAAGTTTGGTGTTAACCACTAGGTATATTCAGAATGAGAAGTAAACATTTTGTTTCAATCTTACGTAGAATTCGACCTTCATTACTCCAGATGACACGCACAATCGAGAGTCAAGAGTACCTGATCTATCATACCCGAAACCAGTCATTACCGAATTGTGATGAAATTACCCGCTCATCTCTGCCCCCCATCATTACGGCCGTCCGCCACTGTCCGTCCGCTCTAATGACGTTTAATGACGATCTGTAGCCGAATTCAAGCAAAGCTGATGCCCGCCTGAAGATTTAGCAGGGTGGCGTGTAGGTAATCGAGAATGAGTTGGAGACGACCATCACACGTTCCACTATGCTTGAATTATGTTTAGTGAAATAATGTAGGCGTTATAGATTTTGTGTTACCGTGCCTGAAGGGAAGGTATCTGACGTTCTAGGAGCAGATGGGAGGATAATATTAAAATATATCTTAATGACTTTGGTTGAGATGGTATGGATTGGATTCGTCCGGCTGTTGTGTACACGGTAATGTGCCTTCGGGTTTCGTAAAAGACTGAGAATTTCTTGAATATCTGGGGGGAATGTTAGATTCCCAAGATGGACCTCACTACCTTCAATTAAATTATTAAAACTGACGTGTGAATAGTGGATGAATGAGTGACTGTCGTCGGTAGTACGTTAAACACGTGTTCGTTATCATCAGGTCTCATATGTTACCTATATGCCGACGTTCAAACACGTCAGAGTTGCGTCGTTACCCCCGTCGAATATAAACGTGCTGGTTAAATGTATGGAATAACATCTAAAAATGCTTGCTTCCGAAACGTCGGTAGGTTCATAGTAGTCTACACTGTGACAGTCACTGCCGTGAAAAAGCTGAAATCTCACTGCCACGCGAAGTATTTTAACAATTAAATAAAATGTTTGCAAGGTGTTCCTTAAGCATCTGATCTTTCTAACGGTGTTTTCTTTGCGGTACGGACTGTAGTTTTAAATGTTATTTGGCTGAGTTCCGACTTTTAATGGTTAAAGCAGAGAACACGACTTAATAGCGAGTGATGCACAGTGGATAACGTATTAAAATAATTCAGTGTCCGCTGGTGGAAAGTCTCCGTGTCTGCTTGTAACATGTTGTAGACCTTCTTTCGTACCGAATGTCTGTGTACCTCGCCATTTGATTGGAACGCCGTTGTGAGAGAGAGGAATCGATTCGAATAATCACAGTAGTTACCTCATTATATTGCACTGACATCTGTAGCTCCCGTGTTGCTTAGTTACAGTAGAGCATCAGTGTCTTATGAGTACGAGAATACACAATTCGAAACGAACGCAGTTAACAGCAAAAGGAAAATGTACTTAAAAATTGTCGCGTGCCTCGTATTTAATGAAAATTATCATATTCATCGTCTTGTTAACTATTATTACATTTTGCTTGGTCATGGAATTAAAGCGACGTGTCTGGAAAATTTCGTAAGGGATTTGTTTCGTTTTCGTCGGTGGTAGACGGAGCCTTGATGGCCAACAGTAGATGAGACTGTCTGATAGCTGCTTTTGAGAGTAGCCCATGGGTAAAGTAATAGAATTTAAGAGTACGGTACTGGAGAATGTTTTCAGCGGACTTGCTTCTCACTTGCAATCATGCTGAGAGAGAGTCTATTCGTGGTAACCGGTGTGAAGATTTCAGTCCGTAGATGGAACGGATGTTGAGAAAGATTTCTGAGACGCCCGTCACAGGACACGTGGATATTCGTTTGTACATCCCGCGACATCGGTAAGACAGTTTAAGAAGTACAGTTGTACACAGATATCAGAATTTGGCTTTGATAAAACACGAAATGAATTTAGTTATGAAATGCGTGTAGTACTATTGTAAATATAGACTTGTTGCTG
Organism: Zootermopsis nevadensis; assembly: GCF_000696155.1. Next base: position 70,267 of record NW_019060181.1, read on the forward strand.
CTGAGAAGAACATTAGGGTCGATTACAGATTATCGTAAATGAGACCGGAGTGGATTATATTTTCTGTGATTTGATCACTACAAACTATGGAGCACTTGTGATTATGTAGTCTCTTAGGTGTAAATATTCTTTCTAGTCACCTACTGCCATCACCGTCAGCCTCTACAGATCGAGGTATCCCATTTTATTTGAAATTATTCTCCACTAGGATTCAGCCAAAAGAATTCGAAATTGATTATTGAGCATGAAAATCATGTAACCCTTCTGAAAACTTGAAGTCTCTTGTTACGTATGTTATTGGAATTCTGTCGGGTTTTTTTTCTCTTCTCTCCAATCTTTAAACAGCGCGGCTATTTTATCGTGTATTCTTTTGAAGCCTTTGGCACTCCACATGCGAGACCAAATCATAATGCATGACTCTGTGTTGAAAAGAGAGTGTGTGTTCACAAAGAACTCTTGTAGCTTTGAGACGCGAACCAATTACGAGGCAGCGCTCTTGTATGATGTACGAAACGGTTTGCCTGGGAACCCGGTAGCTCAACGCCTACAATCACATCCATTGCTTCGAGACGTTCCTGCTCTTTAATTTGCTCGATCTCTGATTCAGAATTTCATTCCTCACTTCACGGTGTTCCATTTTAATACAATTATCGTGAAGGGAGTCCGTATAACGGAATATCAGAGTCCCTGGAGCAAAGTCTTGAGGTTTATTAAAGTCTTTAAAAAAAAAATTCAGGTCCTGAGTGCTGGCTTGAAAGAAAATACTCTTGATTTGCTGACATGTATTTTCTAAGACACTACTTCGTACCTGACGTCTGTCTCTTGTGAAAATTGTCCATGCTGTCCGTGATTCAGTGAACGGAATTATTTGCTAGTGAAAGTTTATTTGTAAAAGTGCGAGCCGTGTCCAGTAAAGTGGGAGTCGTGTTCCTGGATTACGAGCAACACTTTTCTCCCCAAGTGGTCGTCGATGTGCAGAGCGCAATTGAATGTCATGTCTGGAAGCCTCTTCTCAGTTTTGCGTAATTGGAGTTTTATCGTGTGTGCCTCTCAGTAACAAGGCAGTCCATGCAATTACTCTGGTTACCTCGGCGAGTGTGTGTGAGTGTTGAAGTCACCTCGCCACAGTGCGATTACGAAGATTTTATTCGATATCTGTACGGTCTGTGAGTCCTGAGACACACATTAAATCGATTCTGTTACAGAAAAATAAGAAACTGAAATGGAAGTAGTTATTTAGGGCTGGTTATTAAATTTTAAGTAAGGAAACATCGTCAGAGTAGTACGAAGAATTGGAGTGTCTTTGAATTTAAAAATGTAGTGGTTTGCGAACTGGTTTTATTTACTTGTTGGGGTAAAAATTTGTACTCCGTCTGACTTGTCCGAAATAGAATTTGGTAAAAAAAACTGTGCGATAATGTGGAAGTCCGTATTACGGGTCGTAGAATTGTCATGGATGCTGAGACATATGAGATTTAATCGACGACGGATTGGTTGGATGGTGTTTGTATTTACCGTTTAGCATTACGTGATTTTCCCCAGCGTTTGGTAATCATTGTGACGGAGATAGTGACCGAGTTACTGAATTTTGCTGACTTAGGGAATGCGAAGTTTTGTTATTGTGATTAATGTTTCCGTAAATGTTGAAAATATAAAACCGAATTTGAGAAGCATTTTAAAAAATTATCCTGTAATCTAGGTTAATCTTATCTAGTCACGTCGTCTCAGATTTTTTCGAAGACATTCGCGAAGCGTGCTACAGAGTATGCCGATCTTAGGTTTACTTATTTTATGACGTGTATAAAATTCGAAAGAGTGGAATTTGCTAATGTCTTTTTGTAGCAGTTTTCGTCGTCTTTTTGTATGTTTTGTGCTACGCAGTTTAAGTATTTAGTAATACTGAGAAATTGGATATGTCGCATTGCACTGTGGCTTTCAGTGAGAAGCGAGAATGAAATTTAATTCAGTGTGATTTAATTTTGAGAAAAAAATTGCGTTTATTTTTGCTGTATTGTGGCTTTGGGATACGTAACTTAAATGTGTATCAGTAATTAAATTTCGATATTATGTACGATATTATGTTAAGCGCATTGTGAATCACCGTGCACATAGTGTTATCTGCTGCGATGTTGAGAGAGAACTGAGACCATCCAATTAGAACGCCGTGACTTGTTCATAATGAACTTGTGGTCGACTCTTAAGCCAGCGGAGAAGTAGCCAGTAGCCGACAGGATTTATTGGCTATGTTTTAATTTTTCAAAAGTGGTCTTTTCTTGTCGAGGTTCACGTAGTACATGTAGGTACAGTATAAGTTGGCTAAGGAACGTGCACTTTGCAGACAGGCTGAAACTGAAGATAATTAATCGTGACAAACCAGGCATCGCGTCTGTCCAGTGGAGCGTATAATTACATCTTCCGAATGTATGACGCATTATAAACAGTAGTTATTGGTTTACCCGGAGTTAAAGCTGATATTGAATGTGCGTAAAGAAAGTTTTATGTCCGCAGTTTAAAACTGTGATGTGATTAATTAGGCCGTAGGCAGTGTCAAGTGTTGTGGGTTGTTGAGGTGTGCGGTCTAGTAGGAGATTACCGACGGGCGCTTCGCCCGTATAAGATTGAAAATTTTAAAAGTTTAGAAAAGAAGATTGTGTTTTTCCGCGTGTTTGTGATGGCGTGGCAGATTTAAATGCACTTGTTATGTGTGGTTTATGAAGTTGGGTAAATAGTAGGTGGTTTTATTACTTCTCAGTGTACGCCAGTTGATATAAAATCGTTAAATGAGCTGTGAATGGACAAAGAGAGAGAGAAAGAGCGTAGAATTAAAAAATGCAATTCTTTTCCACATACGAAGATTTGTGTTATTTGGAATCAAAGAAGTATATATACACACGCACTTGGTGAATTAGCGAATGTTTGTGGGAGTTCGAAATGACCACCGTTAGCTTTGATGAGTAGTTGACAGCTGTGAGGAAGTGAGTGATACTCGGCGAGCATTCATTGTGCTGGGCAGAGGTATTTCTGGGACACTACTTATACAGGGTTATTCATAATTCCCTGACACATTACAAGAAAATCGTCAGACTTGAATGGTGCAAACGATGGTAACTTGCTATATGCCGATGGAAAGAGAAACCCACCAAGTTTATTTTACATACCTCATAAATGTTCTATGACTATGCGATGCTTCGTTGGCCACCCCGATCACCTGACCCCATGTGATTTTTTATTACTGAGGTACGTTAAGGACCAGGTCTTTGTACCGCCTCTGCTATGGGATCTTCCTGAGCCATCTCAAAAATCGACCGTGAGATGCTGCAGCGAGTGTGAGCGGAAATGGATCATCGGCTTGACGTCTGCCGCGTCACAAAGGGCGGACACGTAGAGCATTTATGAAGTATGTAAAATAAACTTTGAGAGTTCCTCTTTTTATCGGCGTGCCCTATGTTATCATCCGTTGCACCAAACAATTTCAGCGATTTTTTGTAATGCGTCAGGGAATTATGAATAACCCTGTATATAGTTTATGAGGACCACAGCGCAGGTGTATAAATTGATACGCACAAAATGATTTCTTTAGACAGGTACAGTTTGTTTTGTCCTTCGTCCGCAGAGTGGAATTAATACCGAAGGAGTTGACGTTTACATTTGTCATAGGCCATATATAGTGGGATTACCTTCGTATGTCGTCCGTGAAATTAAAATTCACATGTTGTAATGTAGCTCGTTCCGTCGAGTATTTATGAAGACCTGGAATTTTAAAGTATGAATGTAATAACGTTAGGGAGTGAAATCTTTTGCTCTGCGATGTTGGTTACGTGACCGTCTCTGGTCGCCGTGTCTTTGTTAGGAAACAAATATTAGGCAAGTGGCGATGTGAATCATTGCACGATATATATAAAAAGGTATATTTTATGTCATAAATAGATCTGATATATTTTGTTTAATTCGTGTTAAAATAAACTTTGCTTTTTATATGTTTACGACCTGAGGATTCAGCAGTTTATAAGAGTTTCAGTTAAGTGCTTGATAAACGAAGAAACTTCATTTAACATTGTGATCCATATTTTAAAATAATTATCTGGTTTTATATCTAAACGTGTACTTACTGGAATTAACGCCAAACGTACAGTTTTCGTCTATCTCGGGGATCCTGTCCGGAATTGAACTCAGGACAGGCGGGCGCACTAGTATGCGAGGAATATTACAATAACCCTGTCGTTATATAAACAAGGTATTAGTCAGATACGAATCAATCTCTTATGAATGGAAAAAAAAAATTGTCGAACTCTAGGTCTGCTTTATACGTCGCGTGTGTAGAATGACGATAAATACAGATCACGTAGAAATGTGTCATACATCAGCATTAGGGGCTCAGATCATTGTAAGCGGCTAAAATATTTAATATTCAAGCAGATTGTAGAAATCTTCAATTTGTGGCGTTTTAACGACATATTGAACGTGTCTGCTTGTTATCTACAGACAACGAGTATCTCGTTGAATTATCTAGGGCCGTACAAAGTTGCCGTGTGAGTATGTTTTCATTAAGCATGGTCTTATATAAGGTGGAATGACGTGTGTTGGTCGATCATCGTCTTTATACGATTCTGAGAAGGCACGAGAATGTCGTATGAGTCTGGTTATCGCAGAAGAAAGCTACAGGCACCGCTAGACACTTGGATGTAGGAACTGTGTCGAGGAATAGGTTAGGTTAGGTCGAATCGGTAGGCGTTTGGTGATTTACAAAACAGAACTGAAAGTTTTATGCGTCGAAAATCATAGGTGCACAGTTCTCTGGTATGATGAAATGAAGGTGAACGAGGTGTCTGGGATTTAAAAGAAGCATGAGAGAGATAAGAAATGCATACAAAGTTTTAGTGTAAATGGCAGACGGGAAGAGTGTAACAGATTTGGGAGTTTAATTTAAGGTATTATTATTCTTAAATAGGGCTTGAAGAAATTAGCTGGATAAGTGTTGTGTCGTGTTATGTAGGAATTTTTTTTTCCATTTCAATTTGAATGTGGTATTTGTAGGAAGGAAATAAATATCTGCGTTATCGTGTTGTAAATATTGACCTTTCGCGGGCATCGTAGAACGAGATGAATATATCAGACATCGTGGAATTGTGTTTAATGTTATCATCCTGCTATGTAGATCAAAGATTTGTGAAGCGTTTTAAGTCTTGGTTTGAATAATATTTTCCACGCGTTAGGTTAGGTTAGGTTAGGTTAGGTTAGGTTAGGTTGGGTTAGATTAGGCTAGGTTAGGTTAGGTTAGGTTCTCATGCGTGGTACCTGTCCGGCCGATGGTAATAATATTTTTTAAGAGTATAAAATAATAATGTGTGGGAAATAATTTTTTTTTCTGTATTACGCCGACATGTTCTCGTCAGCACCGTGTGGGCGGGATACATGCAAAGATTAGGTGGAAGATACATTCGTATGTAACTCGTACGTCAATTATGATATTTATGGAGGAGAAAATTTTTTGGTCAAAGGAAAAAGTATGCTTGGGTACTTTCCGTCGATTTAAGTAGACAGCCGCCCCCTTTCTTCGCTGAAGAATTTGCAGAAAAGTACGATGTTGCTTGTGCGTCACTGTTATTGGGCTCACGAAATATTGTGGGAAAATTTATGCGTGGTGATAGGAGTAGCATTTGATAACTGTTAAGATTTTGTTGAAACTGAGATTGAAGGCAGAAACATGGAACTGTTTTGCATACATCGAATTTAGTTGGTGGGATGGGAGGAGGCCATGATTCGTTTCACTGAGATCAAGACATATAGGCTTTTATTCGTGTAGTAAGAGGATTATTGTCCTTTCTGCTTTCGTCTGTACAAGAAACGGAGTTGTGTGTTTGTGTGATTTATCGTAGACCGTAAAGGGGATTTCAAAAACGTCATAATTAAAAACTTGGGAGGTCTTTTACGTCGTTGATGTAAATAAAAAAATCATTGCCCAGGTTTTTATATGTGAATTATATATTTTGTAGCGTGGGCATGGATTTTTTTTTTGATGCTAGAGGGACAAGGCGTAGTGGCTGGTGCGTGTGGAGAAGGTTGCGTTGCAGGGATCGTAATGATGATGGAGATGTAACGTTGAGGCGTTTCTGGACAGTCCACGTCACGCACGTTTAGAATTCCTATCCAGGACAGGAACTCGTAGTAGCAGAGTTTGGGTTCTTTAGAAATAAAAGGATATTCGGTCGTGTAATGTGGTACAGGAAGACATTAAACGTGACAAAAGAGTAACTATGCATCACGAGCTATAAATTTGTCATTTGCGTATATATTATGTGAATAGAAGTGGATTATTTAAGTATAGTAATCATATGATATTTGTATGGAAGACAGAATAACTGTAGTTAAAGATTAATTTTTTTAAAAATTCTGTAGACGAATTTTGAAATTCAGACCTTTCAGCGAACGTCATATAATTGTGGAATTATTATAGAGTTATTGAATTTCCGAAGATGGTTTTGAAAGGCACAGTGACTTGGGTGGGGTGGGGGGGGGATGATGGCAGTTGAATTGCGGTAAGAATTTGAGTCGTACCACTTGGCGGTCGTCGTACAAAGGATGAGTCTTGTATCCGCAGCCGACATTTTCCGTATCACAATAGATGTCATAAGAACTAATTATGTATTTTGATGCTACATTCAAAGCACGATCCTCTCGTCCGGACAAATAACAATAATGCTGCATTTTATATATGTTGTTCCTTTTGGTTGGATTCGTATCTGAAAGTCAGAGGAGCAGCTGGTAGGCAAGTATTTATAAGATGCGTTGTCATTCGTTTGCCAATGCAATGTCTTGATGATACAATAACAATGATTCTGTGAGCCCCGGGTGTCCAAAGTAAAAATTCTGCGCGAAGATATTCCAGGTGTATGGGTAACTATTAGGTACAGGTTTGGCGGCTAGAATCCACGAAGCATTAGTACACGTTTAGTCTTAAATGGGATTACGTAGAAGAAATGATGGACGTGATTGTTCTGAAGTGAGTGAGTGAAGGGTATTATTCGTTTGTTTAACGAAATTGATGTTAACGTTCTGTTGGTAAATTAAGGTTGAAATATTGTGGGCAGCGTTGATAGGTGTTTGATGTGAAATGTAGGGGATATTGCTTGAAAGTATTTACGATTGGTGATTTGCGAAATTGTGTGAGCCTCAATTTTTACGCGGAAATCGTAGTTTGTGTATCCGAATAGAGCATTACTGTAGTCGTTGTTTGTCATCAGTCTTTCGACTGGTTTGATGTGGTCCTCCAATTTCGCCTATCTTGCGCCAATCTCTTGATTTCCACATCCTCAAAAATCTTTGTCTCTCCCTACAACATTTGAAAGTTTGGTAGTACGAAGGCAGAATTAGATCGTGGTAATAATATGTAACATTCATATTACAATGTAAGTAGACGTTTCGAGATACGTAATATTTATAAGAAGTCAAATATTCGCTATAGCGTTGAGTCGAGGTGTCGATACAACAGAGTGGAATGTGTGCTGTGCGTGGATGTGTAGGTCGGAGACGTGGGAGATTTGTTCCCGGGTGGAGTCGGGCGAAGATGGTTTATTTTTCGTGTTGTCTGTAGACTGCGCGTGTGTCGAAGGGCCATTATCGTGGGCTGACGTAGAAGTCTTTTAAGAAGTGCAAAGTTTGTGTCGTGTAAATGATATGTATTTTAGAGCCTTAATTATTTGTGTAAGCGAAGAGGTGTGTTGGGTAGGGACCAATATCGAATTTTCGGTACTGTACTGCGTGTGAGATAAATGTATGTGACAGCCATCGTCTGATTCTAAGGAGGTTCTTGAACGCGTGCCTTTGTCAATGTCCCAGTATTTTGAGTGTAAGTTGTCAGATGGATTCGACGAACGTGTTTGTCGTAAATTAGGTGTGTTTGATCGTAAACGAGATGATGCGAATTTGACTGCCATATTTGCTGCAATGGAAGTGTGGCCTGATAATTTGGCTAGCCCTGCGTACCCTAATCAACTTCATTGTGTATATTAAATGCACTCATGCTTTTAAGTATTGGCATTTCTCGCGTCAGAGAAGAAAAGCCGACATAGACATCAGAATATTATTAATCTGGCATGAATACAAATACTCTTTAGAGGCGAGGTTAAAAGGTCATTCTTTAAGGGGTCACGTGGTTGACGTATTTTCCCAATTAAGTTGGACAATGGAGAGAAAGCCGTTTTAATGTACGGCGTCTTGATGCCTCCTGACGACAGAGCGTCCTTCACCCAGGCGCCCGGGAAGTGAGGTGAGTTCAGTCTGTTGGAAAATGAAATATTAGGTGGACGCGGTCTAGTGGCTTCAGTCTATCCATCTCTCTCTATCTGTTCACATATTAAAGTAAGGAAATACCCACCCCTGGAAGTGAGTGTTTTGTAGGTTTGATTTTGGTTGTGAAGGGATGCGAAAAGTGCAAATGTTTTCGTCTAGTACACTATTTTATTGAATGGTGACCTGTTTTGCGCTACAGTATTTTTGCCTGCGTGTTTTTTTCATATTCGAATCAGTGGCTGTAGGTCTGTCTTCCTCTCAAAGTGACCTTTTCCCTCCTTCCCTCCCGAACGCCCTGCATATCTCACCGATCGTGTACTTCCTTCCGACAAGTCTGCGTCCGTGCGTAAGGTTTCTAGCCAAAGGGTTTCGACTCGAAGGAGTCATCTTTAGTCGCCAATCAATGAATAGCATCACACAAGGAATTTTCCATTTCTAGATTAATACTTATAAAAATACATAAAACAGTTAATATAGTAATTTTTAGTTCCGTGCAGATAGGTGTATTGTGCGGTTGCTATCCGATTTAAATATATTTTTAAAATACGTTTTTAGATTATATGTGGTGATATAAGTCCGATATTTATAGAATAAAAATTTAGCACTATTTAGCAGGTAGTAGCATCCCTGTTACACGTTTGCGACACTACAAGATGTTCGTCTATCTATGCATCTTTGTTTCTATGTATCTATCAATCAATCGATCTATCTATCTATCTTTCTATCTATCTATGTACCTATCCACCTATCTATCTATCTATGTATCTATGAATCTATGCATCTACTTATCTATCTATCTATCTATCGACGTGTAAATCTATGCACCCATCCATATCATGCAGTTTTTTAGTAGCTCGTACTTTGTTTGTTAAGAGCAAAGTATATATATAAAGTGTATGTATGATATATGTTATGTATTGTGTTCGATGCTCCGTTGTATGCAAGTATGCTTTGTTCTGTTGTATGACATGTATTTTATCGCAATGCATTGTATATTATGAGTACATATTGTGTGCACTTTTGTGATTTGGGTATGAATTCAATCATCATTCATTGTGGCGTGTATTCTCTGAAATGGTAACTTATGTAGTGTTTAATGTTTTCTCAGACATGTGCTTTAGACTTGAACTTTGCTATTATTATGTAATTGAACGTTCCGTGTCTCACTCGGTGTCAGCTGGACTCGAACCATGCTGTATTCCATCTCTCCCTCACTCGGTCTACGCCGGACTCGATCTGTACCTCATCCGGTCTTAGTGTCTGACTCACACGATCTTTGCCTCACCCGGTCTCTGTCTCACTTGGTGTCTGCATCAACCGGTCTCTGGCTCAACCGGCCTCTTCCCCCCCCCCCCCCCATCCATATCATGCAGTTTTTTAGTAGCTCGTACTTTGTTTGTTAAGAGCAAAGTATATATATAAAGTGTATGTATGATATATGTTATGTATTGTGTTGGATGCTCCGTTGTATGCAAGTATGCTTTGTTCTGTTGTGTGACATGTATTTTATCGCAATGCATTGTATATTACGGTTACATATTCTGTGAACTTTTCTGCTTTGGGTATGAATTCAATCGACATTGATTGTGGCGTGTATTCTCTGAAATGGTAACTTATGTAGTGTTTAATGTTTTCTCAGACATGTGCTTTAGACTTGAACTTTGCTATTATTATGTAATTGAACGTTCCGTGTCTCACTCGGTGTCAGCTGGACTCGATCTGTACCTCACCCGGTGTTAGTGTCTGCCTCACACGATCTTTGCCTCACCCGGTCTCTGTCTCACTTGGTGTCTGCATCAATCGGCCTCTGGCTCAACCGGCCTCTTCCCCCCCCCCCCCCCCTGTTTACCGGAATCGACCTCTGACTCACACGGTAACTGCCGCGCGAAATCTCTGCCAGAAACGGGCTGTCTCAACCGGTCTCTGCCGCATTCGATCTCCACCTCAAACGGTTTGTGTCTCACTCGGTGGACTTTCAATAGGCAGTTACACATGACGTAAAGGATTCACCCAAAAAACTACCCCTTCCGAAGAACTTTAATACTTGCAAGTTTAAATATTAAACATAATTCACTTATAGACAATTATAGTTACCCGCGTCTTCATATAAGTTCAGTTACGTAAGGTGTGCATGACTCGAGGAAGGTATTTCACTTATTTCATTTACCAATGTCGTACACGATTCAAACCAGATACTACCACTTGGAAGACACGGCAAGCGTACATTTACCTATGAAGTACGATATTCACCAGAGGGAGTAATATTTCCAAGACAAGGCACGGGTACATTTAGCGATGACGTACGAGATTCACCCAAGACAGTAATATTTCCAAGACAAGGCACGGGTACATTTAGCGATGACGTGCGTGATTCACACAAGACAAACACCACTTCGAAGGCAAGGCAGGGCAGGGGTGCGTTTATCGATGACGTCCGAGATACACGCAAAGACACTACAAGTTTCAAGACAAGGCAGGGTGCGTTTAGCAATGAAGTAGGACACAACTCGTTTAGAAAACATATAGCATGGTCGGAGTTAGACAATCTTGGAAGACACGGCAAGCGTACATTTACCTATGAAGTACGATATTCACCAGAGGGAGTAATATTTCCAAGACAAGGCACGGGTACATTTAGCGATGACGTGCGAGATTCACTCGAGACAGTAATATTTCTAAGACAAGGGACGGGTACATTCAGCAATGACGTACGAGATTCACCCAAGACAGTATAGCACTTTAAAGACAAGGTATGGATACATTTAGCAATGATGTCCGTGACTGACGTAGACATGAGGACTTTAAGGACAAGGCAGGGGTTCATTTAGCGATGACGTACGGGATTCACACAAGATAATACCACTTGGAAGACATATGCATTAGGTACAGGTTGGAATGATGTACATGATCACGCAAGGCAGTACCACTTACCAGACATATACAAGACACTATCACTTTGAAGGCAAGGCAACGTACATTTACCTGTGACGTACGAGATTCACGTAAGACATGACTACTTTAGAGACAAGGCAGGGATCCATTTAGGTGTGAGTTACGAGATTCACCGAAAACACAACCCCTTCGAAAAGATGGAACTGGGACATTACCAGTTTGAAGACACGGCAAGAGTAAATTTACCTATGACGTACGATATTCACACAAGACAGTACCACTTGGAAGTCAAGGCATGGGTACATTCAGCAATGACGTATGAGATTTAGCCGAGACATTATCATTTCTAAGACAAGGCACGGGTACACTTAGAGATGACGTACGAGTTTGAGACAAGTCAGTACCACCTGCAAGAGAAGGTATGGTTACACTTAGCGATGACGTACGAGTTTGAGACAAGTCAGTACCACCTGCAAGAGAAGGTATGGTTACAGTTAGCGATGACGTACGAGATTCACGTTGGCACGACCATTGTCAAGACATGGCAAGAGTACATTTACGTATGGGTGCAGTTAGCAATGACGTGCGTGATTTACATAAGACATGACTTTAAAGACAAGGTAGGGATACATTTAGCAATGACGTACGAGATTCACGTAAGACATGACGACTTTAAAGACAAGGCATGGGTACATTTAGCAATGATGACCGTGACTGACTACCGCTTCCGAAATATATGGACTAGTTATTGGTTACTTTAGAGACAAGGCAGGGATCCATTTAGGTGTGAGTTACGAGATTCACCGAAAACACAACCCCTTCGAAAAGATGGAACTGGGACATTACCAGTTTGAAGACACGGCAAGAGTAAATTTTTATTCTGGAATGTTGCGGACGATTGACCTAAGACAGTACCAGTAGCCAGACACATGCAGTAGGTAGAGTTTCGAATGACGTGGACGATTGACCTAAGACAGTACAACTACCAAGACATATGCAATAGGTATATTTTGGAACGATGTGGACGATTGACGTAAGACAGCACCAGAAGCTAGACACATGCAGTAGGTAGAGTTTCGAATGAGTTACAGTTAGCAATGACGTACGAGATTCACGTAAGACATTAGGGGTACATTCAGCAATGACGTACTACATTTAGGTCAGACATTATGAATTGAAATACAAGGCACGGGTACATTTAGGAATGACGCGTGTGATTCACATAAGAAATCACCACTTTTGGGACACGGCAAGAGTACATTTACCTATGACGTACGAGATTCACCGGAGACACTATCACTTCGAAGACAAGTCATGGGTACATTTACCTATGACACACGAGATTCACGCAAGACACTAGCACTCTCAAGACACGGCAAGAGTACAATTACGTTTGACGTACGAGATTCACACAAGACAGTACCACTTCCAAGACAGGGCATGGATGAAATTAAGCAACGACGTGAGTGATTGACACAAGACACGACCACTCTGAAGACATGGCAAGAGTACATTTACTTATGACGTACGAGATTGACACAAGTCAGTACGAGTTGCAAGACAATGTATGCGAACATTTAGGAATGACGTGCGTGATTCACATAAGAGATGACCAGATTGAAGACACGGCAAGAGTACATTTACTTATGACGTACGAGATTCACACCGGACACTACCACTTGGAAGACAAGGCAGGGGTGCATTTAGCAATGACGTGCGTGATTGACGTAAGACATCACCACTTTAGGAATTAGTTACGAGATTCACCGAAAACACTACCCCTTGGAAGAGAAGGAACTGGTACATTTCCAGTTTGAAGACACGGCAAGAGTAAATTTACCTATGACGTACGATATTCACACAAGACAGTACCACTTGGAAGTCAAGGCATGGGTACATTCAGCAATGACGTATGAGATTTAGCCGAGACATTATCATTTCTAAGACAAGGCACGGGTACACTTAGAGATGACGTACGAGTTTGAGACAAGTCAGTACCACCTGCAAGAGAAGGTATGGTTACAGTTAGCGATGACGTACGAGATTCACGTTGGCACGACCATTGTCAAGACATGGCAAGAGTACATTTACGTATGGGTGCAGTTAGCAATGACGTGCGTGATTTACATAAGACATGACTTTAAAGACAAGGTAGGGATACATTTAGCAATGACGTACGAGATTCACGTAAGACATGACGACTTTAAAGACAAGGCATGGGTACATTTAGCAATGATGACCGTGACTGACGTAAGACATGAGGACTTTAAGGACAAGGCAGGACTTTAAAGACAAGGCATGGGTACATTTAGCAATGATGACCGTGACTGACGTAAGACATGAGGACTTTAAGGACAAGGCAGGGGTTGATTTAGCTATGACGTACGGTATTCAAACAAGATGCTACCACTTCGAAGATATATGCACTAGGTACATTTTGGAATGATGTACATGATTCGCGCAAGGCAGTACCACTTACCAGACATATGGACTAGGTACAGTTAGCAATGATATATGTGATTCACCTTAGACACCACCGCTTCGGAAATATATGGACTAGTTATTGGTAGGAATGATGTATATGATTCACCTAAGGCAGTACAACTACGAAAACAAATGCACTAGGTACATTTTGGAATGATGGGGACGATTCACCTAAGATAGTACCAGTAGCCAGACACATGCAGTAGGTAGACTTTCGAATGATGCAGACGATTCAGTTGAGGCAGTCCCAGTAGCCAGACACATGCAGTAGGTAGAGTTTCGAATGATGTGGACGATTCACGTAAGACAGTACCAGTAGCCAGACGCACGCACTAGGTAGACTTTCGAATGATATAGACGATTCACTTAAGACAGTACCACTCCCAAGCCATACGCACTAGGTACACTTTGGAATGATGTGGACGATTCACGTAAGACAGTACCAGTAGCCAGACGCACGCACTAGGTAGACTTTCGAATGATATAGACGATTCACTTAAGACAGTACCACTCCCAAGCCATACGCACTAGGTACACTTTGGAATGATGTGGACGATTCACGTAAGACAGTACCAGTAGCCAGACACATGCAGTAGGTAGAGTTTGGAATGATGTGGACGATTCACGTATGACAGTGCCAGTAGCCAGACGCACGCACTAGGTAGACTTTCGAATGATGTAGACGATTCACCTAAGACAGTACCACTACCAAGACATACGCACTAGGTACACTTTGGAATGATGTGGACGATTCACGTATGACAGTGCCAGTAGCCAGACGCACGCACTAGGTAGACTTTCGAATGATGTAGACGATTCACCTAAGACAGTACCACTACCAAGACATACGCACTAGGTACATTTTGGAATGATGTGGACGATTCACCTGAGGCAGTACCAGTAGCCAGACACACGCAGAAGGTAGACTTTCGATTGATGTAGATGATTCACGTAAGACACTACCGCTTCCCAGATTCATGCACCGGGTAAAGTTTCACTTTGAAGACAAGGCACGGTTAGATTTAGCAATGACATGCGTGATAGACATAAGACATGATCAGTTTGAAGTCATGGCAAGAGTACATTTTTCTTATGCCTTACGCGATTTAATCAAGACATTGCCTCTTCGAAGGGAAGGCAGAGATACATATAGGCATGACGTGCGAGATTCACAGAAGACAGTACTATAGTGAAGACAAGGTAGAGGGAAATTTAGCGATGATTTATGAGATTGACAAACGGAAGTACCAGTTCTCAGAGAACGGAAGCGTGCGTCTAGTAATGACGTAAGAGATTGACGGAAGGCACTACCACTTTAGGAAACGTATAGCACGTTCGCAGTCGCACACGACGTTCATGATTCAGTGAAGGCACAACTGCTTTAGGAAACACATAATATGGTCGAAGTTATACGCGATGGAGATGAGTCAGTGAAGTGAAACACGTTTAGAAAAGACGATTTACTGAACACGAAATATATGATTTACTGAGGAGAGTACAAGTTTCCTTGCATTTGAGTTAGTTACCAATGATGCACATGCGACGATGGACAAAGTACCACTCTTGTAGTATTTTGTGTGGTAGAGTTATCGGCGGTGTACGTGATTGAAGGAAGACACTGGCACTTGATAATGATTTGACTTTCCTACTGTTATCGGTAATGTACATGACTCACTCAAGAGACTACTAGTTTGCAGGCATTTGACTTGTGTACAGTTGCCAACGTTGAACACGAATGACAGTTTACCTTTTCCCCTGGCATTAGTATTTGTAAAATTTTGGGAGGGGTGTGAATTGTCTGTATGTGCTATATAGTGTTGTGTATGTTTCTCCTTGAGAGTGTTTGTATATGCCTAGCCCACGCAAGGAAGTGATACGTCAAATATATATATATATATATATATATAAAATGCAGACATAGAAAGAATACATGGAGAAAGAAATAGCGAATTCGGGACTAAAGCACATGTGTCTGTAATGTACAAAAAAAGTAGAGTAACTGGCGTGACGAAGACTAAATTCACCTGAGAGAACAGACAGAAGTGTAGGCAATTGATGGACAAGGAAGGGACCAAGAGGTGAAGTGAACTGTAGACGTACAGTAGTAATTTGGTGTATATGTCATTTACCTACAGTGACGAATGATGTGCACGGTTGAACCAACAGGCTATACCACTTGTGAGGCGTTGCAATCAGGTGCACTTATTAAGGATGGGCACAGTTAGACGATTCATCCGGCAAGTACAGCATGCAATGTGTTTTAATACTTGGATTTACGGAAGTAAGTTGCATTTTCCTGCATTACCCTTACATAAGATGTAGGTGACTGCCAAAAGGAAGTAAAAATTGCGCGGTATTTCACTCGGTACAGTTGCCAATGACGTACAAGGTTCAGGCAAGACACTACCAGTTTGAAGACAGGGCAGGGATGCATTGAGGAGATTTACCGAAAACATTACCAGTTTGAAGGCAAAGAAGGGGTACATTTAGCGATGAGCTGCGTTATTGACACAAAACAGTATCACTTGGAAGGGTAGGAATGGGTATATTTAGCAATGACGTGCGTGATTGAGACAAGACACGGCGCGAGCACATTTAGGAATGAGGCAGGACATTTACACGATAAGACAAGGCACGGGTACATTCAGCAATGACGTGAGTGATTGACACAAGACAGTATCACTTGGAGGGAAAGGCAGGGATACATTTAGTGTTGACGTACGAGGTTTAGCTGAGACATTATCATTTCTAAGCCGAGGCACGGGTACATTTAGCAATGACGTGCGTGATCCACTGAAGAGATGACCAGATTGAAGACACGGCAAGAGTACATTTACCTATGACGTACGATATTGACTCGAAACACTACCGCTTCGAATATACGGCACGGGTATATTTTCCGATGACGTAGGAGATTCACCGGAGACAGTATGACTTGTAATATGAGGCAGGCGTATATTCACCGGTGAAGTACGTGATAGAGACAAGACACCTGTACTTGGAAGGGGAAGCAGGGATACATTTAGCGATGACGTACGAGATTCACGTAAGACATGACCACTTTAGAGACAAAAAACAGGTACATTTAGTGATGAGGTACGATATTCACACAAGGCAGTACCAGTTCCGAGAGAAGGAAGGGGTGTATTTAGTAATGACGTACGAGATTCACGCAAGAGACAAGCAGTTTAGAAAATATTTTGCATGGTCGCAGTTACACACGATGCACATGACTTAGTGAAGACACGACCTCTTTAGGAAACATATAGCATGGACGCAGTTACACACGATGTACAAGACTTAGTGAAGACACGACCTCTTTAGGAAACATATAGCATGGACGCAGTTACACACGATGTACAAGACTTAGTGAAGACACGACCTCTTTAGGAAACATATAGCATGGACGCAGTTACACACGATGTACAAGACTTAGTGAAGACACGACCTCTTCAGGTGACATATAGCATGGTCGCAGTTACACACGATGCACATGACTGAGTGAAGACACGACCTCTTTAGGAAACATATAGCATGGACGCAGTTACAACGATGTACAAGACTTAGTGAAGACACGACCTCTTCAGGTGACATATAGCATGGTCGCAGTTTCACACGATGTATATTACTTAGTGAAGACACGACCTTTTCAGGTGACATATAGCATGGTCGTAGTTACAAACGATGCACATGACTTGGTGAAGACACGACCTTTTCAGGTGACATATAGC
>NW_019060185.1:1450-43651 GCF_000696155.1 Zootermopsis nevadensis
GACCTATGTCATTTGAGAACATTTGTTCTTTATAACGATGAATGCG
Organism: Zootermopsis nevadensis; assembly: GCF_000696155.1. Next base: position 1,497 of record NW_019060185.1, read on the forward strand.
TTCACTGTAGTAATTACATGTATTGTAATATAAAATTAAATAAATATTTGAATAAATTTTTCTTCGTGTGACAACATATATACTTCCACAATGAAATATTCAATAACATCATATTTAAGTGATAAGTGATTGGTGTACTTGCAATTACTGAAAGTATGTGTCCAATAAAATATCCTTGTAAAAAGTTTAAATTAGGTATGAAAGTGAAGCACAGAATATAATATACTTTTTAAAGTGACGGAATCGAATTTTTGAGTGTTTAATAATTTACAATTAACCATAACGAGCCCAAGGTGCCCTCACATGCGCACGTCATAAGACTGCACTGCGCAACAACGTCTGCGCAGGTGCCCCACTAACCTAACCTAGCCCAAACCAACCAAAACGGGGTAATCTCGATCAGTGCAAAATGGTTTCCTGCGCACGAATTTTGGAAAAATCGAATGGATGCTCAGAAATTATTTAAATTTTGTATGGACGTCATGCCACAGGTAAGTTAATGATATTCAAACTCAATTATGTCTTATCGCTTTTTAGAAATTCGCACGTAGGCATCAAAGTCGTGAGGTGGAGGATGCGCAAAGTCGGCCACGACCACTTACTAATAACAATATTACGCGCTTACAAAGTCCCCATATAACACAAATAGTGCCTATATGCGTGTAATAGATCATAACACGTCTAGAACTACATAATGTATCCAGAAGAATTGTTTTTTGCAAATCAGAAGTCAGTCAGTACTGATTCTATCTTGGAACAGTCGGCTGGTCCCGATTAAATAGTCGCCATTAAAGTACGGTTGGAATTATTTGATTTCGGTCGGTCAGTATCAACGTAACTTTGTGCTCTAGAAATAGAGTTCTTCGGAACCATTAACAAGATTAAGCGTAAGCATACTACAAATGCAATTCAACATCTACAATTGCGAAAAAACATGCACAAGTGAAGTGAGACAATAGTCTTTCGAGGTCAACAATAAGGTAACCAATATAAAATCTGTCAAGTGTGAAGCTATGGTAGTAACTGAAAGAACAAGATTGTTCTATAATGTGAGAACATTGAAATATTTGATTGTTTAATATCCCGTAATCGATATTAGAACAATTAAGATGCCTTACCACTGGCAATTTGCATCACGTCACTGCGCATCAACTTCAGCGCAGATGATCCATTAACCTAACCGAACAGGGGTATTGTGAGTCAGCTGAACATGGCGACCTGCGCAATAATTTTCCAAATAGACCATTGATGGTCGGAAATTGCTGAAATTTTATATGGACGTCGTGCCACAGGTAAGTAATAAATATTTATACTCTTTCGTGCCACAACACTTGTAACAAATTCACACGAAGGCATCAAAGTCGCGAGGTGGACCAAATGCGTAATCTGCCACCAACACCATTATCCGACTATATCAAGGAGTTATGCACTCGATATAGTTTAAAATAAAATATTAACATCTGTATTAAAATGCTTAAGCCTAAGCAGACCACACATGCAATCCAGCAACTACAATTGCGTAAAAACACGCGTAAGTGACGTGACCCACATGTGTTGCGAGGTCCACAAGTAGGTAACCAATGTAAAATCCTTGAAGTATAAAGGTATGGTAGTGACTCAAACACTAGATTGTTCTATAATTTAAGAACATTGAAATATTCGAGTTTTTAATTTCCCGCAATCGATTATAGAACTCATACGATGCCTTAACACAGACAGGTTGCACACGTCACTGCGCATCACCTTCTGCGCAGATGCCCCAATAACCTAACCTAACCTAACTCCACCCTATAGCGGTAAACTGCGTCAGCTGAACATGACGACCTGACCACGAATTTTCAAAAAAAAACCATGGATGGTTGGAAATTGCTCAAATTTTGTATGGACGTCGTGCCAGAGGTAAGTAATAAAATTTCGTACTCTTTCGTGTCACAACACTTGTAACAAATTCACACGAAGGCATCAAAGTCCCGAGGTGGAAGATACGCGAAATCGGCCACGATCACCAACATCCGACTTTATCAACAAGTAATTACGCACAAAAACGTTTCTTAATGTTTTCTAACTGGTGCCTATGCGTGCTCAGATACATCAAAAGACTAAAAAAATGCACAAAATGAGTGTGGAAATATTTTTATGGCGAAGAAACCGATAGCGACTACGGTTATGTAAGCGCATTGTAGCTTCATACGTAAGGATTCGCACACAGAAATCACCATACGTAAATAAGGGGGTTACAATTGAATCCAAATACATTCAAGTGACCTAAATTAAGAAAAACAACAAATAAATATGCAATATGAATTGCAAAAATCAAAAACCATTTCGAAAATTATGCAATTGTTCGTACGCAGTGAACGTAGCGTACAGATGGCAGCATGTATAAGAATACTTTCCGAACTAGACTGGTGATGGCGAGCTGTTGCAGTCAGGTAAATCAATAACCCTCCTACGTAGCGATTGGCCGACAGCAGAGCTCACAAACTTACGAACCCTACCTCCATCAGGACCCTAGTGAGTAGGGTTTCCTCGAAGAACTTGGGAACAGTGTCTAGAAGACTGATGTGTCTTTAGGAAGAGGGTGTCGTGGGGTCCTTCCCCGTCCTCATTATGGACTCCACGCGAGCGTTTTTCTATTCTGATGTGAAGCACTGCCTTCGGAGAGCTGCGGTACACACTTTCGTGAGAAAGGTTATCGCGCGAGTTGGTCCCTTTTCGGAATATTTTTGGGGCTCGAAGTCTTGCCAACCTTGAGACCCTAGATGGCCTGAAGGGCCTCCGAATGGAGTGGTTAATTTCGGTTCACTTGCGGGGGCAATACTCGTATGCTCGCTTCGCCTCGTTAATAATGTCAATTACGATGACGGGTCGTCCACTGGCTGAAACTGGACCTCAAGGCTGTCGGCCAGGGCTTCCGCAAGTCCTCCCGGCACTTTCAAGAGGGTGTTCGCATTATTCTCTTTGTTATCTTCCATAGCGACTGGTCCTCGCAGTCCAAGGATTCCAGCGATTCGCTCCACTATTCGTTCCTCCACTCATTCAACCGACAGGTCACCGACCAGTCGAAGCAGTTGACCTGCACTTTCGAAGCGGGGTCCGTTGTAACCTGTCACTGCCTACTCAGTCGATCCGTGGGCCGTTTCATCCTGAATACTGGCGGGTGCAGGTCAACGGTTGGGACATTTTGGATAGCGCTGGTCAGGTCCTCGGAGCGTTTGTCGATTGGCTCCTCGTTTACGACGGGAATCCCCGGGATTCTGTCTTCAGGGTAAGCCTGAAATGGAACCTAGTCCATTCTTCTGAAGTCGGAGCGGTTAGACATAGGTGTGAAATGATAATCGGCATGTGGTCAGATACACCGGTTGGACGAAGTCCTTGACAACTACTATATCAAGAATGTCTTGGGCAGCGTTGTCTGTAAGAAACCGTGATAGGGAAGTCCGGCCCTTAGTTCAAGCAGGAATTTCTTTTAGCTCAATCCAGCAGGAGCGAACACTTCGCTGAGATCAGCCTAGAATTCCAGTCCGCGTGCTTCGCGTTGAGGTCACCCGCCACTAAGGTAATCTCCTACGTAAGTGATCACAAGCGATAAGTATCCATCATGTAGTGATCAAGCAAACGTGATCTTCTGTTGTCGGAACGTGTGTTCTTGAAAATGTTAATTGTTAGAGAAAGGAACACTGCTCAAAGGCAGAAAAGCTATTTTTGAAAGAAACAAATTTTGCTGATTTTCTAACCTACACCGTTTGGTTCGTACATAATTCAGATTCAGCACTGCGCAGTGAATACTGTTTTTTTTATTTCTGAAGTGATCAGTTTGTACAAACAAATATAAATACTAACGTTGGAAATAAAATTTTAAGAAGAACGAACTTGTTTCTCCATTCCCTGTTCACAAGCATCCGGTTCTGACAACTGCTATGTTTCATATCCTAAGAATGCGTCTCTTTTCACTTCACTGATTAAAATTTCCGCTAACGTTTGTGTCATTGTCATGATATGCAGCGCGCACAGCTTTCCAGCGCCTAAGCCTTCCCTGTACTGCACGGCCAGCGCAACGAACTGCAGCGATTCGTGCAAAAATATCAAAATATTTGATCACGTCAAACGCTTGGACTTCGCCCAACCGACCGCTTCAACGGCTCCAAGGACAGCGACGTACAAACGGCCACTTTGATATTTCCGCGTGGTCAGGGCCGACTCGATCCAGGGCCACGTGGGCGAGAAGTATGCTTCACTTTCCTGGTTGCCAGCAACAGGTAAATGGCAGTGGCCTCCAGGTGTTGCAGAGCCGAGACTGGCACAGGGTAATGATCTATGCCCCTGACGACAAGGATCGCTACACTTCCCCCTCGAGCTGGGCTCAATTTGCGTCTCTTTCAGAAGGCAAACATCGACGCCGTGCTCCATCTTCCTGCCGAACTTGGAGAGAAGAATGTTGGATAAAATTTTATGTACTGTTCATTAACAATGATATTCCTTGATAACCAAATTATCACCATTCTTATAAATATATACAATTTATTCCTTCCATTATTCCAGTGGTTCTTCCATATTCCAAATAGAATAAACAAGTTTGTTGGTCCCAGAATATGTTTTACTTCCTGCTTGAATCAAGTCTGCTGGAATTTGATAAATATCTGGCAATTTACAACATTCATACTCTCAAATAGCAATATCAACTAATAAATAATTAGGCCAGGGTAGAAGGATCTCAGCTGTATTTCAGTCTGCTTAACACAGTTAACCGCAATAGCTGACGATAGTAATTCTGCCCATTCAAAGTGCTGCGGGTATCTGCAAGCAGATCAACATTCTCATGTTCTACCAAGCAGTAACTCATCTTAAACTCATGTAAGCCTCTGATATTTGTTTTTAGTCTTTGCTTTCAAATATTCCCTTTGTTTTTTCCTGAAAGCACTATTTACATTTTTCAGATTATCAACATTCATTTGGCTTGGATTCTCCAACCACTGTGATTAAATCTAATAATTTCCAGCATTCTTCCCCAAACCATAGTTTATGCTGCTTAAACTCATCACACGAACGCTCTTCATCTTAAGTTTTGACATCCATAACATTATCCAAAGCCATCTTGATGTCCACATTATCAGTCAAATTCTACAAAGATGCTCAAATCTCTTCGCAACTTCAACCTCATACTGTACTTAAATTCTTCAGATTAAATCTCTTCATATCTAACATCTGTCTGAATGACAGCCTCTGCATAATTTCTGCATCCGCCATGCAGTTGTCAGTATCACAGTCAGTTTCTCGAAAAAGATATGACATCACGTACACTCGTACATTAATGTCATCTTTTATGAAGATGCAATCGATGTTACCGCATATCTTTCAATAATAAGTCAAAGTGAATTAAGCAATGTGGTGACACTTTTTGATCCAGTAAGTTCACAGTCCATCATCAGTAATTTTATATAAACTCTCATTCCCAATTGCGTGCTACCTTTATACTGAAATCTCGTAAAAAAAAATTACACCTTGATACTTAGAAAATCGATCAAATACAATCTCTAGTTCCTCATAAAACCTTTCCCATAATATCATCAGTTTTATCCTCAGTTAAATCGTGCATATTCAGAATGATGTCACACCACTGACTCTCAATATTTTTACAACATTCTATCACTAAGAAACTCTAACCTCCTAACTACTGACTGATTACCCTATACACAAAAAACCCCGGTCTTAAATGATAATTATCATTCCCACTTCCATAGAAAAATGTATAATCTGCCACCACTAGCAGCAGCAGCAGCATTATTCATGTTTTACAGGAACAGGAACCTGACAGCAAGAAGCAAGGGATATAGAAATCTGCTTCCACACAAATAAAGAACATATCCGTCACAATAAAAATGAATTCAATTCATTAGTGTGCAATATATGTTACACTGCCACCATCCTCTGCTGTGGAGCGATGTTTACTGTGTGCAGATGACCACTTGTTTTGTGCTTTCACCTTGTAAAGTCTTTAAACAAAAATAATTCTACTTGTGTAGCCTCCGAGACAAAAGTTCAGATATTTGTTTCGTGTATCATTCAGATTTATTGATTTTTTGTCAAGTTTAACTGTCAAAATCTGAAGAATTTAATCAGCTGTTAATAGACAGTGCATCATCTAATAAAAAAACACATCTGACATCTGCATTATCCTTCCCACAACTCTGAAACGTGTGGAAATGCAACAGAACTTCTCTTCTAAGAAAGAGGTAGGAGAGATATAAAAATAAGGGATAGGTTTAGAATAGGCTGCTCCGGACATTAAACACAGATGCTCTTGCAAGGAACTTAAACTGTTGGTAACAGCTGAAAGGAAGAATTTGAAAGGGGCATTTAATATGAAAAAGCCCGACTTAAACAACATCTGGCTTCACCCCTTTTCCTCAGTCTTCCACCTCATATCCCTAGTTCTGAAAATCCCACACTGACAGACACAGAATGCACGAGCCAGATTTCACCTTCCTCTTTCACTTGGTCCTGTTATCACGTTTATCCCATTTTTTCGACATTTTCATCACCTCTTTTCCTTAACCACATGATCACTCCCCATCTTATAGTATCCAGCTTCTCATGTCACTCACCTCCCACTGCCATTTCCAAAAAATGGGCTCCCTGAAAACAACAGAAATATTTAACATTCAGCGTAACTTACACCCAGAAATTAAAGACAAAAATCATTACCGGCATTTGACACTTTTATTGCAACCCTTCACTTATTCATTGACTGACATTTGCCTGATATAAATAATACACTAGTTTATAGAAGTATTGACCCACACCTATACGATGACAGTCGTACTTCTGGACATATCGGAACAATCACTCCTACATCTAGGACCGATATGTACATCTGATAAAATTTAAGAAAAGACAACACCTCGCCCAAAATTGAAAAACAAATGGCATGAAACATCACCAAATGGAATCATATTTGAGTTTTAAGTTCGTAAATCTTTTACACCTGAAGATGGTTTTATAAAAACTGAAACATGTTGTGTAAAGGATGTTCCAAAATGTAAATCGATCAATCGATATGGAACATCAATGATATTTTATTATCTTAATTATAAGAAATTTTAAATATTGTGATAAGACGGATTAAAATAAATAATTATAGAAGCTGTCACCAAACTCCTCTTAACACCACAGAGTTGCTTGTCTGAAGTGTCTGCAATCTTAAGCAAACTGTAACATTGTTGTGCTGTGAAATTTCTTTTTCGTAAGTTCACGATATGTTGTTTTGTGTGTTAGATTTCTGAGGTGATAAGGCAGATAAACCTGAAATGTCCTTAGCTGTAACACGCGTGATGCTGGACAGACAGAGGAAATCTGTCGTAAAAATTCTGAATAAGAGGACCCTTTACAATGTGTAGAAGTTTTTCAAACATATTTCTGAGCAATCTGAACATTTCAATAAGAAATTCCCACATTAATTGCATTAGGTTTCAAGGTCAAAGCTGCAGTGCAAAATCATCATGTATACACAACACACCAACTTACACTGTATTTTCTCACAAACTAAACAAACTAAGGCCTTGATTTCAAAAACATGAAGTTTTAGCTTTCAGCTACATTTAACAAAAATGTAAGATGCATATAATGTAAATTTATAGCAGGGTATACTTTTAACTATTCAGTGAAGAATAATTTTAAATACAGGGAGTTTATTAATTTATTAAAATAATAAAATGCCACGGTAAATGAATTACAAAAGTATTTGCATTTTTTTAAAAAATGTAGTAACAAAAGAAACTCACTGATCTGAAATAAATAAATATGTTTCAACAGGCTGAAGTGAAAATTCCCACAAAACATTCAACGAACCTGACCTCCATTGTTAAAGCTGCAAATACTGTGACCTTGGAGCTTGGTTATGGAGGGTACAGTCCTCAAAATGACATGAAGACAATTTAAAGTAGTGTTACAATTTTTCTTTGCGACTCATGCCTATTAGTCTGTTGATGAAATTTATATTACTAGGAATAACTAACAGACCATAATAGAGATTTAATTACACTAAAATCCTGATTATCCATGCATTAACCTTGTTTTCTTACATAAATGCATATGCATCTGAACTACACTTTAGACAACTTCTGCACCCTTTCAGGGGAGCTGGTTGGTATGGTTAAAAAATACTTTTTTTGTGCTTTAGAGTCAATATTGGTGGTGGGGTGGAGAGGCTTGTTCTAATGGTTATGATGGTGTCATGCAGTAAATTTTGTTAGACTGTACTATGATTCAGTGATGTGAAAATGATAGTTAACTCTTGTGGATCTTACCAAGATGGCTGAAAATTGTAATGACTGTACAACAAATACTTTGGTTACCTCAAAATTTTGAGAATGGAGAATCAACAACAGAATTAGCATAAGATAATGGGGTAGGTAATGAGTGACTGTGTCCATAAAAATGATTCTATCCCGTGACTTCTTCAGAACTCTTGCTAATGCAGACAACATACAAACATTATCGGTAAAGTGATAATTTATTTAACGACGCTTTTTCAGTAACTCTGACTATTGTGTCCCTGGAGGAAACGTCAAGACTTCATCAGTTGATTCTTGGGCTAATTCTAAGTAAAAAATGTTATATCAACATGGGTCTGATTCGTAACGGTTACCGAGATATGCAAATCTCTGCTTTTAGGAAAAAAAGGCTGATCTTAGATTACTATTGATAATTGTGGTAAATACCAAATACAAGCAAACTAAATACCTGTATACTAGTCCAGAATGTTTTCTGCTACAGCTGCGGCATTTCCATCGCAAAAACCCGTACACAAATACCATGTCTGCTTATTCTTCATAATGAGAAAACTGCCGGCTTTGTTCGAGATGTTACACTAAAACTATTACTTCACTGCACCTTCACTCTGAATACACAACTCAGACTAAACATACCCTGACTCACTGACCCAATAGTCGTAACAAGTCCGAGCACGTGTCATATTGAGATGTGTAGGTGGTGATACAGAAACCTGCATTATCTCTTTAACCGTTACGAATCAGACCCATGTTGATATGAAATGTTTCACTTAGAATTACCCAAAGATTCAACTGATGAAATCTTGAAATTTCCTCCCGGGACACTCTGTATAGTGTCGAATGAGAGTGAATTGGAAAGGATGCGGAAGGAAGAGTTCGTGGCCTAATTTAAGTAACAATCCAATCCCGGCATTTGTCTGGAAGGAGTCAGGATAGCCGGTCTCTGGACCGAGATTTGAACCCGGAACCTCCCGAATACAAAGGTGTGTTAATCACTCGACCACGACGTTCGGTAAGTGATGAGTCATCGCCCTGATGATGATGGCAGAAAGAACATCTGAAACGTCGGTAAAGTTCTACCAGACTACTTGGCGCAACAGCACAGAAGGCAACCGCCTTCATATTCACCATCATCAAAAAGCAAATCCTACATAAGCATATTCTACTTTATGACACACATTATGTCAAAAAAAAAGGAATATATTTCTTCATCATAATGCATACTGAATTCATATACATGAAACTAATTAGACTAATGAAAATGTGTTCTGAAACAAGGAGATGCCTTATCATATTTTCTTTCCAAGTTTGCTTTAGAGTACATCAGATAGATCCAAGATAACAAGCAGGAACTAGAACTGAATGGGTTACAGCAGTTCCTGGTCTATGCTGACAATATGCATTGGGCAATAGCAAAAATGCTGTTAATTTAACAAATGAATGACAAGTGGGGCTGAGGATACTGCTGTCTGTTTATATACCTGTGTATCTACCGGCTGGAAAAAATGCAGGAGGAAGTGTCTTGCATAAGGTCATGTATAAAAATGTCAGATGATAGAATGATGGTTACACGACTGTGTACGCACAATTTTACACTCAATCACCATGTACCCACATCATCACCAGTGCTACAAGTTACTGTTACAGAAGACAGAATAATGGAAAGGCAGGTCATATTTTATGCTTCATTCACATTAGCATGAATTTATTATCATAAATGTACTGGGTAGGCAGACAATCAACATAACCTCAAAACTCACCTTTTCTTATGTTGGTAAACAGCACTTGGACGAGCTGTATCATAAAGAAAAACATAATCTCCATTAGATTCTAGTAAGGAAGTTGATCTGGAAGTAAAAGAAAAAAATATTCCTGTCTCACCACCAGACTGCAGGGCACAATTCACCAAACATTATTAGAATTATATGAGATGGGCAGGATGTGTAGCATGTATGCGAGATTAGAAGTAGTGTAAGTGAAAATACTAAAGGAAACATACCACTTAGAAGTCCTAGGCATAGCTGGAGTGATAATATAAAAAGTAAGATTAAATGGACCACAATAAAATGAGCGAGGGTGTAGACTGGATTCACGCAGCTGGCTCTTATAAATTTGATAATGGACCTCCAGGTTCCATTAAAAGGGAATTTGACTAGCTGAGCAACTAATGGTTTCTCATAAAGAACTCTGGTTCATGCAGTTTCCTATCTCTAATCTAATCATAATGGACATAAATTTGTTCCTTTGCTGCAGACACAAAATTGTTTTTCTGCTATAATTCTGAGAATGTTTTCTTCTCTTTGTGGACAAAACACACAAACTAGAGGAAACTTTATTATTGTATTTCAACAAAGCAAAACATTTAATAAGCTAAGCTTAGTTTGAGGACAGGATCCTGATTTTGTAATTTAAGCTTTACAATCCCTAGTCTGGAAATTCATATGAATAAGTACAGTAAAACCCCTCAAGTTGGACACACCCCTTTATATTGGACACTTTTAATTGGAACTGGCAAATATCCTATAATTTTACTTGTCCACAATACCCTATATCTTGGACACTCCTTTTGTTGTCAGTTGGACAGGTTCATGCACTTCGCTCCGATGCTTTTCAGGGAAACTTTTTCAGTTACATATTTTGTTATTTTGAATTTCTGACTGATGAATGCCTCCTCTCTGGAGGATTATCTTATGGACATTGAACCCATCATTGGAATGCATTGCATGTTATTTTGAATTTCTGACTGATGAATGTCTCCTCTCTGGAGGATTATCTTATGGACATCGAACTTTAGAAGATGTTATTGAGGCTGGGGTGTAATGTGCAATGCATGGGAGTGGGCTTCAAAAGATTATTATTAATACTATTGTCATTAATTCTTAATTGTAGTAAGCCTAGAGTAGTTAGTGTACGTACGTAAATAGATTATATTGTCATTGGACTACAATCCGATTTTTCCCTTTCCCTCTATCTTGGACACCTCTGTAAGTTGGACAAATTTTCGTGGAACCCCAAGTGTCAAACTTAGAGAGGTTTTACTGTATCACCAAAGATATGTTTCATGCAGCTACTATACATTCATATTATCTTGTATACCACATACCATTTTTGGAAGACTCCAAGTTCTACCCTGCTGTTAACGCCATGGCAACATACCATGTAATATTTCCAATAGTACAAGGCAAGTACAGGATACAGTATCATGGAAATTTTAAGGGTTGTAATTGGTACATGAAACACAACAAAATTACAATGAACTTTTAGAAACTAATAATAGAAAGGAACATTATATAGACAAGAATTGTATTTATTTAATAAACATTTTAAATATTGCTAAACTTTTCACACTTAATTACGCAATGGTGATGCCACACCCGAGTCTGAACTGATTCTTGCTGTGATTCAGGGTACCACTCAGTTCAAAGGAAAATGGTAATGGCTGAAGTTTCTTCTCAAGGACTGCTCCCACTGTCCCGTTTGAGTTAACCATTCCTGTAATTACAATAAGGTTTTAGAACTGTTCTTCTGGGTTATGACATTGTGCCTTATTAATGTTCAGAAGAAATTATTTCCACCTCTAGGGTAAAAGATGTAGATAAGTTTTATTTGTAAATGTTACACTATACACATGTACGAGGGCAATTCAAAAATTAACCTCCGGTCGGGCGCGAAAAACAAACCAGTTGCCATAGCAACATAGCTTATGCGCAGTCGACATCAGCAAACCTTCACCTCGTTGCACATCAACTTGGCCGCCAATTTGTTCAATACTGCCTGAGTAGTGCGTGGTGTAAGATGGAGGCTATAGTTGCTGCTCCCGCCAGTTGTGAGGTACATAGTGTCATTCGTTTTCTGCAAGCAGAAGGAAATTTTGCCGCTGAGATCCATCGTCGGCTGTGTCGAGTTTACGGCGAAAATGTAATGAGTGACGGTTCTGTGAGAGAATGGTGCAGGAAATTCAAAGAAGGGCGAACGGATGTGCACGACGAGGGAGGAAAAGGGAGACATTCAATTGTGAGTGATGAACTTGTTCACAAAATCGAACGAGTCGTTCGTGACACACGCCGTTTCACGATTTCTGAACTTAGTGATGATTTTCCCCAAATTTCAAGGTCGACTCTTTATGGAATTGTCACAGACAGATTGGGTTTTCGTAAGTACTGCGCACGATGGATACCAAAACAACTTACTGACATCCACAAAACGAAAAGAATGGGCACGGCATTAAGTTTTCTTGAGCGCTACAAAGAAAAGGGAAACGAATTTCTTGACAGAATTGTGACTGGGGACGAGACATGGGTAAGCTTCACGAATGTGGAGAGAATTAAACAAACAACTAAGATCAGTTCAGCTAATTAAGTGTTAGAACAATGGATCAATGGTGGCAACACTACCAAAAACATAAGAATGCACTATCCATCCCTTACCACAAATGGACTCATGCTGCTATTACTATGAAAGGTAACAAATTTCATTCACCAAAGTGATTCAGAAAACAGTGGTAGCAATGGGAAAATATGGAGAAGTCCTAGTCATTCTACTATCTTACATTTTTTGTAACAAACACATGTTCTATTTGAAAGGGACAGTTCACTTAGAGAGTTTTGCTTTCAAAATCAGTGTTAAAAAATCACTGCACAGGACCGTGGTGAAACTCGTAGGCTGCATTAAAATGTTATGGGCATGCACGCATATTAAGCTACTCAACAAGTAAACATATTATTCTCACTAACTCTGATTCGAAATTACGCATGAGACCAACGTTATGTCCCTTTCACTAAAATGTGATCAAATTTAAACGCATCTACTCACCTCGAAAGCACAGGTCAGCTTTAGGTAGGTCAACTTGATAACCTAGAGATGCCAGAGATTCCTGTGTCCTGAAATTTGTTTCAAGCTCAACACCCAGCTGCAGCTGCTCACTTGCTCGCTGATAGTAGCAGATGTGTAACCCAGCACCTCCTAATGTCCCACTCACAATACTGTGCGACCCTAACGATAGTAAAGTTTATGTAAGTATTGTAAATTTACAACAAAAATTATGTTCATGAATGAGGCTAGATGCAGACAGAAAATGCAAAAGATGGAAGTGATGGAGTTCAAACTGTTAAGGACAGAAAAGAATGAAACTCTGAATCTCCAACTAGAAGCTTGAAGGAGGACATTAATTAAGATTCACAGTTATATGGACATGCAAGTAGACACCAGTGTTTCAAGGGAACATATTGTCTCCACCCTCAGCCCTGAAGAGGGCTTTGCAAGCTGACAACTGGCTGAGTACTGGTTGGCAACGTAAACACAGATGAAATGGGGCTATACTACAGAGCCCTCGCATATCAATGTATACTTTCTAGATGCCCTTATGGTCCAACCTATGCTTGTCTGTTGTGCTTTTCTTACTGGACCAGAGGTTCAACTGTTGTGCTATGATGTAACACAGAGGTCTCCATTGTCATGCTACAAACACATTAGTAAAATCACCGAAGATTCGACAATGGCCTTTGATCAAATTATGCAAAAACAACCCATGTGGTGTGGCGTGAAGAACACTTTTCCAATGTCCGTCTACTCCAAAGAGTACACATTTCCAATCTTGTTAAAAATGCTTTTGTAGAGTAAAAGGTTAACCACGGAATTAGTTCTATTAACATGCAACATGACTCGAACAATCAAAATGAAACCTTTGGTGGCAGGTAAGAACAATTCCTTATATGTTTTAAAGGTGTTTAAAATGCCAAAACCAATGCTTCAATGACAACTTCTACATCCGAATATTACTTGCCCAAAGTGAGGTAGGCAAACGGGCAAGAAAAGACAAAATAGAAGTTTTTGAAACCTTAACTTTCAGTATACTGCATCAATTTTTCTACCTCTGTACATTACATCTCTGATTCAACTCCTTGACAGAAACCTTGAACAGACCTAAAGATGAAATAAAAGATAAATAGGCAGACTTCTCATGGAAGTCCTTGGCCAATAACATAATCCAAAAAAATTATGCCCATTTATTGATTACTTGAAGGTAAATTCAAAAGCTGTGTTCCTTCATATTAAAAATAAATACCCTTTATTTCCAATAGCATACGGAATTTGTATGAAGGAATCAAATGACAGAATGCATCATCACCTTGAGAAATATATCCAATACAACAAATATTTTTAGCATATCTGTGGCCTCTTGAAAGTGGTAGCACTTCTCCCTTGTTGACAACCAGACTATATGAAATAATACAGTTTCTATGAGAATGGTACAGAAAAGGACACGAGCGTCTTTACTCACAGGTCAACCGATAGTTCATCCAAAAAAACTTTCCTTGTCTGTCAAGGCAGTGGATCAAAATGGCAATGGGATCCTCTACGTGCAACAGAGATTTACAAGGAACGGCAAGACTACAATCAAAGACAGGATATTTGTGGGCCCACAAATTAACGGGATCATGAAACGAAGAGCATTCAAAGCAGAGACCGCCAATTTTCACAAAAACTTCAAGGCAGAAAAGTATAAGTCACTTCACCAAGAACTTTTCCAACACTTAGAAATATATGCGCTGCAAAAGGTCATAAATTATTTTTTTTGTAAAATTCTCCAATATCAATTTTAATCAAACTGCTTTGTCCATTCTTGAGTTCTTTCATGTGTACGGACAAACAGAGCAAATTTTAATAAGCACGCCACACAGCTGCAGATGCCTCTTAGAGAATGAGAATGGCAGCAAAGTAAAGAACAACCCTTCCTTGCCACCAGAGATGGCATATGTGTGTATAGTCAATAGAATAAACATTAAAATAAATGTTCACGTAGCATACCAGTGCATAATCAGTCCAAAATCACATGGACTATACATACAACCCAAGAATGTATCTATTATGACGGAGAATATTAAAAGAAATTTCAGAGCTATAAACCGGACGATAAATCGCATCCAAAGAAACCTAGCAGACAAACCTACCTGAATATCGAGCAGCCGCTGAAAGAATTGCGATTTCTCTACCAGGAACACTGGGGCCATACTGATAAGCAAGCTCTGCCCCTAATGCAACACTTGGAGTAATGGCCTGGAGGTAATGTGCAACAAAAATACCTGGAATTCATAATAACGTTTATCAAAATCAATTTGCACCAGCAGTTCTCCATTTGCTTCAACAAAACAATTACACCAATACAACATTTTAATAGGAATGTAACTCACTCAGTTTGTGTAGCTTCTTGTATTGATGGAAACCCTACCACAGAAATTCATGAAGAAAAGTAAGTTTTGTGTACACCTTATCTAAAAGGAAATTTTTTAAGCATCTGTTTAAATTAATCAATTTCAATCACCGGGGTTCGATCCCTGGTGGGGGCAGAGGATTTTTCCTCTAGCCTCTGCATCCAGACTGGCTCTGGGGCCCACCCAGCCTCCTATCTGATGGGTACCGGGGTCATTTCCCGAGGGTAAAGCCGGGCGGGGCGTGCTGCTGACCACTCACCCCCATCTAGTGCCAAGGTTAAGAAAGAGTAGGAGCTATACCTACACTCCCCCAATGCGCCTACATGGCGTTAGTGGGACAAACTTTACTTTACTTTACCAGTACCATCCAAGTACCAACATGTGACAATTCCTTGGATGGCTCACCAAATTTCTCTTGTCCGTCTAGACACCACATGTAGGTGACTTTCTACCTGTGGCTGAGTGTAAGGAGATATTTAATTTGGTAGTGAACAGACAATTCATGGAGACATGTTTTCTCCAAGTCAGAACTGTGAGGGTATTGTTTAAAAACTGGATAATATTTTGAACTAAACACAAATAGTCCAGACTATGCAAGCAAACAAAAAATATTTTGAAATCTTTTATTAATGAAAACAAATATGTTAATCCTAGCACACCCCTGCCAGAAATTACCTAGCTCAATATTGCTTTCCCTGGAAGTGAGGCTGTGTGTTAATAGCAGGGCTGTGGAGTCGGTAGTAAAATCTCCGACTCCTTCATAAAAGCTAAATATGTATTAATAAGGGTAAACCTACTAAAATGGTAAATGGTACCATAAGAGATTTCATCACCCCCACGTGAACCATCAGGCTACTTATTAGACTTATAATCTACATTTAAATATAAGTCTAATGGTTATTGCAGAAATCAGCTGATTTGTAGACAGTTCGTATTCTTAAAGTACCAGAGCCAAAGTTACAAAGAATTATTCCCACACCATGTGGCTGAACGGGTCATTGAATCTCCCTAAGCGTGAGGCCGCTGGCGGCTCACGCGGTATAGAAATTGTTCTTAAGATTTTATATCGAGGTCAGAGTCAGTACATTTTTACCAACTCCAACTCCACCTAAAATTGCTTCCGATTCTGACTCCACAGCCCTGGTTAAAAGTCATCCATCTTAGAGCTGACATAACACAATATAACTTAAGTTGGAAAACAGAAGTGCAGGGATGGCTACATGTCATGATCATAAGGTATAACATAAGAGAAGGAGTTTAGTATGAAAACATTTTAATTACAAAGGAACATGACAATGATAATGCACATCATGAAATGGATGTCACACCTCTCATCACATAACACTCTGTCATCCAACTGACTGGTATTGTTACGATCATTGTTTGTTTCTTTGTCATCAGTCTTTCGACTGGTTTGATGCGGTCCTCCATTTTCGTCTATCTTGCACCAATCTCTTCATCTCCGCGTATTTTTTGCAGCCCACATCCTCAAAAATCTGCGTCACATATTCCAATCTTTGTCTCCCCCTACAATTCCTCCCTTCAACTGTTCCTTCCATTACCAAATTAACTAATCCTGGGTGCCTCAGAATGTGTCCCACCATCCTATCTCTTCTTCTCGTAAGAATTTTCCATAGACTTCTTCCTTCGCCTATCCTTTCCCACTGACCGTGTTTCGCTTCCGTATAGCGCTGTGCTCCAAACATATAACTTCAGAAAAATGTTTCTTAATTTCAGGTCAATGTTTGACACTAGTTGACTTCTCTTTTCGTACAACTTGGGGTAGATACCGCGCCACTTCTTCAAAGGGATGTGGGTTTTGTTTAGCCCACATATAAATAATTCATGACCTTGCCTTGAGATGTACCGCACATTAAACAGTGAATGTAATGCTGGGAAGGTATGAAATTAAGATGCGCACGCTTGCAGCCACACGTCCATATCATGATCAATTTATTAATAAATGTGGGCCAATATTTATGGCAGCCTTCCATCCTCATCAGCATCACACTCATATTTCATCATACTTTTGGCCACTTCATCCTTTCTCATGAATCCACATATTCACAATGAGATACTCCTCGATAGTAAACAGATTTGTATCTGCTATGGACAAATGCCATTATCATAACAAATATCTTCTCTCATTTTTCACACTCATGACAAATCATTATGCCTTCCAGACCATCCAATCATGATGTACAGCCATCCCCGTATATGAATTAAAATAAGCAATAGCTGGTTCCATGTTCAACTTAGACTGAACTCCGGCATCTCTATTGAAATTAACCACTCTTTTTCAACTTTCCATCAGACTCAACAGAAAAGGCAACTTCACCTGAAGACATGAACAGAGCCAGCTCCCAAAACATAATAGCTTCATTCTTATTGTAATGAATGATGAATAAATCCAGAGAAATAACAATAAGGAATGTTATGTGTTCTGACATGCTGAAATGAAAATCTGCTCTGAGTGAACAGCAGAAGTGCCATCATGAATATCCAGAGACATAAAAACTGGTACAAATTTTTAGCATTTGAAGCAGCAGTTCTTGGAAACTGGATGTGTTCTGAAAGGTAAATCACCTGAAGTCCCAGCACTGCAGATGGCAGTGCTAAACATGTCAGGCGGCCACTTTGCAGAGAATCACACTGGCAGGGGAAGTAATGACACCTGCACTGCTGAAGAGGATATGGACTGAGCTCGAATACTGTCTTAATGTTTGTATAGCTGCAAATGGACTTTCTTTCTAAAACCTACACAATGTTGCATTGGACTAAAAACTCTGGGCTCTGTGACCTAGTTTTCTTCCCTGCAATGTTTTCTGTCTTTTGTGTCAATAAATATTATGCCATCAAACACCGGAGTTCTCTCTCAGACACCTGTATGTGAACGACACCAGCGACAGGAAAGAAAGTATCTTAATCCTAAGTGTTCAATGATGTTTAACATACCTGATTCATTGATAATATCTACATTCTCTGCAGTTAAGGACAGAGTACAATCATCTCCTTTATACTCGGTGCCAAACTGAGCTGCTACAAATTTGCTATTCTGTATTTGAGTCACATATTTGGCTTTAACACGCTGTCCGATCTGGTGAACAATGTGAGCATTCAAATTGCCACTAGGATCAATATCACCCAACAACACAGGAAAAGCTTCACTTGGAGACATTTGCTTTGTTCCAACATACGTTGCTCCAAATCGGTAACCAGATGGTGTTACCGAACTCATGGTGATTGTATGTGAAACTCGAAAATGGCTACTCAAACCCTTGTTTATGATTAGCTTTGCACCTTCAAATATAAGAGGGAAAACATCTGGAAAAAAATCACAGAAAAATATCAATAATTAGTATGTTATTACAAAGCAACAAGTCAAATTTCTGTAGAATGCTGAAATCAAGGTGACATACTCATGAATGACATAATTATGAAGTTCTGAGATGTCTGTGCAATCCAACAAAACTGATGCATATATAAATATTTTGCCAGGTCACAGACACCAAGAGAAATCCCTTACATTTGGAATCAATAAATATCTGATATGTACCGCATACATATCTTGCCATGCCATACTTTTGGTGGCTAGGTGGTGATGATAAGTCTTCCAAACAAGGCGAAGAATTTGTGTGGAACATACATTTGGCAAACAAATTTCAGACATCAGGTTATACCAAAAATCTGGGTCTTGGTTTATTATGCATTCTTTAAATGAGCAATTGTCGCCCTCAGTGGACTGGTAGTTGGTGTGCTCACCACTGGACCCAAGGTTTGCATGTTCAAACCTGGCTGAGGTCAATGGATTTTTAAGGGTGATAAAAATCCATAGCCCAACTTCCTTCAGAGGGGAAGTAAAGCTGGCAGTCCCATGTAGATTTATGGCATGTAAAAGAACTTTATGAGCATGAATGAAATGCTTCATAAGCAAAATTCAGTGGCCATTTCTTATCCAAGTATCTCCTGATTCACTACTAGATGACCCTAGCAGACAAATCAGGATTGAGTAGAAATTGTGCATAGGCAGTGGGCTTGTCACTCACTACTCATAAATGCACACTTTAAAGACATAGAAACCTCCCACATGGGAGGTGGCCAAGGCTCAACTTCGGGCTGTTGCACCATAGACGAACAAATGAGCAATTACCTTACCAATGAATCAGCTACAGTGATGTGCAGAATTTTCCACCACAGTCAGAAAGTCTCCGCCTTCTAGATTTCTATGTGTGGGGTTACACAGTTAAATGAGTGAGGATGAGATGTGAAAAAACTGGTTCATGGAACTTCTGTATACTATTACATGACATGAAGGGCTGTCTCCATCTTTAGAAAGGATAAACATAACCTATATACCTATTCTTATTGCTGATAATACTAGTAGAGCAATCACTGATCATACACTCAACACAAAAACATACACTCTACTTTACAAAATAAAAACTTCAATGCCATTTAGACTGTTAAAATTGACTCTACTATCATAAGACATGACAGTGGACTTAGCATAAAACATGTCAATCACTCTGGGGTGACATCAGAACTACGTAAATTACGAACATCAAAGCAACTAACATAATAACCTGGATGAAAATCATGGACTAAAAGATCTACATTAATTCAAACTGCTGCCAATATTTACCTTTACACATTTTATGCAACTCTTCCATTGAGCCAGGATTTTCCAATCCATTTTTCTGACTCTGATGCTGATCGGAAACTGAACTACTAGTTGGTGTTTCTGACCCTGAATCCTCCACTTTTATGAAATTTGGTGGAAAACCAAACGTGGGTGGTGGAGGAGGAGGCATGGAAGGCGGCGGCGATAAACCACTTGGCGCTTGACTTGCAGCCATAACGTTACCCATATTTCAAAATAAAATCGTCCGATTGTTAATATTGCAAAAGTAAGAAACAACACCTTCCGAATTACGCCAATCGTAACAAAATTTCTCAACTCATACACTTCAGATTATATCAACACATGAACTACAAAACGACGCCATTTACAAATCCAAATCATTCTCATTGGTCGATCAATAACTGCACCGCATCACAATTGTCCGAGAAGAACCAACGGTCATGTACAAACACAGATAAACCGAAACTTGAAGACGGCTTTTCTCTCAGTATCTTTCCTCCGAGCATAAATTCTTACTTCAACTGAGCCTGTTGTGGCCTCCACCACATATGGCGCCAGTATGCAATTCAGGTAAAGTACCTGTGTGGCCTCCACCACATGTGGCGCCAGTATGCAATTCAGGTAAAGTATATTAGAATATAATGATTTTATTTCCTTCAGTAAAGGTTTTATAAATAAAGAGATGTTCAACATGTGCATTTACTGTCAGAAATTTGTTCGTCTCAGTGCTTGTGTTGAATACAAAATGATGTAATAATCACTCATTTGGTTTGCACCGTGTAGTCTTATTAAATTTATCGACGTTTCAGAGGCGAGGACTTGATAATGGACGACAAAATCTTAGAAAGGATTGTATACTGGGGGTGAGAACCGAAACTACTACATTGTGGACACTTCATTCTATCAGAAGGAGCACGGTATTTAATGTTGTATTGCACAGATAGTAACAAATAGCTCTAAATTAATTATCCTATGGGTGATTAAGAATACTTGCTAACTCTTTTCCGTGTTGTGTTATGTTGTCCCTTTACGCCATGGTCAATAATCTGAGGACGAAATCAAAGTATGCACTGCAAACACAACCATGCGCCTGACCGTCCACAGCTATTACCATCAAATCTGTTGGTAGAGCCAGTGCTATATCTTCGAAAAGATACTGCATCTGCCGTTTCATCACACGATAGATATCACATCGTTACTTGTGATGCAAAGAAAAATAGCCATGTATAAAGTGAAGCTTTGGCGGCGACTGAAGTTGATGAAAGTCTCTTGGGCTACAAGCCGCGTCAGGTGGCTGGAAGGCGAATAAACCATATCTTCTGCCAACGTTCTCGAAACGTCTTTAATCGAAGAATAGCCATGTACCCCGGATCTATGCTTTCCCTAGAAAGCTTCAAAGCCACCTTCCTCAAGAAGGCTATAAATACACACCATACCAACATAACGAAAGAGCCGTTCCTAATTTAGGACCCAAGATTAAACCAACTGCTGCCTTATATGTATCAGCGCCTCAGATCAACTCCTAAAGCAAAGGGAATGGAAGAGAAACGAAACCTGGAGCGACTAGTATGGTACAGAGATAATGTCGTATCGAGAATATATTAATCGCCTACTACGAGCTGAGACGCATTTGCTACACACATAGCAGTGCATTATGGATTCCACGGCAATATCTACAAAAACAAATCCTTTCATTCCCCAAATAAAAGTTATAGACTGTGTAATAGCCCCTGTGAGCTATACCATATACCAAATTGCAAATGAAGAACACAATATCAGAGTGAAATAAGCGAGGAAATCTGAAATGTGCATATAGTGCTCATGTTATAATTTATTTATATTTGTAATCTGTGCTTTCTCGTACCTTTGACGGTAAGGGAATTAAAGGATGAAATGGCCGGTTAAGTAGAGCAGGTATATTGCACTGTGGTGCATAAATAGCCTCTTTTTTGCACATCCTCGTGTTAAAGTTGGTGTCTCACGTTAAAAACTTTGTACAAAAGAGTTTTAAATATGTTGTCGTGAGTTGTATCGGCTGTGTCTAATATTGCGCAGTAATCTATGGCCTAACATTTGATGAAGAGGAAATTTGTGTGGTAAGTAAGTAATATATGGCGAGTGCATGCGTACCATTGTCATATTGTCACATTGGAATTTTTGTAATGCTATTATTATTTATAAATTATTCGTAATGCCCAAGGAGAAGTACGACTGTTTTTTTGTGGAATTGAATCGTTCCTTGTTATTTACACAGAATAGAATTTATTTACATTCATACGTCTTTCATAGGCCCAAGGCAAAGATGTTGAACATGTAATAGCACAAATACAATACTTGTTTCTGTTGCAAATATAAATTACATAGTTATGACAGTAACTTACAATTAACTAGTGTTATGGCAAAAATAATTATGCAAGAATGCATACCCACTACTGCTTGCATGTATTTATAACAGGTGAGAATTTTTGGTTAAGGTAAATTCTTTTATGGAGTAGGAGTAGTGACATGGGAGACACTCTTTTAGAGCTGGCTTAAACTCCTCTGTATATCATGATTTAGACGTTTTATAGTGGGGGGGAAGATTATTGAATAGCTTAATTCCAGTACACTATACTCCTTTTTGGTATTTACTGAGTTTGACATATGAATGTTATATCTGTATGTTGTACTTATGTAGTGGATGTCAGAGTTTGTTTGACATTTTCTATGTTGTCCACTACAAGTGAAAATAATGAGAGCAAGAATTTGCTGGCTAGTGGAAGAATATTAAATTTCTTAAACTTTTCCCTATATAAGGGTCTCCTTTTAGTACCTGTCTGTTGAGTTTCCCCAGAAAATAATTCTA
Source organism: Zootermopsis nevadensis (assembly GCF_000696155.1). Next base: position 24,486 of record NW_019060185.1, read on the forward strand.
TATAACATTGAATGGTAGTAGACTAATTTTAAAGTTTATGTTTTCATGAGTGATGTGACAGTCCTCATAGCAGAGCGTGACAAGCTTAGTTTAGAGATAATGAATTGAATATGTGTTTTCCAACTTGAGTAATTGTCAGTTTGTAGGTTAAGGAATTTTGTTTTTTCTACTTCTTCAGTTGTTCTGTCCTCATATCCTCTACCTAGATGTGATGTTCAAACTGTCAAATTTCCCATAGACAGTAAAGTACTCTGGCACTTTGGATAGGTGCAAACTTAGAAATACCCTAAATTTTGATAAGCTGGGCTTTAATAATTCACAATGTTATGTGGCGGTAAGGGGGGGCATGGCCTGTCACGGGAAACTGTCTACCAGCATCACAGTCTGCTTTGCTCTTTACTTATTTCATCCACTCCTTCCCCAAATATAATTACATTCTTGTGATTATTAGCATTTTCACTGGTGTTGAAAAATGGTCTGGACCTAAGATTAGGGTCTGTCCTCCAGCTTTGTTCTCGGAAGTTTTCATTCTTCTGCTATCTCAGGACTTTGTTCTCAGAAGTCAGTGATTCTTTAGTGCATTCCTCATAGCAGCTCCAGCTAACATGCAGTGAATTCATTCATTGGCTACTTAGCGGATTGCTTCCTGGTTTAAATGTATTTATGAAGTTGCTTAAAATTTCTAAAAAACATTTTTGTATGTTTTTGCTACACTATGAATGTGAATACAAAATGAATTTGCATTATTGTTTTAATTGCTTCATAGAATATAATAACATTTACACAAAACAACACTTAAATTATAAAACAAAACATACCATGTGTAAGTGTTTTGAATATAAATGTAAGGTTGGTTGAATGATATGTTGTTTTACTGCAATCATGAAAATATTGCTGTTATGAACATAAAATGATATCACCCGCTGCACCATCATCATGATGTGATACATATTCCAATAGCAGTTTCTCTCGCGCCTGTTCCGTCAATGAAGCTGCTGCCTGAGACAATATTCAATGATGCACAAAGTTACTGTTTTCCAGGATTGTGTCAATGTCATATAAGTGCCTCTTTCTGAAGGCACTGGGAGAGGCATGATTATGTCTGTCATGTTTGTTATGACACAGGGATCTCAATTCTTATCACTGTTCATTGTTTACAGTCAAACCTTAGATCAGATATTTAGTTTTCTTGCATTTCATATAGTGTTTTCATAGTTTATGTAGTTGCGTTTTCCTGCTTCCAGTAGGCTGTTATTGGCCAGTAGCGGGAAGATGTACGATGTTAAACCTCAGACTGTACAATGAAAATGCTGCAAGAAATGTATGAAAACTAAACAACTGGTCACAGGTTTTAGTATATAAAATAAGCAAACAAACTATTAACACTATAAATGACACTAGTGTCATTTATCCACCGTGGTATCTTCGCTGGCGGTAGCATAGCTACTGGTAGGGCCTCCCTAGCCAGATTGGTCGAGGGGGAGAGGTCAGACTAAGACAGGTACCCTGGTTCTTCAGGTTGGGGGTTGGTCGCAAGGCTAACAACCTTGCACCGTAAAAAGGAAGATGTTTCGAAACCTCGATCAAAGCGGACGGACCTAACAGAGGACCAAATGGAAGAGGAGAATTGAGGAGGCCATGGACCGGAGAGCCATAGAAGAAGAAGAAGAAGAAGAAGAAGAAGAAGGTATCTTCGCTACTAAATCCCCGTAATGGGGTGCCAACCAATCCTAGGATTGACGACTAAAAAAAAGTGCCATTTATAGTGTTAATGGTTTGTTTGTTTGCTTATTTTATATTCTAATACACTACACGGTATGCAAAGTTTTAAGATTTCAAGGTATTAGTGTTTTTATAGATTGTATTGTTTGAGCTTTGGCATAGTGTGCCTTCCTGCTATTGGCCACTGACAGCCTACCTCTAGTTCAACTCTGCCAGTACACTTTAATAATGCTCAGAATGACTTAGGCCCAGTGCTATTAGTAAATGCCACTGAAATGATTATGATTCCTAATTTGTTCAACAGTGTAGAAAGAAGCGGTTATTATGCGTTCTTTGCATAAAGTGCTTAGGGAGAATGTCATTTGGGTTGGTAATGTCCATCCGTTCAACTGTCCAGTCGATTCAATTCAAGTCCTGCTGGACAGATTTGATGACATTTGATGTGGAGGTTGTGATATTCTGCATGACCTCACATTTATACTTTTGAATATCCTGTGAGTGGTGATGAATATAAAAGTTATGGGGTAGCATTGAGGTGCTGTGATATTGTGCCCAAAGTGTATTGTATTGTTACGGGGATGTTTTCTAGTTAGCGGGCACCAGCAGTGGATTCTTTCTGATATTTTTATAAGTTAAAATCTATTTGAAAAAGGTTATGAGCTTTTTATTTATGGAGACATACATTACATTACTGTCTCGCGCCGTAGCCGCGCGGTCTGAGGCATTGTGCTTCAGACCAGTGATACAGAATGCGCGCTGGTTCGAGTCTCGGGGGAGAAGAAATTTTCTCATGAGCTTTCGACCAGCATCGTGAGGAAATTGGGGAGCTACAACTAGTAGTGTAATCCGGTCAGGAAAACTAGCAATTATGTAAGTGGGTGTGATTTAGTGTTCTGTTGAACAGCTTTGTGAATGAATCATGTAAAAGTGCAGATCTGCTAGAGTATGTCAGAAAAAATTTTCAATGTGAAAATCCCATGGTCACAGTTCTAACCACAGCATATGAATAAAATCATAAATCATGGGTCACTTCTGGATAAGAAATCTGTTGTGTTCTTACTAAAGACAAATAGAGGTAGGCTAGAATATTCACCATGACAGCCTGAGATGTCTTCATGAGAGACTGGCATTTTAAACTCATCTGCAGTAAAAGTGATGAAATTGCTTCAATTTTAGAAATAATGAAGAACTTCACATCAGCCTTAGCCTCTTAAATTATACAGAAAGTGTGTGCATGTACAGGGTGAGTCAGAAGTATCTTTACAAACTTCGTGTACGTGTTCCATGATCAAAAAAAAAAATTGACAGTGGAACCATGGTTCCGGAGAATCTGATTTAAATACGTCTCTGTATTTAAATTATATTTAAGCAATAAATACAATGAAAGGAAGGTAGCTGAATGAAATGTAATGCCAAAATTTTCTAGTCTATAACGCACTTCTACAAGCGATTCACAGCTCAGCTTTTTCCGCGATAACGAAAGCCGATTGTTGACGGCAATAATGAAACAACAATGTCGAATAAACAGATGACGTAACAATTAGTTTCTTAGGTAACATAACAATGCACGCATGAGTTCACATAAAAGGTGACCATTGTCGGTCCATATTTACACATTCTTGATATGAATCTTACACATTTTCCTATCGCTGTTTTCCCGAATTCATTGACGTATTTACGTCTAAAAGAAATTCTTCATACATCTTTTCATTGCTTTTAAATTTATTTCCTTATAGAGAAAATATTTAATTTTAATTTATGCTTTTTACAGTTAGGATGGAATGTAACCAAATTATATCTTTGAGTAATTCTCTTTGTATTATTTTTAACTAAAAGGAATGTGTAAATATAGAACGACAATGGTCAGCGTTTATATGAACACCTGCTTGTACAACAATGTAATAAGAAGTATTGGAATTTCTAAACCACACCAGCAACAATATTGACTGAGCATGCCGTAAGGGTCATTTCTCGTTTCTTATGCATGCAGTATAATAGACTGAATAAACCGTATTGCGCTCCAATCCTTTACTAATTGTTGAGTCATAGTTTCCTTCGGCATTGTCGCATTAGTAAAGGCGTCGACAATCCGCTTTCGTAATTGTGGAAATAGCTGAGCTGTAAATCGCTTGTAGAAGTGTGTCGTAGACGAGATACTTTTGTGCTTTTAAAAGTCTTTCGCATTAACCAAAGTACGTATCTTCTGTAAATTACTAAGAAATTCGTGATTTGTCCTTCACTCTCTCCAAGAGTGAGGTAAGTGCATCCTATTTATTATTATTATTGCTTATAACATTTGCAGGTTTTCATTTACATTTGTGAAATCTTGGAACACGAATTCAATTTTTTATTCCATTGATTTCTGTTTGTTTACGGCATCATTTATAATAAAAGAATTCCGTTAAACCGTGTGGGATTCGAATTTCTAAAGCAACAAGACATGTTAGTAGCCGAAATTCTTGATGAAACTGTTTAAACCCTTGAAAGCCTGGTGGTAAGTATATATACCACTTGCCTGCTTTTAACAGTCAGTAGCTTTTGATTATGCATTTGTCGGATTCGTTTGATTCTCAGGGTAAAGAGTTATAATATCCTTTAAATGTATTAACAGGTTGATTTTTGTAATGGTGAAGTATAGTGTTTTCTGTGCGGTACGGACTTAATTTTTCCAGTGACATTTAGACGAGCTTCGGCATCAAATGGTTGATAAATGGGGCCTCTATTACGAAAGATAATTCTATCACTTTAGATTTCTTGATCCATGAACTTTGTTCGAGCTTTTGAGCGAGCTGCAAAGAATTCATTTTATTTTTATAAGTAATCTGTGGGCTGTATAATTGTCTGAATAAACTGAAATGCGCGATAAATGGGGCCTCTATTACGAAAGATAATTCTATCACTTTAGATTTCTTGATCCATGAACTTTGTTCGAGCTTTTGAGCGAGCTGCAAAGAATTCATTTTATTTTTATAAGTAATCTGTGGGCTGTATAATTGTCTGAATAAACTGAAATGCGCTCCATTCTGTAACCGTCCACTGCTTAACGTCCAAGGTGCCGCTGGTCGACACCGCACAGCAGCAGCGGTCCGGTGGTGGACGTGATGTTGGTGTTTGTAAAATGGAAAATGTATTTTTTAATTTGAGAGCATTTGATTGAGGTTGGGTATCGAACAATACCTCGCAGATCTGAATTGAGTTCTCCGTTGCGAAACATTTGAGAAAATAAGATCGGGAAGTATTTTTGCTGGTTCGGTTCTGTTCGGTTCTCTTCGATGTAGTTTGCGCCGGCCTTACTTCCACCGCTTACAAGGTGGTCTGGTTGGTCACCTCACCTGAAATTTTGCTCGTCCACAGAGCCCATCTAGTAATAATTGTACACAAAATTTCAGCTGCTGATACGCTGTGCAAGGGTGCGAAAATATTGCTCAAAATTCGAATGTACGTTTAAAATTCGCGCATGCGTCTGACGACAGTGCGGCCTAGCAGTGGCGCGGTGTTCACCGGTGCATTGCAGCGGAGAGCGTGGGTTAGGCGCTGAGAAGTCAGCGAAAGAATAATTTCCGAGGAGCTAGAAGCACATTTATAGTGCATAATTTTGTACATTATTTTATCGTACGCATTCTGCGAGCTCTGCTTGATACCTAATATAAAATATACTAGAGAAACACCCGTCAAAAATGACTGGAAAATGTAAGTAATGCTTAAAATGGATTTTTATTGAAAAGTCTAACAAAGCAGCATATAAAATTTAAAATCATTATCTGTCTGCTTAATTAAAGAATATAGTACGATTTAATGCAGTGAAACGTCTGTTTTCCTGCGATGTATATTAGTACATGTACATAGTAGGCCATGGAAAGTTCGTATGTAAGTATTCAATAAACTGAGTGCGTGTGTGTGTGCCCTCTCGTAGCTTGGCCAGCGCACACCGTTGCATGGTGAATACCGCGCCATTGCTTTGACGCGCTGCTGTTACGCGCGTGCGCGGTGGCGCGAAATTTAAATGTAGAGGGGAAGTAAAGCCGACTCCCATGTTGTAGATTTACAGCATGTAAAAGAACCTTACGAGAATGATCGAAATGTTTCGTAAGCAAAATTCAGCAGCCATTTCTCATCCAAGTCTCCCGATTAACTGCTAGATGGCTCTGGCGGGTTTTAGTAGAACTTGTGAAGAGGCAGTGGGCTTGTCACTCAGTACTCACAAATGCACATTTCAAAAGACTGAGAAACGTCAGAGGCGGCCAAGACCCACACCGGATTGTAGAGCCACTGATGATGATGATGATATCACATTTATGCAAGTTATCCCCCCCACCACTTCTCATTAATTATTACCAGGAAGCAGTCATGGGGCAAAAAAGCTGGACTTTCCTGACCAACATCCAATTTGTCTGTTCCCAGCATATTTAATCTGGTGTTCATTTGAACTTGAGGAGCACCAGACCGGCAGAGAATCCAAGGCAGTTACATTTTGAATTCTTTGGTTTAATCCTAGTTTCTAAACTTTGCTGCTCTGCTCCCTAATACTGAGTCTGTTAATCTCTTTTCTAGCTGACTTTAATTCCTGCTTAAGGTGCCTGATTCTCCCCTCTTGATGCTCTGTGTGCTTCTGGTACTTACAAGACGTACGATCACACGACATGCTTGTATCTTTTACACTGGGACTGGTGCTTGCACAGTGTATGTGGAATCTGTAGCTGTGGTAATTGCGAATTAAACTATTTGTTACCTTGATCCAAGACTAGGTCTTGACCACCAAAGTGGTGCATGAAAAATATAAATCAGTCCAAATAAAGTAATGGGAATGATACTTTTCTATTATTGTGCTCCATAATAAGAAACTATCAACTTTTTATAAAGTTATACAGCAGTGAAGTTGGTAGCAATTATGCATTGTGAGTTGTATAATGATTAGGCATTCTAAATTCTGCGTGTTTGTTGTTAGGAGCAAAGTATTAGTTTCCACGCGTTCAGTACTGAAAATCTTCACAAATGTCGCAGTTGTGGCACTCGCTCACTCACAAATGCGTACGGAAGAGACCGCTTTAAAGATGTAGGCGTGGATGGGAGCATGATATTAAACTGGATCTTGCGGTAGTGTTTGATTGTGATGTGGATTCATCTGGCTCGTGATAGGGATAGGTTACAGGTTCTTGTTAACCTTCATGTTCTGTGGGGAATTTTTGATTGGATGCGTGACTTTGGCGTCTCAAAGAGAACCCAGCTGCGTGAAATCCAGTTTAATATTTGGAAGGGTAGCATTGTGACCTTTGTCTTGGGATAACATTGTAATGACAAACATTTATGGTATGAGGAATTACATGCAAAGTAGTTACAGAGGAGCTGGTACAGCATCGCTGTGCCATAAGTAAAGACATAGCTCACTCTGTGAGTGAAAGGTTCGAGCTATAAAACAATGGAAGGTTAATATAGGTAGTTGCAGAAATGCAGTTAATTTTTAATGTCTAAATCGAAGTAGTAAGCCCTTTCAAGAATTCAAGGTGAATGTGACGATATTGGTATAATGCAATTTTGTGTTTTTAAGTGGGTTATGTGGTGGGCAGAGTCACATATCCAGGGTAGGACATCGACTGTAAAACTTGTCAGTTGGTTCATGTGAAATACCTTTTGAGTACTTTGGTTCATTATTTCTTTCAACGCTGCCTTATAGTTTGTGAATGATTACGTTATTGAATTGGTGGCTATATGATCTGAGTTGCTGATGGCTTCATTAAATAAACCACATTTAAATATGTCAGTATTTGCTTCCCAGAATTTCCATAACCTTTCTTGTGATTCCAGATTTTGTTTGATGTTTGTTGATTGCGTCGTAGTGTGAGATAACTTATTCTTTGACATGGACATAATGAACATGGATACTGAGGATAAAGGATGTTGCAGTGAAATGGAAGCTTATGCCTGTGATACCAAGTCTGTGTTGCTGACTGAATTTATAAGTTGGGCACAGAAGAGGAATAATCTTATAAAATTACTACAGGAGTCAGTGTGTGCTGATGGTCGTATTTGCTTGGAATTCAGTATTGGAGCTGATGAAGATTTTACGCTCTTTTGCCCATCAGATTATCCTCATTATGAAGATAATTTTTTTGTTGAGGCTACATCATCTCTTCAGTTTTGGTGCAATGCATTAAATGAGTTTATTCTTGATGCTGACATAATGTTATCTCTTGATGCCATATTGGAGAAAGCAGCATCTCTTTACTGTAACAAGGAACCAAACAGGTCACCCTGTTTAAGTTCTTCTGATTCAGAGCCCGAGGGATGTTCAGGTGAAGATTTCATGATGGTTGATGGTGACTTTACGGAGGGGGAAGATTGGGAATATGTATTATGTCAGAAAAAGAGAAGATGGCGCTTGAAGGAAGCAGAATTGAGAGCTGCTAACAAGCAACCAAAAATGTCTGACATGTTTGATGGAAATGTCAAGGATCATCCAGAACAAATTTTCAGCAACTCTGCGGCATCTGGAATATTAACTAATGATTTAGTTGCTATTATGGAGTCAAAACACAAGACTGGTATCAGTGCAGAACCTATTGATGATAATATCTATAAGTGGGCAGTGTTCCTGTCTTCATTTGATCCTCAAGGAAAATTGAATCAGGATCTACAACACTTACACCATAAATATGGGTACAGTTGTGTAGAACTCCAACTTGCTTTTACAATGGACCTGTATCCTTTCTACCCCCCAGTTGTGAAGGTTGTCCGGCCACGACTGCAAGGTTCCATGATGTTGCGTGTTTCTAGTATGGACATGCTGAAGTTGTCCCATTGGAATCCTGCACGAGATATGAAATCTGTCTTGCAAGAGATTAAAGATTATTTAAGCACATGGGCAAGACTTGATTTGGACAGTGAGCGCAATGATATCGAGCGTTTCCCTCAGGGGTCTTATATTGAAATGGAAAATTATCTTCTTTGGTTAGCATGGGTGAGTGAAATTCCTTCACGTGCTAACCTGCGATTCCAAGGAACTGAACGTGAAACACAGATGTCTTATGTGCCCGACAGTGACAAGAACAAATGTCGAGTGAAGTCTCGCTTTCCTGCAGGGACAGGCTACAGCTCCTCTATTCATAAAGGGTGGGATATAAATGCATATCTGGCTGCTCAGAGGGAGAAAGACAAGCAAATAGAATGTGTGTTGCAAAAAATCCTTGAAGAACTCAGAAAAGGCTCAGATCCGAACCGTGACCTGAATGTAATAATTAAAAAACCCTTTGGTGTTGATGATACATATACCAGTTTCACAGTCCCATCCTGCAGTTCAAACCAAGCACTGATGGAAGTGACAGAGAAGGAATACAGTGCCAGTCATAAGGCAGTGCATGGCAGTAATCATGTAGCTGCACCACCAAAGAAGCAGTGTCTCGTGAGTTTGGAATCTGATACTGTCCATAGTGAATATGGACAAGATTGCAAAATGCTTGAACTTGAGTCCTTGAATGAGAAAGTGGTTACTCCAAATAAGTGGATCTCAGGAGTGTCCGATCAACAAAATGGTAAAACCGCCATAGACCCCACAGAAGATCTGTTCAATGTGTTGGAGGCCTCCACTCTTGTGCCTTTCCTAGAATCAAAGCTGCAAGTGGATACATTCCTTGAAATTTGTCAGCATACAGCAGTTTATCGCTGTGTTATTGATATTATTGGTGAGTTTGCATCAAGACCAAAACTTGTTAGCTTGTTGTGGAGTCTGCCAGACCAAGTGCAGTCCATATACACCTTGGTAAGCAGATTGGAAGAGAAAGCAAAAGCTATTTTAATACAACTCTCCAAAGCATCTGCAAATGGAAATATTCCAACTGCAGTAGCAGACAAGAAAACGAGTAACTGCTCATCAGTGAAGGTCAGTAACAAGAATTTTTGCGGTAATCCAGTCTCCGTTGAAGCGCCAGAAGAGGAGAGACTGGCTCGAGACTTCTACCAGATGGGTCAAGCCGTTTCAAGAGCTCTTGAAAACCAAGGTCTCCTTGCAACATGTGATAAAGCTCAGTCACCATCCACTTCACAGCAGTCTCCTACAGCAGGGAGTCTGGACTCTGATGAGAACTTAGCCCAAACATACAAGGAAGCGCTTAAGGACTTGCAGTTCTTGAGCTGTGACATTGAGGGTGAGTGTTTGTCACATGATAACATGATTTATTGGGTTGAACAGAACGTTTCTGTGTTTTCTAACCTAACAAAACCATAAATTCAGAAGTTTACTGCCAGCAATTGGACTGAGTAAACGAATGCCTTAAAGAAAAACGTCCACATCTCGTCAACAGAAAAGGAGGTGTCTTTCACTAGGACAACGCCCATCCCCATGTCATTTCAGTGATGCAGCAAAAAAATAAAGGAACTGAATTTGGAAATTTTAGACTACCTGCCATATTTCCTGGACTTGGCACCATCTGATTATCATTTGTTCAGATCATTGCAAAACATTTCAAATAACAAGAAATTATAAAGATTCGAAGAGGTCAGCGATGGTATTTAGAATCAAAACGAAGAAGTTCTTTTAAGCCCAGAATTGAAAAGCCTGTGACTCACTGGGAGACGGTAATAGCAAACAATGGAAATTATATAATGGAGTAAATATTGTAATTATATTTTGCAAAAAAAAAATGGTTGTGACTTTTCATTTGAGAAATGCAAAAACTTTCCGTTCAACCCAGTATATACTATATGTATGTTTGATGTCAGTAATACTTGAATTTGCAGTGATTTTACACATGCTTCAGTTTGGTTTATTGCTGCCAGTCTTTTGGTGTGGTTAATTATTATTGTCCATCTGTATCTTGTGATTCTGACATCAGAGAATGAACAAAACTATAAAGTTATATAACTTTGACTTTTGAGCATGAGTTGCATCTAATTTTGAAGGTTTTCCAGTATTTTACATTATCTCTTTTTCATCTCCCAACCTGTAAGTAAAGTAAAAAAGTAAAGCTGTCCCACTACACGCCGTGTAGGCGCTTGGGGGGAGCGGAGGTATAGCTCCTACTCTTTCTTGACCTCAGCACCAGATGGGGGTGAGTGGTCAGCATCACGCCCCGGCCACGCTTTGCCCCCGGGAAAGGACCCCGGTAACCATTGGACAGGAGGCTGGGTGGGCGCAGAGGCTAGAGGAAAAATCCTCTGCCCCCGTCGGGAATCGAACCCCGGTCGCCCAGTCTGTAGCTAGTCACTATAGTGACCAGTTGGTAGCTAAAATTTCTGTTTATTTCTCTATTAACCATGTGGTCACCAAAACTTCATTCCTCACCTGTTCTCATCATTTGTCCATTTTGTCATCTTTTTTCCACAGCCACATGCTTATAACCAGCCCTCTCATGTCCTTCACATCCCGTACATACTTCCTGCTCTGTGTGATGCTTCCTAAAACCCCAGACACACATAAACCCTGAAGATGGCAACTGCAGTGTTTGCCAAAATGTTGGAAAGCTTCAAAGCAGCTCATCCTTGAAAGCCAAAGTTACACATTGAACTCCAGCTTCAAAAGCCTAAGGACATAAATTATTTATAAAAAAAAGAAGAATTTGATGGAAGTTGGTATTTTGTTAAAAGTTAAATTGACTTTCTGGACTTTAACGTACTCTTTGGTATCGTAGTTTTGTTCTCACAGTTACGTGTAAGTAGGTAAATGAGAATTTCACAGAACAGAGGCTGCAGTGGATATGTAGAACAAACATCTCTGTGACTGACTAAGAGTTTGTAGTTCACATCCCTCTACATTGAGTCCTTATTATTATTTTTTTTATAATTTTGCACTGTATGTTTCTAACCTACATGCCATGAGAATGTTACCACATTGCTTGTTGTGTAATTTGTTTTTTGTTACATAGCTTTCATTTTATTTTAGCACTATGTTTGCTTTTGGTTGAAAGAATCAAAACGACCATCACAGATGCTGTAGACTTTCCTCCTAAGACTGTTTCAGTTGCCTGTTTATTTTAGTGGAAGGTGCAAGTGCACATCACTTCAGCACCCATTTTAAAAAGGCCCTCCCTCCAAATTCTGCGCAGGTGATGAGGATTGCTCAAGAAATGGGTGCGCTGTCGACCTCTCTGCCCCTTGATCTGGCATCATCTATCTTTATTCGTATGGTAAGTCGTATTTTTGTTATTGATGTGTTACTAATGTTTCTGTTGACACAAATTAAAAAAATCTTTCTTCTGGTGGGTGGTGACTGGATTTTCAAAACTCTGCCACTAATGTTTTCTACCTAGACAAGTTTTGTAAGTCACAAGAAAGTGCTCAGTAAATACATGTTCCATGTCACTAAATTACACGTACTTGTTTTTATTGAATGTTTATGTTTTATGAAAATATCTACACGCAGAATAATGATTTATATGCGGAGATTATTAATTTGGCTCTTCTTATGTTTCATAGGATGATGCAAGATGCACTTTACTGAGAGCACTTATAATAGGGTAAGTTGAATGCATATTTGAATGTTGGTAAAAAATCCTGATTTTTGGCTACATAGATTTTGAGTACTTGTTACCAAGATACATTTTTGCATGTTATCCACACACTTTGTTATGTTGAACACTAGATGTTGTGATTGTTGGTGGTTCTTAAATAATATTGCTTACCCCATAAAATGGAAGAGTTTGAGAAGCAAGAATTAGTGCACCAGAAAGTGAACAGTAGAAACAGGGTAGGATTTGAGGTTCTCTTGTCAGTGAGTACAAAGAAGTCTTCTGGGTTATAGCACCATGTAAAGTAAGTAAAGTTTGTCCCACTATACGCCATGTAGGCGTTTGGGGTGAGTGGAGGTATAGCTCCTCTCTTCCTTGACCCCGGCACTAGATGGGGGTGAGTGGTCAGCATCACGCCCCGGCCGGCTTTACCCCCGGGAAAGGACCCCGGTACCCATTGTAGAGGAGGCTGGATGGGCCCCAGAGCCGGTCTGGACGCAGAGGCTAGAGGAAAAATCCTCTGCCCCCGTCGGGGATCGAACCCCGGCCGTCCAGCCCGTAGCTAGTCACTATACTGACTGAGCTATCCCGGCTCATTATAGCACCATGTAGTCTGGTGGAAGTTTACCACTTGCTGCCTCAATCATCAGAGCAGCGAGTAAGTTGCACATGTGGAATCAAACTGAGTTATAGGAACTAGTCAGTTAAGGCAAATCGTTGGCCGGACCAGTGGGGATTAGGATCTGGTTAGCGCTCTTGGATCCAGTCAGAGAGGAGGGAGCATGCCACAATTTGATTGGCAGGAGGTGGAGAGAGGTCTGAGAAAGCAGCTGTTATAAGGGCCCCTCAGGATCTGGTGGGTGCATCGTCAGAGATGAGGGACGTGGGAGGACATGTTGAGGAGGATAAGGAATGAAGGAAATACATTGTGTTGCATCAGGAAAAGAAGAGTCCCGTATCAGGGCCGGAGAGAAAGTGAATGTTCTTGTCATCTGAGTGTGACTTTTGTACCTTCAGTGCATGAATGACCAGATTCCATGACTTTCTGAAGGTGAAGCCTTCTTCCTTGTGGGACACCATACTTTTTACAATACACCAGTTCCTCAGCCTATAGATCAAGCCGTATGAGAAACAGCATCTTTATCAGGATGGATCACTATACATATGCCACTCCATAGAAATCTATGTCAGAGTCCTAGTTACTTTTGTCTCCCATTCATAGAAATCGGTTGTGAGTTATTACGATATAAATTTAGACCAAACACCAGCATCCTGTCCAAAAGCTGAAGTAAGATTCACAAACCATATCAGGGAAGCAATTGTGATCTTCATCTCAGCAACATGAGCAGGGAAGGTTTGTCCAAGTCATTAAAGTTCACTGTTCATGCCCTGAAAGTGCTAAGGAAAGCACACTTATATCTGTTTTATAAATTCTTTTTAGTACCAGTTTTAGTAATGATACAGAAAATTAACACTCTCTAGTTTCCATTTGCTCTGATGAAAAGTTGGTCTTACTTTTATTTGTTGGTATTAAGAAGCTTATTTATGTAAGCTACAAATATTTTCAGAGAAGTTTTTTAATATAACTTAAATTTTTAGTGTGGTAATATAGTCTGTTTTTATACTACTCTCTTGCCGTTACGGGCCATCCAACTGTTGTACTTTTTAATTTAATTTGATAGGTAGGAGTGACATTAGTAAGCTACCACTTAATACAGAGTCCTGAAAATTTGTATGATAATAAGTATTTGCAGAGTATACAACTTTTGTTCAGGTGTGTGTGTGTGTAATAATTTGGCCATCGTGTAAAAAATTTGAAATTTAGTATGGAGGTAGATTATAAGTAGACAGATTTTGCACTAAATATTGTTTGCATATCTCAACAACATGACATTTTGGGATTGTATCTGATAAACTTAACATAAAATGTATACTAGGGGAAATTATGCGCACTCAGTAACGTTTGTTAATACAAGATTTCAGGTTATAAAATGTTATTGTTTGCCTATAAGGAGACCACACATTACAAACTGAAACATGGTGTTGCCTGTGTATGTGAATGAGAAGATAAAGACTTGAAGCTTTGTAAGATTTGAGGTTTTCACAGTGGTGAGTATGAAGATTTCAGTCTTCTGGGTTGTTGCGCTGTGTAGTCTGGTTGATGTTAACCAACGTTTCAGAGGTCATACTGCCTCCGTCATCATCAGGATGAAACGTTGGTTAACATCGACCAGACTACACAGCGCAACAACCCAGAAGACTGAAATCTTCATACTCATCGCCCTGATGCTTCTTCACTTGAAGCTTTCATTGTGACAATAAAAGCGATGAATCTTCTCTTGCAATAGCCTTTTCAGTTTAGAGCATCTAGTGTTTCAGAGTCATCCTCTGCCTCTGTGATCAGGGAATGATGTGATGAGTGACCAATGTAGGTTGGTATATATACGTCATAAAGGTCCCATCTTTGAGGTCAAACATAGACCTGTGAAGGAGTGTGGACAGAGTCAAGTATTAACCCATCTCAAGAACTATCGAGCTCAATGTTGGCTGCACCTGGAAGGTTGAGTCAGAGTGCACAACATTATTTTTTCATATCTGAAGTTACACAGAATTTATGTATGACTTTCCAGGGGTATGAACAATGAGCTTGATGTGCTTGGTTGTTTTTCCACATGACTGCTCACTCTTCACAGGCCAGTGGAAATATGACATACATGGCCTCCAAAACATTGAACTTCTGCCTTGAATTGAAACTGCTGGTCACTTGAGAAATGTTATCAGCAAGTTGGAAATGTGTAATGGAAACAGCAGCTGTTGAAGTGTGTTGAGTTGATTTTTCTTGCAAATGTGCAAGGAAAATAGTGATGTTTATGCAGATACCATAGAAATAACTGTCATTTATGAACATCATGGCATTTTTATAAATATTTTCTTTATAAACCTGTATAAGTGTTTGTCAGTTTTATGTAGGCTTAGTGATAAATTAGACACTTCATTACAGTGCTTGAATTTTAATTAATCATGATTTGGAGATATGAGATTGTGGGATATTCTGTTGGGGAGGGGGGGAGCTTTATATGCACACCTAACATATGCTGGTAGAGTTTTTATAATGATTTTTCCTCCTTTTACAACAGTGCATTTTTTCTGTGACTGACTCAATTGTCTGCTCTTACAGACCGGAAGGGACGCCTTACTCTGGTGGTTGCTTCCAGTTCGACATATTTTTTCCACAGCAGTATCCCACATCACCACCGCAAGTGCACTTATGCACCACAGGCCTGGGTCAGGTCCGCTTCAATCCCAATCTCTACGCTTGTGGCACGGTGTGTCTTTCTCTCTTGGGCACGTGGAAGGGCTTACAAGGGGAACACTGGCACGAAACTTCCACCCTGCTGCAGGTATTGAGATGAACTCAACCTTTAACATATTCAATTTGTTTTGCTTGTTGAGTACTGGAAGCCTCTTTCAAAGTTTAGTTGGTTTGTCGTTCAGCTCCTCCTTGGCCTACCACTGCCACTACTACTACACCCCCTCTAGAAACATAAGTATTTATGATATCAGGGATCCCATCGACTTGCATTCTGTATGGTCTTTGATTTATCTTTTAATTGTTTATTCTGTCAACTGTGTATGTAGTTTGTGTCTGCATCTTCTTTGTTTTGCAAACTTCACTTAATGTTGTTCCCAGTAACAGTTTGAGAAAATGTGTTTGAAATTTTATCTTGAATTTCTTATAATGTTTTGGCATAAAATATTTGTTTTGTGAATAGTGCCATTCCATGTTGGGAGTTTTATTTATGTGGCAACCGTATTTTTAATTTGTTAAGATGAGTCAAGAATGTAATTTTAATAATAGGCAGTAGAACAAACCCTGTTTCAAAGAATCCATAATTTGAAGATGACTGTCTTCTGGGTTATTACACCATGTAGTCTGGTAGAAGTTTCCAACTTTTCAGAGGTGGAGAGTGGACGCATAGGTGTGAGGGTAATATTAAAATAATTATTATTGGTGAACTTATCCAGTTGAAGTCTCTTTAATTCAGTTGAGTCTTTATTATTAGTGCGCTGCATCAACAGCCAGATAGTCAGTACAGATGCAATACAAGAACAAAATAATAGACAGGATTTCAGGTTTTCCTGGTGGTGCATCCAAATATGAATTAAATTTCCTTGCAGTGTTTTGTGAATTTTATGCTGTTAAAGTTTATGGGACACACAGAAAGGTCTATTTTGGGCATTATGTAATACAGACAGACAGACTGGCTGCTACGTCTTTCATATAAGGTAGTGTTGCGCAACCTTACTACACTCGCGGCACACTAAATGTTTTCGAAGAGTCATGGTGGTACACCAACCTTATTTTGCATATCGTGTGGGAGAGGTAGATGGTTTATGGCATTGTTTGGCCGTGACAACTTCTTATAAATCGACCCCTACCGAAAAATGTTCTGTTTGGTGTTTGTAATTATTAAATATATTCATTATTTGAAATAAATTAAAATATAATATTTCCTACTGCTTGATCCAAAATTTATTAACTATGTGTAAACATTTAAACTTAAAGATACTTATTTATATTTGTATATATATATTGCAGAAAAATATATAGTATCAATAACAGTAAAGGGCAGATATACATGTTTTGCTGCAAAGTGGTTGTGTTGTTTTCTAATTTCATTCAGTATATCTTGTCTGTTCTCAGACTGCCCATTCATAATAAACAAAATTAAAACCGAGACAGCAGAAAACAAGATTAACAATTATTTATCTCATTATGGTTATGATTATAATATGAGGTGAAAATTTCGTCGCACACCTAGATGGCTTATGTAGACATCCTGTTTACATCTGTGTCCCAAGCATCCTGGTCTGAAAGAATGTAGGAAAATTTTAAAGGTATAATAGATGTATGCTGGGATTTTTCTAATATTAGTTACTATAGATACCATGTTGCCATTTATAATTAATTGATAATTCTTGGTATCCTTGCAGATGAACGGATTTAGAGTAATGTTCACACAATCCCAGTCTCGCCCTGTACAGTGTAGCCATATGCAACATAACTTTAGTGTCATAGAGATTAGATGCTAACAAAAAATTTTGACAAAATTTAAAATTCTCTGCCAAGGCCTAGTTACTTTTATTATGAATATGCTTCATTTCGCTCAGTTCACACTGAACATGTTACAAAGTGTAATGTTATTTATATGGAAATATGTTTGCTACCATGCAGTGGGCCAGGTAGATTTAATCAGTTACAAATTATCATTTTCCAGTATTATGAATGCCTTGTCTGTACAGGTCCTGGTTTCAATACAAAGCTTGATTCTGGTGCCAGAGCCTTACTTCAACGAACCAGGCTACGAGTCTATGCTGGGTACAGACAAAGGAAAACATGCGAGCACGTCCTACAACGAGAACATTCTTGTGCAAACAATATGCCATGCCATGATTGCCCAGCTGAAGAGGCCAAGTTCAGGCTTTGAGGATGTAATACACACACATTTTCGAATCAAGAAGAACCATATATTAAAGGTATAGTTCTGTATTCCTCAGGATGTCCATAAAGAGGGGCAACCCATGGAAGGAAATGGTATTAGAGACAGTAGTGGCCATTATGTTACATAAGTATACACAACAAATAATGTTACGAAGCACTTATGATAATGTGTGTCAGTATGGTGTTTACAGTATTCTGAATTTTGATCTGTAGCTCATCCAATGTATGAAGGTGTTCTGAATACATTGTGCTCATTAAACACTCCTGCCCCCATGAAAGGATATATACTGATCTAGTGGTCTAGGGGTTAGAACGCGGGCCTTGTAATCCTGGGGTCTCGGGTTCGATACCCGGCGGTGCCCGAATTTATAACTTGTGTTGGGCAAGGCCGTGGTCTAGGCAACACGGAGTTTTCCTCCGTGGCATCCCAACAATTACTCCATTCACACACAGAAGAAGGCAATGGCAAACCACTTCTGGATCATCTGCCAAGAACGTATATGAACAGGTCCCAGTCCGAGAAAAGGATGGAAGGATCCTGTTCATATGGACCTGTCGTCAGACAGAACACTAAATGAATGAAAAATAAAATAAAAAAAAAAGGTCGGATAATGTGGTGATGTCAGCTTCGTGCATGGGTTGTGTCTGTATATGTGTGTACTGTAGGAAATATATCCACAGTTCATTCTGGTGATATGTCAGCAAGAAGTGACATTCCTAGAAAATTAATTCTTAGAGTTTGACCTCTGTATATCATATTCACCTATTTCCACGAATAATGTATGTACCCACATTTTTATAGAATTTTTAAGAAGAAGGTATTACCCAATCATTCACTTGGAGTGATGAAGCAGATCACAAAACTCCTCATTTAGGGTAGTCTGTTTCAGTTAAGATTGAAACTGTGCACTGCCTATATACAGATCAAAATCCATACCATTTATTTGGCTTCATATTAGTGGTTATATTTATTTCTTTTTATATTCCCCCAGCAGTACAAACCCGTAGATCTACGTGGGATTCGAGGTTTTTGTGGTGGTGAATATGGTGATGCTGTTCTTCTGGGTTTTAGATTTCTTGATAGATGCTAGCGTTATAAAGAAACATACTGTCTCAATCATCAGTGCTGATGTGATAATGCAGGGAAGTGGAGAACAGTATCATCAAAGAAAACTGCATCTGTGTTATGTAATTAATAATTTTCTCAGACTGTTGTCTCTGCCCAGGATGTGAATGAACATTTTGTTCAGAGTCTGGCTTGCTTCGTGAAACAGTTATGATATATATGCTCTGTGACTACCTTAATGAGTCTGTATGGCTTAGGTAACTTTTTCTCTGTAGATTACAATTCATTCATATGCCTACTCAAATAACGAGGAGCGGTGAGTAGCGTTTATTAGTGCACTGATAAAGAAACAATGCCTTTTTTTGAAACAGCTGTCAGAAGCTTGACCACGTACGGGTTGTTTCCATTGCTGTTAGGAAGGCGCAAAACTGCTTTTATT
>NW_019060185.1:50908-61710 GCF_000696155.1 Zootermopsis nevadensis
GTGTAGTCTGGTCGATGTTAACCAACGTTTCAGAGGTCATACTGCCTCCGTCATCAGAGTATGAAGATTTCTGTCTTCTGGGTTGTTGCGCTGTGTAGTCTGGTCGATGTTGACTAACGTTTCAGAGGTCATACTGCCTCTGTCATCATGGCGATGAAAATGCCAATCGGGTGGATGGGGCTAGGTTTATAGGAGCCAGACCATGAATGGAGTAGCCTGCCTCGAGCCAATGGGAGCAGGTGTCAAATCAGGCATGGAAAATATACTTGTTTGTGTGTCATATTTGTACAGATGGAGCTTGATCAGAGATAATCCACAATAGAATAGCTTTCTGTGCCCTCTTACAGAAGTCAGATTCCTTCTGTACTGAAATTTATCCAGTTCATTGACATCAATTAATAATAATAATGCCAGTTATGTGCATGCTAAATATAACATCTATCTGAATGTTCAGCAGTTGTCAAGGTCATTCAAAAATAAGAGTAGTTTTCTGGTAATACATATCAGAGGAACAATAAACAGTTTAGCATATTGATCTACAAACTGTGAGACTCAAGGTTAAGCAGCTGTAACATTCACCATAACTATGAATTTGTCTGAAATTACAACTACTTTTCTGTAGTATATTAGTTTTGAAGATGTGTCATCAGAGAGTAGTAGTGATCTGTCAATTTTCTCATTTGCCTGGCTTAATTCAAATGACTGCCTTCTGTACTTTTCTTCTCAGCTCTTCCCTGTTTTCTGGATTGGAGATGCTCCATTTTCTATTCTCCCACAGATGTTGGTTGTGAAAAGGAAAAAAGCTAAATCTTATTTTATCCACTGAAGAATAAGACTCTACCCCCTTAGAGGCATTGATATCAGACACAGTATATGGAAATTTTTTCAAGGAATGTGTATAAGAGTTACGGATTTTTTTAAGGCTACTCTGCAGTTTCAAATGTATCATAAAATGATTGCAGAATTACGATGGACTGGTTTACTTTTAACACGAGCTCTATAATATAGGTTAATAATTATAACAGTTAACCTACAACTCATAATACCTCTAGTCACAGAAAACAAGGCATTTTCACACTGGAAATGAATGCTTCGACAGTCAAGTTAATTTATCTCTTCTATTATGCTTACATAAATACAATTAATTTATGATGAGGTAAAATTATTATAACTTTTCTTTTGGGGACCAAGTGTACTGCCTCAGTCACTTAAAACATTCAGTATTGTAAATGATTATTTCTAAAATTTTGTGTTCCTTGTGTTGTGTTATTTCAGATAACGATATTCATTCCTGCATATAATACAGTATTTCTGATTTCTTTTATACTTTCTAGGAACTTTTAGAAACATTAAAGTATTGCATGGTTTTAGAAGTTTTGTATTTCACACTTAAGAGTGGGAATCACTGACTGTTTCATATATTTCTTGATATTTGCAGTATATCTTGGCTGAATCAAGTTGTTTCCCCATATATTGAATGTCCACTATAAATGTAACCCTGGCTGCACATATGGCATTAACACATCACATATAGAGGGATATAGAATGCTTTCTACCATTTGTAGTGAATGTGTGTATGTTTGTAAAAAGAAGTCATATGTATATATATATAAGCTTCATTAATATATTCTCAACTATGGCTGTGTATAAAAATAAATTGTTAAAAGTTTCTATATTATTGTGAATAAAATGTGATCTTATTTTATTGTTATTACAAAAAAAAATGTTCACAATATAAAATGTCGGTCTACATATGTTAATAAACTGAATCACGTGTATTGTTCCCATTGTAGATTGGTGGCCTTGCTGTATTTGAAATGTTTTACTAAATCAGTTGTAGCAAACTGTAGAAGACTGTTCTTCTCTTGAAGCACGATGAAATATCATTAAAATCATTAATCATGATTAGGTATGTTGTGGTCAACAAATAGAATGAAACCTGAGGGCACATGTTAACAGTTTTACTTCAGACACATTAAACACTTATTCCTGACATGTAAATAATCTAGTACAGGGGTGGGGAACCTGCGGCCTTAAGGCCACATGTGGCCTTCTAGGTCCTTAAGTGCGGCCTTTTGATTGAATCCAAATGTTACAGAACAAATATTTTTATTTTTATTAATACATGCTGCAACCAAACATTTAAATGATTTCCAACAAAAAGAAAGTCATTAAAAGATTAGTTAACTTTAAAATTAACAAATAGTTTTTATTTTTTGAAATTATTAAGTACATATTAGTTAGACTTTTACAACATAATGTATATTTTTAAGTATGTCTAATTGAAGTTTTTTGAATGCGGCCTTATTTGATTACAGCTAAATTAATGCGGACTTCCAACATGAAAAGGTTCCCCACCCCTGGTCTAGTAGATATGTTTTGCAGAATGCAATGAACTTCATATTGTAGCATGCAAGTTTTTAAGCACAACATTGACAAATGCCTTTGTTTCTGATCTCCTATAAAGTATTTTAATTTTTCCATTGATATGATGAGTATGACATGTCCGTGCTGTAATGTAAACACTTTGAAAAATCAAATGAATTAACGTGAGGCGTGTACAACAGAAGATCTTGGTTATTATAAAGACACATCACTTTCAGTCTTGTTCCTGTAATGATAATTTGGTTCTCAGATTATTTGCACTGCTGCAGCAACAGAAGTATTTTTAAGCAGAACAGATGAATGATAGAATCATAAACTTCATATGTTGTGTTGGCAATATATTTCTGATGGACCTAGTACTTGATAACAATTACTTTTATATAATTTATCTTATTCATGTTGGAAAGAAGTCTTCTGCCTTCTTTTAAGTTTGAAGATACATAATTTCAGTGATTATAAATGGAAAGCTACCTTAAAAACATTTTGTGGTTTCATACTTCTGTGAAGTTTACGTCGGTGAAATACACTGCATATGAAGCCAAATCCGACGATTTTTCAAGAACTAGCCGTGGATGATGCTATGATACAGACTGAATTCGAAGATCAGCTAAAGTGTGTATGTTTTAACAGAATAACCAGGCAAATATTATATATAGCTGCCTCAGATTGAATACATAGACCAAACTTCTCTACCATGGTCATTCTGGAAAGAGAAAAGTTGCTTGAACTAAAACAGAGTATACTTTAAGTATTCATGGAAACTAGCAATGGCTGGAGGTTCGTCGTGCTGACCACACGTCACCCTGTATCTGGTCAGATGATCGTTCACCTATGCTTAGGCATGTGAACGTGAGGCCAGCAGTCAAGGTAGTCGGCTTTGGCCCTCTGGAGCTGTTACGCCACGGATTTAATTTTAATTTTTATGAGTATAATAGAATGAGAAATTTCATGACTATGATTTGTAAGTAGTATGATCCTTTACATTCTAACCAATTGATTTTTTTTCCATATTAAAAATTATCTTACAATTATGAAGAATTTGTCCACATTTGTTATGGAACCTGCAACAGTAAAACAAAAATATCATATGACTAATATTTTATTGTTTTCAGTACAAGCCTTACAACAACATTCATTTGTAAATTTAACACCATTTAAATATGAACATGAATGTCTTCTGGGATGTTGCAGTATGAACCCTCTTAGAAACACACCCATGTTTCAGAGGTGCTTACTGCAACCATCATCAGGGGCAATGAGTAAGCTGCACATGGAAAAGCATTTGAAGATAAGAAAGACCAGGCCAGACAAATGGATCAAGGCAGAGGATAGACAGAGCAAGGGAGCCATTGAAGGACCTGGGCCACCCCATCCTAGCCAAAGGGGGCAGAAAAGCACGAGCTTCCTACAATATTTCACGGAAGGGATGAGAGTCTTCCATAACCAGCTCAGGCCGAGGTTATCTTCCATGTTCATGAATCTCAGTGCCCTCCATGGTCATCTGGTCCATGTATCGGGATTTGGTGGACAGGATGCCAGGACATCAGTATATGATCACAGAGGCCAATGAAAACAAGACACAACTAGACAACATGAACAAGAAGGATGTTCTCCACCTAAGCCAGTCTTAGAAGCATCTTATCCACTCCTTAAAGGAATGATATCTTGGCCAGTAAGGCACCACTTGTCCACCCCTTCCCTCAATTTGCTTATCCCTATCATCCCTGCACAGTCCATCCATCTGACAAAAATTCATCGCAATGCAGCTTACTCATCGCCCCGATAGTGGAGTCCGGAAGCACCTCTAAATCGCCAGTCAACATCAGTCAACTTTATACTGTCAACAGTGAAACTTGAAATTTTACAACTTTATGAGGTTTTTAATTCATGGAAGCCTGGAGGTGGTGATGCAGCAGTTGCCTTCTGTTCAGAAAAGCTAGATGATACTAAACCCATCCCTTCCTTTTAGGAAGGCCTCGAACATTTTAAACTGATCCGTTCTGTTTAGAGGCGGTTAGATCGTTGCAGGTGGCCTTTTCCCTTTAGGAGCCGGATCTGGTGTTTGGGCCCTTCTGCTTAATCTTGTTTGCGTGTGACTGGGATGATGCTTTCCAATTTGAGTTTGTGTCCGAGATGTCTTCTGTTTAGGAAGCCGTGATGGAGTGGATCCCTTTTGTTTAAGAGTGGCTTCAAGAATTTCACCAGAACCCATCTGTTTAGGAATGCGTCTCTGAGCAGGTCCCTTCCGTCTAGGAGTGTCTGGATGAATTTTAGCAGATCCAATACGTTTAGGAATGCGTGTCGGAATGGATCCCTTCTGTTTAGGTGGGTCTGCATGCATTTCAATAGATCCCTTGTGGTGAAGAAAGCGTGTTGGAGTGGATGTCTTCTGTTTAAGAGGACTTCCATGTGTGTGAGGAGATCCCATCGATTTAGGAGACCTCGGGTATGTTTGAGGAGAGGTTGGTGGTGATTCTACTGTAAGAGATACTGATGCTCTTACACGCGCAGGTGTGGGAGACAGTAATGTTTCAGGGTGTAAATCTGCCAGTGACAATTTGACTCTGGAGTCGTAGTCTGTGTCAACAATACTGGTAAACGGCAAAAACCTTGTACCTTCTGGGTACACTTCGATGAGGTTTCGTTTGGGATCCGATCTGTAAGAAGCAATAAAATGTACTGTTACGAGAATGTCTGATTTAAGCAGGATTACCCAGAAATGTGCTGTAATACACAGAATGTTGAGCATCCCTTAAATATATTTTCTGAGCTGTAATTAATATTCAGCTATATATTCAAATTAACACATGTCTGTATTAAATCTGGCTGTAAATTTTGATACAAATATTAAACACATGATCATCCTTATACGAGAGTAACTTCAAAGGTCATGGCAACTAATTTTTTGGGGGCAAACACGTTATATTGAAGACAGTTCAAAATATACATATGAAAGGGCAGGATATACTCCTCCGATTGGCATAGTCAGATCAGGTAGGTGTGAATGGGTGTAGGTATAGTTGGCAAGAAAAAAGGCACATTACGAAATGCCCGGTTTCTTCATTCTTTAATCCTCGAAAAATTCAATTGTGATTAAAAAATCAATGTGAGTTAAATCAGAATTCTTACATTAAGACTAGCTACCTTCAAACTAGTCTCCGAGTGTATCAAGTACTCGCTGCCGACGACGAGGAAGACGGATATGGAAAGAACAGAACTGTGGCTCGAGAGACTGCCAACACTGCTGGAGGATATGAACAACGGGACAATTATAATGCGGATGAGAACGGACTTTTCTACAACGCCCTCCGACGACGAGGAAGACGGATATGGAAAGAACAGAACTGTGGCTCGAGAGACTGCCAACACTGCTGGAGGATATGAACAACGGGACAATTATAATGCGGATGAGAACGGACTTTTCTACAACGCCCTCCCGGATAGGACGCTGGCATTGAAAGGTGATGACCACAGACATCTTTACGGCGTTTTTAAGTTCTCTGGATGCCTCAATGGGCGCACAACGTAGAAAGATTTTGCTGTTTGTGGATAATTGTGTCGCTCATCCGAAGGACACGACATTTCTAAGAAATGTGAAAGTCGTGTAGTATCCAACAAATTGCACGAGCGTCTTGCTACCGCTTGATTCGGGCATCATCAAGTCTTTCAAGCAGTTGTATAGAAAGCGCCTTGTGCAATCAGCTGTCTGTGCAATGGATGCTGGGAAGGATGTCGACATGCTACAAGCGATTCATTTCACAGTGGCATCTTGGCGGCAAGTCTCACAACTAACTGTTGTGAATTGTTTTCGCAAAGGTGGCTACGGTTGTGAACTTCGCACAGAAGCAGACTCTAAGGTCAGTGTGGATGAAGAGGATGAGTATGATAGCTTTCAAGGAAGACTGGATTCGATTTGGCGTCATGAAAGCCGTGATTGAACTTGGTGATTACGCGGCTGTAGACAGCGAGCTTGCACCTGCGCAGTCGACACGATTGATGAGTTGTGTAAAGATCGCAAAGGGGGTGGGAGCGGTGAGGAAGAGGAAGACGAATGCGAGCCCGAAGCTGTGCCGAGTTTTGCCGAAGCACATGCTGCGTTGGGAAAAGTGAAGTAGTTCTTTTATGCGCATAATATTAGTGAACGTGACGAGGAAAACATTTTGAACGTGGAAAGGGCTCTGTTTGGCCTAAAACGTAAAGTTTCGACAAACCAGTTGTCCATTAAAGACTTTTTTGGTAAAAATAAGTAACTTTGAAAGAGAAACATTGTTTTTTTAAAAAAATGTTAATGCTTTCCCGCAACTATCGTTTTTATTTCCCAGTGAAAGCGACATTTGTTTTCTGTATGAATTTGAAAGTGTAAAGTTATTTTGTTCTCACCCTACATGTTCACAAAGCCTTGCTGTAAAACTCACCTAGCTTCTATTTCTTGAAGTTGACGGAGCATATCTTCCTTGCTTAGTGGGAATAGCATGACTCCATGTTGTGGATTACGGGGTATCTCATCCTCCATATCCAATTCGATACTGTCAAAGAAGAGTGGTGGAAATTAAGTTAATGACAAATTAAAGCTGATAAAAATTGAGGATGAAGTTGTCATGGATATGGTTAAACACTAGTACTACCTCAACAAATAGTACAAATAGTTTTGGTGGAAATGACATTACTTTACAAATCTAGTTGGTGGATGCTTGTCTCCAATCGCAATGACTTTGAATCTGAAACATAACCATGCAGATTTTTTCTTTTTTCTTTAGACTTATATCTTATTGTTTTTCATGAATTCTTAAAAAATATGTCAAATATTTGGAATGACAGAAATAGTTCTAAATTAAATTCACGAAGAAACTGAATTTGGGAAACATTTGTTAGAATTCAGTTCAACATCTTTTATCTTCCTACCTCCTACCTAATAATTTAGAGTTTAAGACACTCAAAACCATAATTTATCTGTTGTTTTATATGGGTATTAAATTTGGTATCTCACAATATGAACATAACACCAAATGAGACATTTGAAAATAAATATTTGCTTATGTCTTGCCCTATATTATGGGGTGAATGAATCAAAGGAGATCCCCCATGTTAGGAGTATAGCCGGTCCACCCGGCCTAGGGGGATATAAATTTAGGAGACTGGTCCTCCAGGTTCGGGGTTGGGCGATAGGATGACAACCTATCTCTGTGAAAGAAACACTGTTAGGAAACCACAGAAAGTAGTGGAAGCCAGGACCCGATCTGGATTGTAGTGCACATGATGGTGATGATGAATGAATCAAGAGATGTGAGCTAGTTGGGGCATGTAACATACTTGGGACAGATGAAGAAATGTATTCGCCATTCTATTTTGAAAACATGAAAGGAAGAGATTATTGGAGCATAAATGCAAAGGTAATTCAGTAGTATTTGTTTTAACAGTAAGACACTTGGAGATATAAAGTTCAAATTCTGGAATCCAAGAATAATACTTTAAAACCTTTTTTGTTGTTGCTGTTTAAAGCAGGACACACTAGAGAATGATCCTACTTCATTACAGATTAAATGGGTTGTTATGGTGTCAGGACATCAACATCCTGTCTCAGGATAGGGTCCTATGGCAAGATCTCGTGAACATGGCCATGAAAGTTTGGGGTCTATGTAATTTCTTGACTTGCTGAGAGGATATCAGTTCTCAAGAAGGTCTCTGCTCTATGGAGTTACTGACACTAATACTTAATTTGTTTCACACATCATATTATGATGAGTTTAGAAGCTCAGACAGTATAGTGACTGGCTACAGGCTGGATGATTTGTGTTCGATCCCTAACAGGGGCAGAGGATTTTCTTCTAGCCTCTACGTCCATATCAGCTCTGGGGCACACCCAGCCTCCTGTCCATGGGAACGGGTCCTTTTCTGGGGGTAAATCATGACTGAGGCATAATGAGTAGGAGCTATACAACACTGGAATGTAATGGGATGGCTTCACTTTACATCATATGATGGCACTACTTGCTACCTGCAGCAGTAAAATAATGGTGTTGGTCACAAGCCATTGTAACAAAGAATATTTTGTGAAGACTGAAACTTTCACAAAACCTATAATGTATGTCATCTGGGGATTTAAAGCATTCCAGCCAGTCAGAATCCTTGGTGTAATGCTTTAGTAGTACACACAGCCAGCTGGTATATGTGGTTGCTGTGACATATAACTCATAAAGCATAACAGACACTAGCAAAAATACACCCTAACTGTTTTCTAATATTCTAGCAGCTATATTTCTCATAAATTGCTCTTGATTTACCAAGACTCTGGTACTCTGGTGCTTGCAGCCTCCAATTTCTTTTTCAGTTTGATTGCTGCATTTAGTCTCTCGTCTAAAGTACTGAATAGGTTGTCCGCATAGTTCCCCAAAATGACATCAGTATAATTCGAAGCTTCAGCAAGAGACTCTTCAAGTTCCTTCTCCTATAACAAAACATATCATGGTGGTAAAACAAGTATAATAAATAATAAAGAGTGTTAAGCTTGGATTACAGATGCTAATTTTCTAGTGCCAAACCACAAGACATTTTAGCTGCTAAATTTTTTAATTATACTTTATTTTATTTTGACTAAAAGTGACAACAAAGGAACATAATTTAATGGATTCCGATATAATACAATCCATTTCATGATATTCTAAGAAAGATTTAGGTTCGGTTCCCTCACATCAACGTAAGAAAAGGAAGTTTCAACAGAAATCATTCTACACTTGCTGTTGCTAACAATCAGGTCTTACATAACTTAAAGTTTCTGTGTGTAAATGACTCAATAATTAATGAGCACCTGTCAGACTAATACTAATTTAATTTCACTTTTCTAGATCCTAGAATCTACCTTTAGTTAGTTATTCTTTATGTTGGGTCTTATGACTTCAGTAAAATAACTGGGGAACTTTTCGACTAGCGAGAAAAAACTGCAAATGGTATTCATAATATCTGCCTCCAATGGAAAAAATAGCACTAGCTATGGTGGTCAGATCAAACATGGAATTTAGTCTGTTCCAAAACAAAAGAAATCTAGAACAAAATCCCACTCACAACATGCATTTAGCTTCACATACAATGTACTAAGCCCTAACACAAACAAATTTGAATGATTCAGATTTTTCTGTGTGAGACAGTATGTATGATTGTATGAAGGCACATGAACTGCATCACAACATTCATCAGACCACCAACAAACAGGAACCAAATGATGTGTGGATGACGAAAAGGCATTATGACAGATGGCAGCTCAAAAAGTTCTCATGAAAGACCTGATAGTGGAATCAGTCGACAGATACTGCCGGTCATAAAACCTGAATGTGACTTATACAGTCGATCTTCATTTTTAATTCGTCTGTATAAATGGACAAGTTCTTCTAACTGTACACTGTATACAGGTATTATAGGAATATGAAAAATATTTGCTGATGAGATGTGAATTTTATGAATCTACCGCATCTAAACATCTAAAAAATTTATAAATTTCGAATAAGAAGAAGATCAGTTTGGTAAGATGAGAGAAAGGAAAACTTGACAACCCCCTTTAAAACCTAACTTCAGGATGTGGTCTGACTACTATGATGGATTCAGCTTGTTATTTCTGTTTACAGATACATAAAGGTGGAAGCACTTCACAGAACTTAAAGAGGTACAGTTACATAATAAATAATGTAGTTCGAAAAATCCAATCTTATTTCTTTTTCATCTTTCACTGTTAAGACATCAAGCTGTTACTGAAAGTTATGATAAAAGCTTGAACAGTAGTTTCACAATTAAGTGCTCTGCAGTCAAAAATATTAAATTTGTGGGCAACCATGAACTGTTACTGTACCTGACGTGACAGCTCATCAAGTATCTCCTGCATAGTTCTGGATAGGCCAGAATAAACACCGAAGAATTCATCATGTGAGATCTTGTCTTCCAACAATTCTCTATCAACCTTTTCAGCCAGAGCTTCTATCACTTCTTCTTTATCTGCCTTCCTCATCTTCAGTGCTTCTACCTGTGCCTCTGCTGCCTAAATTAAATAGGTGAAGCAATAAGTGAATATGATTAAATGGACACCAAAGTGTGTGCAAACTTAAAGTAAATATTAACTCCACAGTTCCTGTCTAGTACAGATCGGTATCTAGATTTTAAAAAAAAATTGTAATTGCTTCCTCACTACCTCACTTTAATTCATTTGATGCCTAGTGCTAAATGTATCTATCGGTTGTCTGAGAAGTCAACATACTAACTAACTAACTAGATGGCTTACCGAACCCGAAGGTTCATCACCGAATTAACCAAAGCCCTCCACCGGACCCTGTCCTGGGCCCACAAAATCCAGTCTCCTTCAATTCTTATCTCCCATAGATCCCGCCTGACATTATCCTCCCATCTACGTCTAGGTCTCCCCAGCGGTCTCTTCC
>NW_019060185.1:63343-77142 GCF_000696155.1 Zootermopsis nevadensis
CCTGTTCATATACGTTCTTGGCAGATGATCCAGAAGTGGTTTGCCATTGCCTTCTTCTGTGTGTGAATGGAGTAATTGTTGGGATGCCACGGAGAAACCGGGGAAGCCTAGACCACGGCCTTGCCCAACACAAGTTATAAATTCGGGCACAACTGGGAATCGAACCCGAGACCCCAGGATTACAAGGCCAGCGTTCTAACCGCTAGACCACCGTGTTCTTCCCTGACCTGTCACTTTCAGAAACATTCATGTTTTTAAAGAGATTTTTAATGATATTTGTTAAATTACGGACCAATATCTTTGTGACTGTTGATACAGTGCTTTTATAGTTCTTACATAATTTTCTCGTATTATCAGAGTGTTAAGAGTTAAATATTTCCTGAATGTTTCTGTTCTCTTGAAAATAAAAGGAAACTGGGAATCCATGAACTGATTGAAAGATAGGACTGGAAAGGATGAACGTCTGTCTCATTTTATACGGACAGATAAAAATGAGAATTGTGACAGCTAATTAACATTTTAAATTGTGCATATCGGTATGTTTCATACTATAAGATTATTCTAAATCCAAACATCAATCCGACTAACTCTTGGTGTTTGTGAAACACTTCTCAAACTGGTTACTAGCATGAACATGATAAATATAAATCTGTACTTAAACCATGAAATAAAATGACTGAATGTCATATGTCCCGTAATCTGTCAACAGCATCCCTGGAGCTTACACATGCACAAATACACGTGCGTATGACTACACATGCTCACTGACATTAATCCCAAAAGGCTGGTTTATGGTGTAGACATTAAGTATTAGAAATGTATTAAATTAACTGTCACATGGGCCATAATTTACCTGCACCTTGTGTATGTAGTTCTTAAAATCTAAGTCTAAACCTTGTAACTTCTCAGACAAACAATAATATATGAATGTTTGACAGATTACACAAATCACGTACCATAATCTGATTACTATCTTCATCACATTCATGCACAAGGTTGTATGTAAACTCGCATAAGTTCCCTATGGATTCTTCTATTAGGTCAATCCTCTGGATTACTTCATCAACTAAAGGAGAACTCTACAAAAAGAGAGAATGGATACAGTAAAATGGAATTTTAACAAAACACTAAAAATATAAATCATTTGGGAAATGTTATCTTTACAGTGTGATGTCCAGTTGTTTGTTTTGGACAATGCCTTAAAAACAAATTGATGAGATCTACATTTTAATAAAGGAACTAAATGCCAGAAGTTATCTGCGTCTTCATTTTCAAAGATTTTATACAAAGACGAAGATAGGAACACAGGTTGGGAAAGACGCCACACAGAGGGGACTAAGAACATGGGAAGCAATTGAGAAGGAGTAAATGCTGTGAAAGACAGAGATGGAGAGGCTTAGTTGTCAGATGACCAACCTAAAGTAAAAAAATCTTTGGCAGAAGGAATTAATATTTTTCTAAATCCACCACATGTATAGAATTTACAGGCTGCATGAAAAAGAATTTTAGTAATTAAAAAATACATTATCACATAAATTAACAAAATTTTGTACAAAAATGACAAATGATTAGGTGAACCACTAAATTTGATGCTCCCAGACAGTCAGATAAGATAAGCACATTTAATTTAATTAAAATTAGTGGAAAAAAATCAGTGCAGTTAAGTCACCCTGTCCATCAGTCTGTAAGTTAATTTGCTAGTACTGTTCATATCTAATGGCATATATACTTAAAATATGTACAATTTATTCCTTTCTACTTATTTACTGATATTTGAACCTTAATGCAGGATATTCTTGTAGCATTTCTTTTACCAACATTACCTTACATGTGACACTAGTAAATAATGAACACTGTAAAACGTGTGAGCAGTACTGCATGTTCTAAACAGTAGTCCTGTATATGATTTATGGTTATTATCATTACCACTATTTATTACTTTCACGGCATGTGTCTATGAGCCACAGCCAGCCTCGCCGCAAAGGCTCATCATCATCAATGTATCATCATTATTGTTGTTTTTTACATTACTCATGAACTTTAAATACAAGGGTTTGGAAACTGCCTGGAAAATGGCACGCAAAGTTGCGTGAGCAAGCGTCAGTGCCAACTGTATGAAATTCTACTTACATTCAATTATCCTACACACACACGTCCAATCAGATGAAGTTGTGAATTTGTGAACTGCTTTATGAAAAGGAAGCAAACTCGAAACTAACGGCTTAAAAATGCAGGAAGGAAAGTTGCACTTAAATACTCTTTTCTCCACTCTGTCCAGGTGTTTGGGTGAAACCTGTGTTTACAGCTCTTCGGACTTCCTGTCACAACTTACTCGGTGGTTTTCTATTGTTTTATCATTAACATGAGCTAACTGACACTTCCCCTACCTCATCATAATCTGATTCTGTGCTGCTTGTCTCACTGTCTGATTCGCCCCTACGCTGGGCTCGTCTTCGACTTCTTGGAAAATGGGGAGGAAGGTTCGCCCTTAAATTCCTTTCCCTTATCGTCTTCAATTTTTTCCTTCGTTGACCAGCCTGTTCATGTGCTTCAGAGACGTGATCCTGAAATTGAGAGAATATGTTTAATTTAATTACACAGCAGTATCTTCAATACAGGCCTAAAGCAATCATTCGTGGCACATTGCAGTTTTTGTAGACTGTGTAAATGTGCTTTTTAAGGATATAATGTTTTGCAAAGCCAGAGTTATAAAAACTTCATATTAATAAGATGTGAAATTCTTTTCAACATTTCCTGATAAACTGTAGCAGGGTGTGCTCTAGACCAGTGGTATTCAACCTGGGGTACGCGAAGACATCTTAGGGGGTACGTGAAATTTAAAAAAAAATATTATTTTATGATAAGCCCTGAATAATCACGGCCAGATTTAATACATTATTTTGGATGTAATTTATTTTAGATGTAGATTATATACTATGTATAACTTGAATTATACACCAACAACTTTGGGGGTACAAATTTGAAGAGAAATTATATCTGGGGGTACGCGAAGACATCTTAGGGGGTACGTGAAATTTAAAAAATATATATTATTTTATGATAATCAATAACGTAATTTATGTTAGATGTAGATTATATACTATGTATAACTTTAATTATACACCAACAACTTTGGGGGTACAAAGTTGAAGAGAAATTATATCTGGGGGTAAGCGAACAAAAAATGTTGAATAGCGCTGGTATACATAGTTTCCAGTGACTTACACCCCAATGTATTGCCAAGGTTAAGAATGAGGAGAGATACCTTCTCTCCCCTAGTACCAACATTAGAAGGCATATCCTGGTCTTATTCCTTTTATCTAAGATGTTCAAGGCTGACTTTATCTTTGTAATGAAAAGCTATAATGTGAGACAGCCTCATAAGTTCTCCTATTTAGAAGACATTCCTCAGTGCAAACAGCTTAATTTTATTTAAAAAATCTTTCAAAAATGTAGATTATTGCCTTCATACATATCATAACATTTTTATTATACTGATACTGTTTAACATATTTTCCTGGATAGAACAGTTGTTGTGGAATAAACTAACATTTTTACCACTGTATGGGAAACATTTTTTCCAACTGGCAGTGTTTGATACTAATCGAGAATGATTATCCATATTCATATTCAATTTTAAGAGTCTATAAAGGAAAGGAATGCCACATATATGAAATATCACATTATAACCAGAAATAAACAAAACTTGTAAACTTTATAATATTTACCGTAAAAGAGATCAAGTCAGATTCAGGAACTTCTAATTGAATCAGATCTAGAGGCATGTGTTCAGAAACAGCATCCAGAACTAACCTCAACATTCTGCTGGTGACCTCTCCATTCTGACAGAAAAATGAGGGTTGTTCAAAATTAGTAACAGTTTATGACATAGTAAAGAGATTTCCTTACCAGTATGAGCTTCACTGGTGAAGAGAGCTTTCTCTCTGAATTTTTCCATAAGAAACTCAAATCTTACCTAATTTGTTTGAACTTTCTAAGAATTTCTAGTGGAATTAGAAAAATAAAGACACACTGATGTACATTATACTGAATGTTTCTACATTTTAATTTTGAACATGTAAACATGAGTCTGAAAAATAGCCATTTGTTTCCACATAGATGATTTATGGAGACTAG
The DNA here is from genome assembly GCF_000696155.1 of Zootermopsis nevadensis. Next base: position 67,481 of record NW_019060185.1, read on the forward strand.
AAGTAGAATTTTGGCATGTCTCATAATCATGTGTAAAGATTTTATAAGACTTACAAACTTGAGACTTGAGAAACTTGCTGCCAGTTTATAATGACAAGTACGACACAGTAAAAAGACAACATTACCATGCAGTATGGTATACGGCTTACCTCTGGTGAAAGATCAAACAACTCTGGAAATGATATATCAAAACTAGACTCTCCACTGGTCATCTTTTTCAAATAAATTTCTTGACTGTGTGATATATCTCTGAAAGCAAATCAATGTTTACAATGCAAACAGCATTTAACTTAGAACTTAAAACGCAAAGAGGATGTACAGCCTTTGACACAACTTACTTTGTAAAAGCAGTATCTTTCAGATGCAATTTGTTTTTGAACTAAGATCTTCCTGCTCTTTGCACACTTGTTTATGTCACAAGTTAGCTGTTGCTATGATACAAACCAACAACATATTTAAACAGGTGAAGTACCTCATTGTTACACAAAATAATCTCTTCGTTACCACAGCAACAATGAATCTGAATAATAAATAAATGCATATCAAATTGGCCAGTCCTCACCATAAAAACAAACTGCATTACATGTTAGATCTTTCTAAATTCTGACGAGAACTCTTGTTTGAAGATGAAGACATCTCTGTATTTGGTCTGAGTTTAGCAAGTTTGTATACTGGCATTGGTCACTGCTGTCAAAATTTCTTGTTGCAGTTCTTTGACTGTTTCCAAATTGTTTTGTATAAAGTGTCTTGCACAAAACTGTATAGAATATAATCATATGGGTTATTCGGCTTTTTTATTCAGCCATTCAAGTCAAAGTGGGTTTCATCACTGAACCACATATGCTATACAGTAACTTCATTAATATGTAAAGCAGTCCCACTACATGCCAAGAAGGTTGCTTGGGGGGTGAGCAGTCAACATCATGCCACCCTTTACCCCCTGAAAAAGGCCCCCAGGACCTATTGGATAGGAGGCTCGGTGGGCCCAAGAGCCGGACTGGACGCAGAGGTTGGAAGAAAAATCCTCTGCCCCCGTCGGGGACTGAAACCCAGTCGTTCAGCCCATATCTAGTCACTATACTGACTGAGCTATCCCGCTCATAACACACCCTCATTACATTCCATGGATACAGAAGTTAGATGACAATACGGAATAAATCATAATAATATACATATCGCCAGGACTATTCGTACTATTTCAAGATTTCACATATTATAAGCAAAGGGTTCAAATAAAGCAGTGACGTGTTACACATACTTCCTCACATTGCATACAGTAGTTACAATTATACCGGGTGGTTATAAATTATTGAGCGCATTTCGTAGATGAATAAAATAGAACACAATAACGTAGCGACCTCTGTTTTGTTTCAGATGATAGAGCAGCTGAAAGAGTTTGTTGCTGACCTCGGCCGACCATAGGTGGCGCCGTGGTGGAGTGGTTGGGTACCAAAATGGCTACCGAACAGGAGAACGCGACGTGCGTTCTGTGGTTTCATGAAAACAAATCTGTAATAACTGTTCAAAGACGTTTTCGCTCAGAGTACAACCGTGATCCTCCTAGTAAGGACTCCATAAAACGCTGGTATCAGGAAATGTCGAACATAGGAAAGGTGCTGGCAGGCCACATGTCTCCGAAGACGTTGTTCATCGAGTGAGAGAAGCTTTTACGAGAAGCCCAGCTACATCGACTCGTCGCGCGAGTTTGTTATTGGGAATACCGCGATCGACAGTTATCAAGGTTATGCATAAGCGCTTAAAACTTCATGCATACAAAAATCAGTTGTTGAAAGCACTAAAAGTTGACGATAAACCACGTCGTTATGATTCCGCCGTGCGCATCCTTGATGAAATCGACCAAGACAACTCATTCTTAGAAAAAATAATTTCTGATGAAGCAATCTGCCACGTTTCCGGTTATGTTAACCGTCACAGTTGTCGGATTTGGGGTACAGAAAACCCTCATGAAGTTCCAGAGAAAGAACGATAGAGCCCAAAAGTTAACGTGTGGTGCGCATTGGCTGTAGATGAAGTGATCCGACCAATCGTCTTCATCGAGCCTACAGTGTCTAGCATTACATACCTCGACATGTTAGAGGGTCATGCAATACCACAAATGGAACACTGACAACCGAACGTATACTTCCAGCAAGATGGCGCACCTCCACACTGGGGTTTAATTGTTCGGAACTACCTACAGGGAAAATTTCCTGAACGTTGGATTGGCCGCGGAGGACCGATTCCCTGGCCACCTCGATCCCCCGACATTACACCCCTGGATTTCTTTCTTTGGGGGTTTTGTCAAAGACAGGGTGTACGCAAGGAATGTTCGCGACATTGGTGAACTAAGAAGACGAATCAGTGAAGTCACTGGAGGAATAACTGCTGAAATGCTCCGTAACACATGGCGCGAAATTGAATACCGCCTGGATATTTTACGTGCCACACATGGAGCTCATGTCGAAGTTTATTAAAGTGGTAAAATGTTGTAAATAAAACTATTTGAAATGGCCTATTAAATAAAACAACATACACGTGAGTACTTTACTTTGTTCTTTTCTTATTCATCTCTGAAATGCGCTCAATAATTTATAACCACTCCGTATTAACCATTTATATTATATGAAGACGTATTGGCTTTTGCTCTTGAATAGTCGCAACTTACTTTCTACTAGCACTACCTTACCTTTGAATCAAACTTATAGCTCCTGTTAATGTCAACAGCCTTCAGTCACAGAATCAACAATACCGTCCATTGCAACTGTTTATTGTTTCAGAAACAATGACACTGTCATAGCAACAGTGATTTTGAACTATAACTAAATAAGTAAACAAATAAATGTGTTGCCAAGCAATGTGAAACTGATTATCGACTCTCGTATGCACATCCCTGATGTTACATAACCTCAACATTTCTGTGGTCTGTCTTATTATAATGGTGGTGATATGGATTTGAAGTTCAATTCTTTTCTAACTAACTGGATGGCTTACCAAACCCGAAGGTTCATCACCGAATTAACCAAAGCCCTCCACCAGACCCTGTCCTGGGCCAACAAAATCCAGTCTCCTTCAACTCATATCTCCCATAGATCCCGCCTGACATTATCCTCCCATCTATGTCTAGGTCTCCCCAGCGGTCTCTTCCCCTCAGGCTTCCCAACCAATACCCGGTGCACACCTCTTGTCCCATCCATGCGCGCTACATGCCCCACCCATCTCATTCTTCTCGACTTAATCGCCCTGACAATACTGGGGGAGGAGTACAGATTTTTAAGCTCAACATTATGCAGTTTTCTCCATGCCCCATCTTTTTAAGCAAAAATATAAGCGAACTCTTTACCTAAATAGCAAGACCAGTAATAACCAACTACTGATGCAAAACTATAGAAAATATTGCAAAATTTTCCCCTTGTAAAAATATTAAAAAGTAAAGCTGTCCCACTATACGCCATGTAGGGGCTTGTGGGGAGAGGTGGTATAACTTCTACTCATTCTTGACCTCGGCCCTAGATGGGGGTAAGTGGTCAGCATCACGCCCCAGCCGTGCTTTACCCCCGGGAAAGGACCCCGGTACCCATTGTAGAGGAGGCTGAGTGGGCCCCAGAGCCGGTCTGGACGCAGAGGCTAGAGGAAAAATCTTCTGCACCCGTCGGGGATCGAACCCCGCTCGCCCAGTCCGTAGCAAGTCACTATACCGACTAACGTAATTAAATGAATTGATTGTAATAAATTTTACACTGCTTGGCACAGCTTTTCTTTATTTATTTGTAGTTCAAAATCATTGTTGCTATGATACAATGTCATGGTTTCTGAAACAATTTCTTCTTCGTCGTACTGCTAATAAACAAACTTAAATTGTTGAAGCATATTGTTATTAGGAACCGCTGCAACAGATGGTATTGTTGATTCTGTGACTAAAGATTGCAGAGTAAAACAGGAGTTATAGCTACAAGTTTGATTCAAAGGTAAGATACTAACTACACCTAGAAAAAGTTGTGATCATTGAAAAGGTTAATGTGAACAAACACATATTAATATAGATTCCGTGGATCCAGAAGTTAGTCAGAATGACAATAGGATGTGGTTCAATCGTAAAAATACAAAACAACATAGACAAGTATATGTTCTAAATACGAAGATTTCACCTAAATAATGTTCACTGGTGAAAATATGTCTTCGAATAATGACGCAAAATCTTTTTTCTCATAATTAGGCTTCTACATGAATTTATGGTCTTGGCATCAGCCATAACTCCAACAATTTTTCTTTGTAAAGCAAGTATAATTTTATTGTTGCATGGATTCCCTCTCAAAATTATTGCATATTAATCACGGAGTCGAAATAGGCTAAATAATTTCATTTCCGAGTGTTGTTCCTGATATGAAAGATTGATTCTATAATTTAACAGTCTTTATTAGTATGATTCATCTGAAGTAATTATTTTTTTTGCTTCTGAAGCCAAGACATTCTGGCCTTCACTGTGCTATTCGTTGTAACAAATATTTAAGGCGTTCTTCAGCGAGTGGAGTTTTTGGGAATTTTCTTTTTTGTAATGAGACTTTTGTGATTGTTATCTGAGTGTCATCCAAGTAGAATTTCTTCAAATGAATTTGTATCATTGCCGGAGAAACAATTTTTGATCAGGATGGGCCTTTGCCACACACTGAATGCTGTGTTGGAAATGGTCAATGAGAATTTTGTTCAACAGTGTTGTCTAATCATTTTCCTGAATCGTTTTGATGTGGGTAGTCTGTCATGTTAGTCTTACGATCTCAAACTATGTGATTGTTTCTTATGGGGCTTTCTGCAAGCCAAAATTTACAAAAAACAATTTGCAACAAGAAATTTGCACAGCAGTGACCAATGACAGTAAAGAAACTGCTCTACTCGGATGACCTGGTACATTGATATTGGCATGTTTCAAACAGCAGTTTTCATCAGAATTTAGAAAGAAATAACATGTCTGGCAGTTAAATCAGGATTGATTAGAAATTGTGCGGAGTCAGTGGGCTGGTCACTCACTGTTCATAAATGCACGCTTCAAGACTAAGAAGCGTCTGGCACAGGAGGCGGCGAAAACCCACAACCGGGTTGTAGAGCCAAGAAGCAACAACAACATGTCATGCAGTTTGTTTTTATGGTGAGGACTGGCCAATTTGATATGCATTTATTTATTATTCAGATTCATTGTTGCTGTGGTAAGGAAGAGATTATTTTGTGTAACAATGAGGTACTTCACCTGTTTAAATATGTTGTTGGTTTGGATTGGTTTGCTTTCAGAGATATATCATACAGTCAAGAAATTTATTTGGAAAAGATGACCAGCGGAGAGACTAGTTTTGATATGTCATTTCCAAAGTTGGCTGTTACATCACCAGAGGTAAGCCGTATACCATACTGCGTGGTAATGTTGTCTTTTTACTGTGTCGTACTTGTCATTGTAAACTGGCAGCAAGTTTCTCAAGTCTCAAGTTTGTAAGTCTTATAAAATCTTTACACATGATTATGAGACATGCCAAAATTCTACTTCTAGTCTCCATAAATCATCTATGTGGAAACAAATGGCTGTTTTTCAGACTCATGTTTACATGTTCAAAATTAAAATGTAGAAACATTCAGTACAATGTACATCAGTGTGTCTTTATTTTTCTAATTCCACTAGAAATTCTTAGAAAGTTCAAACAAATTAGGTAAGATTTGAGTTTCTTATGGAAAAATTCAGAGAGAAAGCTCTCTTCACCAGTGAAGCTCATACTGGTAAGGAAATCTGCTATGAAATTGATGGCAGTGAGCGTATCAAAGCTGCTGTCAAGAAGCAATGTCAGTGTTAAAAGAATTCATCTCCATCATACTTGGCTCATTGTGTGATATCAGCACATCTGATCATATCCTGATTTTTTCTGGCACATGACACTTCAGTATAGACAGTGTCTAGGAACTTTGTTTTATTTAGTTTCATTCTTTTGTTTAGCAGTATTTATTTAATTGTCCTTTGCAAATAATACACTGTGCTGTTATTCATTTTAAGTAAATGTCATATTTCTGTGAGGGCCAAGAAGTCGGCAAGAGAATCTTGAGGTTAGTTTTCGATGCTGTTTCTCAACTCATGCCTGTAGATACAATTTTATTAAAAGTATCTGAATCAGACTGGAAGTCTTTTAAGTTAATAATCCTGAAGTTTACCAGTTTTGTTTAAAGTTTCTGTGATATTTCATATATGTGGCATTTCTTTCCTTTCTAGACTCCTAAAATTGAATATGAGAATGGATAATCTTTTGGTATAAATTCATAAACTATATAATATACCCAAATTTATTTTCATGACTCAGTGTAAATTATTATCATTTCATTTCTTGGTTAGTAGCAAAAATTGCCAGTTACAAAAATGGGTACTCGTGGGTTATCGGGACACATAGCTTTAAAAATAGGTTAGGTTAATATGTGTGGATAAATGACATATACTTGAAAGTTATTATATTTTATTTCAATAAATGACACCTAACCTAACCTATTTTTAAAGCGATGTGTCCCGATAACCCACAAGTACCCAAAAATGTTTCCGATTCATTGGTACAAATGTTAGTTTATTCCACAGCAACTGTTCTATCCAGGTAATATGTTAAACGGTATCAGTACAATAAAAATATGTTGACATGTTTGAAAGGACACATGTACATTTTTGAAAGATTTTAAAATAAAATTAAGCTATTTAATTTGTACTGAAGATATTTTGAATATCAGAACTTACATGGCTTCACCACATCATAGGTCTTCATTAGCAAAATAAAGTCAGTCAGGGAGGTCTCATATAAAAGAGATAAGACCAGGATTTGTTAAAAACAATTTCATTTCCTGTTGAGATTAAGTTTTTCACAATTTTTGCTTTTCTACGCAGGATGCTGATAAAAAAACACATTTACACAGTCTACAAAAACTGCAATGTGCCACGAATGATTGCTTTAGGCCTGTATTGAAGATACTGCTGTGTAATTAAATTAAACATATTCTTTCAATTTCAGGGCGAGGTCTTAGATGCATATCGCCAGGTTGGTCAACAAAGGAAAAAATTGAAGACGATAAGGGAAAGGAATTTAAGGGCAAACCTTCCTCCCCGCCTTTCAAAACGTCAAAAACAATTACAGCGTTTGATGGAAGCAGAATATGATACAAGCAGCTCAGGATCAGATTATGATGAGGTAGGGGAAGTGTCAGTTAGCTCATGTTAATGATAAAACAATAGAAAACCACCGAGTAAGTTGTGACAGGAAGTCCGAAGAGCTGTAAACACAGGTTTCACCCAAACACCTGGACAGAGTGGAGAAAAGAGTATTTAAGTGCAACTTTCCTTCCTGCATTTTTAAGCCGTTAGTTTCGAGTTTGCTTCCTTTTCATAAAGCAGTTCACAAATTCACAACTTCATCTGATTGGACGTGTGTGTGTAGGATAATTGAATGTAAGTAGAATTTCATACAGTTGGCACTGACGCTTGCTCACGCAACTTTGCGTGCCATTTTCCAGGCAGTTTCCAAACCCTTGTATTTAAAGTTCATGAGTAATGTAAAAAACAACAATAATGATGATACATTGATGATGATGAGCCTTTGCGGCGAGGCTGGCTGTGGCTCATAGACACATGCTGTGAAAGTAATAAATAGTGGTAATGATAATAACCATAAATCATATGCAGGACTACTGTTTAGAACATGCAGTACTGCTCACACGTTTTACAGTGTTCATTATTTACTAGTGTCACATGTAAGGTAATGTTGGTAAAAGAAATGCTACAAGAATATCCTGCATTAAGGTTCAAATATCAGTAAATAAGTAGAAAGGAATAAATTGTACATATTTTAAGTATATATGCCATTAGATATGAACAGTACTAGCAAATTAACTTAAAGACTGGTGGACAGGGTGACTTAACTGCTCTGATTTTCTTCCACTAATTTTAATTAAATTAAATGTGCTTATCTTATCTGACTGTCTGGGAGCATCAAATTTAGTGGTTCACCTAATCATTTGTCATTTTTGTACAAAATTTTGTTAATTTATGTGATAATGTATTTTTTAATTACTAAAATTCTTTTTCATGCAGCCTGTAAATTCTATACATGTGGTGGATTTAGAAAAATATTAATTCCTTCTGCCAAAGATTTTTTTACTTTAGGTTGGTCATCTGACAACTAAGCCTCTCCATCTCTGTCTTTCACAGCATTTACTCCTTCTCAATTGCTTCCCATGTTCTTAGTCCCCTCTGTGTGGCGTCTTTCCCAACCTGTGTTCCTATCTTCGTCTTTGTATAAAATCTTTGAAAATGAAGACGCAGATAACTTCTGGCATTTAGTTCCTTTATTAAAATGTAGATCTCATCAATTTGTTTTTAAGGCATTGTCCAAAACAAACAACTGGACATCACACTGTAAAGATATAAGTGGGGTTATGTGATAATGTATTGTTTAATTACTAAAATTCTTTTTATTGCAGCCTGTAAATTCCATTTGACTCTATCCAATTTCTCTTTTTTTCAGAGATTTGCTGTCGTGGGTGAACTACTCCATAAACTTGATATGGTAGAAGAGAGCATAGACAAATTATACATGATTTTATACAAGGTTACGACTGGCCGTGCAAAAGAGTATCAAGTTATAAATGTATGTTATTTGTGTCGTATATTATTGTTTGTCTGAGAAGTTACAAGGTTTAGACTTAGATTTTAAGAACTACATACACAAGGTGCAGGTAAATTATGGCCCATGTGACAGTTAATTTAATACATTTCTAATACTTAATGTCTACACCATAAACCAGCCTTTTGGGATTAATGTCAGTGAGCATGTGTAGTCATACGCACGTGTATTTGTGCATGTGTAAGCTCCAGGGATGCTGTTGACAGATTACGGGACATATGACATTCAGTCATTTTATTTCATGGTTTAAGTACAGATTTATATTTATCATGTTCATGCTAGTAACCAGTTTGAGAAGTGTTTCACAAACACCAAGAGTTAGTCGGATTGATGTTTGGATTTAGAATAATCTTATAGTATGAAACATACCGATATGCACAATTTAAAATGTTAATTAGCTGTCACAATTCTCATTTTTATCTGTCCGTATAAAATGAGACAGACGTTCATCCTTTCCAGTCCTATCTTTCAATCAGTTCATGGATTCCCAGTTTCCTTTTATTTTCAAGAGAACAGAAACATTCAGGAAATATTTAACTCTTAACACTCTGATAATACGAGAAAATTATGTAAGAACTATAAAAGCACTGTATCAACAGTCACAAAGATATTGGTCCGTAATTTAACAAATATCATTAAAAATCTCTTTAAAAACATGAATGTTTCTGAAAGTGACAGGTCAGGGAAGAACACGGTGGTCTAGCGGTTAGAACGCTGGCCTTGTAATCCTGGGGTCTCGGGTTCGATTCCCAGTTGTGCCCGAATTTATAACTTGTGTTGGGCAAGGCCGTGGTCTAGGCTTCCCCGGTTTCTCCGTGGCATCCCAACAATTACTCCATTCACACACAGAAGAAGGCAATGGCAAACCACTTCTGGATCATCTGCCAAGAACGTATATGAACAGGTCCCAGTCTGAGAAAAGGATGGAAGGATCCTGTTCATATGGACCTGTCGTCAGACAGAACACTAAAAAAA
>NW_019060185.1:77431-93031 GCF_000696155.1 Zootermopsis nevadensis
TGTTTGTGAAATGCAAACTTTTGCATATGCGAGTTTGCTCTTATGCAATTTCATTCTTGGCGCTTTAAACTTTCAAAGGACTAATTTAATCTCCGCGGAGGTACCGGGGTTATTTTTACTACGCGATTTTCGATAGGTCGGCGTCTTACATTAATGCAACTATCGCTTAACAGCAGAGATGACTGTACACATCAATCACATGAAAGAATCACAGTCAATGCCGATTGTAAGCGTATAAAATATATTTTTTAAATTCCCTTTATTTTATTTACGTTATTCAGAGCTTTATATGTAATGCCATTATATTACTTGTCAATGTTTGGGTGCTGGGAACGCATGTCATTGACTTCCCATTGATTTACATTATAAAAGAGTTTTCAATTTACGCCGGTTCGTCCAGGAACGCATCCCCAGCGTAAATCGAGGGCTACCTGTGTTTACTGTAAGTTTACACACACTTTGGTGGTCATTTAATCATATTCACTTATTGCTTCACCTATCTAATTTAGAATGGGCTCGCAGAGTTAGACGCATTGAATATGATGAAGGCAGATAAAGAAGAAGTGAGAAATGCTCTGGCACAAAAGGCTAATGATGAATTATTGGAAGAAAAAACTTCACAGGAACAATTCAACAATTTTTCTGATGGCGCATGCAGAGATTTGGATGGGGTCCTTCAAAAACTGTCACAACAGGTATTGTTAAAGATCAGGATGACACACATATTTAATATTTTTGATTACAGAGAAGTTTATTATGAAAATGGTGTTCAAGGACTTAGACAAAATAGAAGGAACTTGTTTGGCTGCTTTCACCTTAACTTTCATTATATCTTGACAGTGAACAATTAAAAATAAATAAGGTTGGATTTTTAGAATTCAAAGTCTAGGATATTTGTAAAATTTGAGGTTTTCACAGCGGTGAGTATAAACATTGCTGTCTTCTGGGTTGTTGCGCTGTGTAGTCTGGTCGATATTAACCAATGTTTCAGAGGTCATGATGGAGGCAGTATGACCTCTGAAACGTTGGTTAACATCGACCAGACTACACAGCGCAACAACCCAGAAGACAGGTTTTGTAACTCTGCCTCTTAAATTGTTTTAAATGTTTCCACATTTAAGTGCCTGAAGACTGAAATAACAAGTAGAACCCATCAAAGTAGTCAGTCCACATCCTGATGTTGGGATTTAGAGGAAGCTGTGAAATTTTGTCATCTTACCTTCTTCCATTGTATTTTAAGCCTTCCCTTTTATTTTCTATACTGGTCCCCTTTGCATGTTGAGTGCCTACCACATCATCCCATATCCACGCTGACTTTCTACTTGTACTTGCCATGTTTGTGCTTGTTTGTCGCAACTGATCTTCTTCTTATTCGAAATTTATAAATTTTTTAGATGTTTAGATGCGGTAGATTCATAAAATTCACATCTCATCAGCAAATATTTTTCATATTCCTATAATACCTGTATACAGTGTACAGTTAGAAGAACTTGTCCATTTATACAGACGAATTAAAAATGAAGATCGACTGTATAAGTCACATTCAGGTTTTATGACCGGCAGTATCTGTCGACTGATTCCACTATCAGGTCTTTCATGAGAACTTTTTGAGCTGCCATCTGTCATAATGCCTTTTCGTCATCCACACATCATTTGGTTCCTGTTTGTTGGTGGTCTGATGAATGTTGTGATGCAGTTCATGTGCCTTCATACAATCATACATACTGTCTCACACAGAAAAATCTGAATCATTCAAATTTGTTTGTGTTAGGGCTTAGTACATTGTATGTGAAGCTAAATGCATGTTGTGAGTGGGATTTTGTTCTAGATTTCTTTTGTTTTGGAACAGACTAAATTCCATGTTTGATCTGACCACCATAGCTAGTGCTATTTTTTCCATTGGAGGCAGATATTATGAATACCATTTGCAGTTTTTTCTCGCTAGTCGAAAAGTTCCCCAGTTATTTTACTGAAGTCATAAGACCCAACATAAAGAATAACTAACTAAAGGTAGATTCTAGGATCTAGAAAAGTGAAATTAAATTAGTATTAGTCTGACAGGTGCTCATTAATTATTGAGTCATTTACACACAGAAACTTTAAGTTATGTAAAACCTGATTGTTAGCAACAGCAAGTGTAGAATGATTTCTGTTGAAACTTCCTTTTCTTACGTTGATGTGAGGGAACCGAACCTAAATCTTTCTTAGAATATCATGAAATGGATTGTATTATATCAGAATCCATTAAATTATGTTTCTTTGTTGTCACTTTTAGTCAAAGTAAAATAAAGTATAATTAATAAATTTAGCAGCTAAAATGTCTTGTGGTTTGGCACTAGAAAATAACATTTGTACTGTATGCTTTATAGTGTTCTCATATTTACTAAAATTGCTCTGCCACCGTAAAATGTTTCATTGCAGGAGACTAAAATCAAACAGTATCTTCCTGAGGCCAAGCGTCAGTTTAAGAACAAATTGAAAGAATTTGTTGACATCAGATTCACAGTTTTAGAAGAAAGACTCGTGGCAGCAGCCAACCTAACAAAGGAAATGAGGGTTGCAGAGAGCAAAATAAAATCTTTCAGGTATATCAAGATAATATTTAAGAGCAATTTGTTAGGAATATAACTACTAAACTATTAGAAGAGTATTAGGATGTATTTTTAATGGTGTCTCTTAGCCTTCATGAGTCACAGCAACCATGCATATCAGCTGGCTTTGTATATCACTAAACCATTGAATCAAGGATTCTGACTGGGTGGAAGCCTTATAATTTGGAGCTTTAAATTCTGTTTTGTTATATAGTATGGGTTACATGAATACTTCACAGTGTTTGAAAGTATGGACAACAATATGTAGAAATGAGGTGGGGTTGTTATCATATGGACAGTTAATTACATTGCTACTAGATGAAAGATAAAGTCATCATAAATACAACTAGGAAACTGTGAGATATTAACAACAAGCAAAATATGCATTATAAACCAATTTCTGTTAATATATCTGTAAATGTGATGGAGAAAATGAGTTAAACAAATTAAATAATGGTGTAAGTAAGTAAGGAGGTGAAGGAGACTGGATTTTGTTGGAACAGGACAGGGTTTGGTTAATTCGGTGATGAACCTTCAGCCATCTGTTTAGTTAGTAAGTAAACCAGTAGAGCAGAGTCCTTAAGAACTGATAACCTCCCAGCAAGACTGAAAATTCCCCACCATACATGGACCCATACTTTCATAACTATTCTTCTTCTTCTTCTATGGCTCTCTGGTCCGTATTCGGTCCATGGCCTCCTCAATTCTCCTCTTCAATTCGGTCCTATCCTCCGCTGCTCTGTTAGGTCCGTCTGTCCGTGGCTTTGATCGAGGTTTCAAAACATCTTCCTTTTTATGGTGCAAGGTTGTTAGCCTTGCGACCAACCCCCAACCTGGAGGACCAGGGTACCTGTCTTAGTCTGACCTCTCCCCCTTGACCAATCTGGCTAGGGAGGCCATACCAGTAGCTATGCTACCACCAGCACTTTCATAACCATGCTCACAACATCTTGCTACAGGACCCTATCCTGAGAGTCAGTAAGTCCATTTCCACACACCATAACCATTTTATCTCTAAAAAGAACATTCCAGTCTTACAGAATTCTGCCTTTAATGGCAACAACAACGACACATCAGGTTCATTGTATTTGGGGATTTCAGAAGTTGAAAGTAATATCTCCAAGCATCTTAGCAAAAAAATACTAAAACCAAATTACATCCTCATTTATTGATACAATATTTTTATTTTCCGTCTATATACAAACTTAAAATAATGTTGTTTAAAATTATTTAAAATTATAACATTCTCAGTAGACACTGCATCTTGTTACATTTTTTGTATCGACGACATGTTTCAATGTGTATCACATCATCATCAGGTCTATCAATTTTAATATATTTTAAAAACTGTTGTACATTTTGCGTTGCGTTTATTGATTATTTTAATTTGTTTAATTTTAAGTTTTTTGTCTCTTCCTTTTGATTTGGAGGTTGTACTTGGATGTTTTATATCGGGTTGTAATTGATGTGTTGTGTGTCCGATATTAAGAGACGGTAAACTGCAATTAAGATATAAAAAAAAAGATATAAATCCTCATTTATGCTTAGGTCTACGGCTTAATCCTCAGTTTCCATTAGTTGTAAATGTCATTAACTTAATTTCTACCACTCTACTTGGCCAGGGATCCCAACTTTTCATTTGAGAGTGAAGCTGTGAAGAACATCAAGGAGCACAGATTCCAACCTTACGAACATCTGTCACCCATAGACAACGCAGCACATAAGCTCCAAGAACTTCGCACACAAGATAAGACGTAAGTTTTAGAATTAGGCTAGTGAATGAATATACAGTGTGAGCACAAAAGAACTTAGCACTTTCAAAATTATGTAGACAACAAATTCTGCATACTTAGAACTTCACATCCATACCAGTCAGTAGGAAATCTCTCGGCGTTTTGTTTCAAATGATGCGGGTGATTGTTGCGCCTCTGCCAGATGACACTATTTTTGAAAATGGCTATCCCACAGCAGAGTGATCAATGTGTTCTGCAAAAGTGAAGAAAGAATCTGTAACAGCCGTGCGTCATACATTTCAAACACGATTTCACATGGAACCACTCAGATGAGTATCTATTTACATCTGGTACAAGAAATGTTGCCAGAAAGGATGTACTTGCAAGGGCAAGTCCTGGTTACTATCTATGAGTTATTGAACTGCAGACTGAAAAATCAATGTACCAAGTTAGTCATGAGTTGCAGCTACCACAAGCAATAACCTCCAAAATGTGTGTTTACTAAAAAAAATATAAACTTCAATTAGTCCATGCTCTGAAACCATAAGAATTGGCTGTACTTTATAAATTCTGCCACAAGACACTGGCCAGGATTGGAAATGACAATTTGTTGTCGTGGCTCATTTCTAATGATAAGACAACTTTCCACATCAGTGGTAAAATGAATTGGCATAATGTCCATGTTTGGGAGAAAATTCTCATGTCAACCTCCAGCTTGAAAGATATGCCAAAAGTGAAATTGTTTTGTGGCATGTCAAAGTAACAGATTTATGGCCTCTTCTTTTTTCGTGGAAAGCATCTTGACTCTTACCTTGAGATCGCCGGTCTAGTCTTTGTGTGACTTCACTTGTAGGGCTGCACGTAAGGAAAAGTGTTTTTCCCACATCTGCCGCAGTCTTTGCCAGAGCTGAGGTAGTGAATCATAACTGCCATAGCTTCTGTCCCTAGGGACATACTGCACAAAGTTTTGGATAAGTTGGATTATTGTCTCGACATCTGCCATGGATCACGGAGAAAATATTGACTTTGTGAGGTGTGTGCGTAACTGGGAGTTGTCTGTCGACTGGTGTAGGTGTAAAGTTCTATATACACTGGATTTGTTTTCTGTATCATTTTGAAAGTGTAAAGTTCTTCTGTGTTCACCCCAGATTATCACAGTTCTGATATTAAATCTTGTCTTGTCTCTCTCTATCTCCCTTTTTTTAACGTAAATACGTCTTTACGGAAGGGTCATTCGGTAAAAAAGTGAAAGGAAAACGTGGAACGAAAATGTGTAAGATCCGTATCAACAAATTGACAACAATGGTTACCTAGGGAACGTCGTGTTTACTCGGCATTGTTGTTACCCCTGGAAAACGTGTAAGATCTATATCAACAATGTGTAAATATGGACTGACAACAATGGTCAGCTTGCATCCATTGTTATATTACCTAGGAAACGTCATCTGTTTACTTAGCATTGTTGTTACCTAGGAAACGTTACATTACATTACACTAAAATACATTACTTTACATTACATTACTTGTAATCCTGGGGTCTCGGGTTCGATTCCCGGCGGTGCCCGAATTTATAACTTGTGTTGGGCAAGGCCGTGGTCTAGGCAACACGGAGTTTTCCTCCCGGGCATCCCAACAATTACTCCATTCACACACACAGAAGAAGGCAATGGCAAACCACTGCTGGATCATCTGCCAAGAACGTATATGAACAGGTCCCAGGCCGAGAAAAGGAGGGAAGGATCCTGTTCATATGGACCTATCGTCAGACAGAACACTAAATAAAATAAATAAACATTACATTCATCTACCACAGACCCATCTTAAGCATAACTAATTCAAGTTAAGCATTCAAGCATTTTTGTTACCTAGAAAACGTCATCTGTTTACTCGGCATTGTTGTTACCTATAAAACATTTAATTACATTACTTTACATTACATTCATCTACCACAGACCCATCTTAAGCGTAACTAATTCAATTTAAATAAGCAATGTTTAATCAAACTTATCTCAATTGTAAAGCATGTATAAAGGAAATATTTAGAATAAAGCCAATATGTAAAATTGCTTTCCGTATAGACGTATTTATGGCAAATTCTCCGGAACCATGGTTCCACTGACAACTTTTTTCACATCTAATTCGAATCATAGTTAACTGCCTGGTTATGCAGCATTCTAACTCATAAATTTACAATAAAATCAGCTGTTCCAAGATTCTTTTCACATTTTAAGCAATGGGAATGTGATATAAGGAAGATCATCTGTTTAATATTTGTATCAAAATTTAGAGCGAGACTTAATACAGACACATGTTAATTTGAATATATAGCTGAATATTAATTACAGCTCAGAAAATATATTTAAGGGATACTCAACATTCTGTGTATTATAGCACATTTCTGGGAAATACAGCTTACCTCAGACATTTACTTAACAATAAATTTTATTGCTTCTTACAGATTACAGGAGGAACGAGACCGCCACCGTGATGCTCATATGCTCACCACAACGGAAGAGACGTACTCACCGCTGCAGAGTTCTCCAGTAATAGGTTATATGCCTGGCATTGCTGGAAGAATATACCAAGACAGAATGTTTGGTAAAGGACACGACAGAATCAGAACATCACTGGTAGAATTTTACCCACAAGTACCAACATTTTCTCCTCCAGTATCTCCCATTAGACCTGTATCACCTGAAGCGGGATATTTCTTGACTCCTGCAAGACGTGCACCTCTCGCAGCAGCATCAACACCAGTCTCTCATCAAATAGGCTCTCCAAAATCTGCTCACACACGTGTAGGCCCTCTTAAACAAAAAGGAGCTGTGCAAAGACTCTTTCAAGAACCAGTGGGATCTGTTGAAATGCATGCACACCCACCTAAACAGAAGAGATCCATTCCGACACGCATTCCTAAACGTACTGGATCTGCTAAAATTCATCCAGACACTCCTAGACCGAAGGGACCTGCTCAGAGACGCATTCCTAAACAGATGGGTTCTGGTGAAATTCTTGAAGCCACTCTTAAACAAAAGGGATCCACTCCATCACGGCTTCCTAAACAGAAGACATCTCGGACACAAACTCAAATTGGAAAGCATCATCCCAGTCACACGCAAACAAGATTAAGCAGAAGGGCCCAAACACCAGATCCGGCTCCTAAAGGGAAAAGGCCACCTGCAACGATCTAACCGCCTCTAAACAGAACGGATCAGTTTAAAATGTTCGAGGCCTTCCTAAAAGGAAGGGATGGGTTTAGTATCATCTAGCTTTTCTGAACAGAAGGCAACTGCTGCATCACCACCTCCAGGCTTCCATGAATTAAAAACCTCATAAAGTTGTAAAATTTCAAGTTTCACTGTTGACAGTATAAAGTTGACTGATGTTGACTGGCGATTTAGAGGTGCTTCCGGACTCCACTATCGGGGCGATGAGTAAGCTGCATTGCGATGAATTTTTGTCAGATGGATGGACTGTGCAGGGATGATAGGGATAAGCAAATTGAGGGAAGGGGTGGACAAGTGGTGCCTTACTGGCCAAGATATCATTCCTTTAAGGAGTGGATAAGATGCTTCTAAGACTGGCTTAGGTGGAGAACATCCTTCTTGTTCATGTTGTCTAGTTGTGTCTTGTTTTCATTGGCCTCTGTGATCATATACTGATGTCCTGGCATCCTGTCCACCAAATCCCGATACATGGACCAGATGACCATGGAGGGCACTGAGATTCATGAACATGGAAGATAACCTCGGCCTGAGCTGGTTATGGAAGACTCTCATCCCTTCCGTGAAATATTGTAGGAAGCTCGTGCTTTTCTGCCCCCTTTGGCTAGGATGGGGTGGCCCAGGTCCTTCAATGGCTCCCTTGCTCTGTCTATCCTCTGCCTTGATCCATTTGTCTGGCCTGGTCTTTCTTATCTTCAAATGCTTTTCCATGTGCAGCTTACTCATTGCCCCTGATGATGGTTGCAGTAAGCACCTCTGAAACATGGGTGTGTTTCTAAGAGGGTTCATACTGCAACATCCCAGAAGACATTCATGTTCATATTTAAATGGTGTTAAATTTACAAATGAATGTTGTTGTAAGGCTTGTACTGAAAACAATAAAATATTAGTCATATGATATTTTTGTTTTACTGTTGCAGGTTCCATAACAAATGTGGACAAATTCTTCATAATTGTAAGATAATTTGTAAGAGGGTTTCCTTAAGTAATTATTACATGTATGGATCAAGACTGGATGATAAATTCTGGCTGTAAAATGAATGAGTTCATCCTATAATCAAATATTAATCGAGCAGTCTAAAAGAATGCATACTCATGTTCTTTCTATTGTGTGCTTTGTCATTTTAAAGCCAGAATAGTTCAGTGAGTACAATGGATGTCAGTGAGCTTGATTACCAGGATTCTTCTGTGTAACATTTGAGGTTTTCACCGCAGTGAGTGAAGATTACGGTCTTCTTGGTTGTTGCGGCCAGGCGCACGAAGATCGTGCCTCGGACCGCGTGGCTACTGCGGTCGGACCGTATTTCTTAAAAGTGGTAATATTTTATGAGTTTGACAAATTATTAACTTCAGTGTGTAGAAGAACATTGATTTGCGTGAGTAACAATTCAGATTGTAGTATGTAGTAATTCAAAAAGGAATTACAGATTCATAGACTGGTAACTGGAATAATGGCAAACTACAAAAGAAAGAGATGAAACTGTAGCATTGGATGTTGTTCAAGTGGTGATTATTAATTTTATCCCATATTCTTTATAAACTTATAATTTAGGCACAATGATGTCAGTATAGGATATGAATTGCTCTGAGTCATGGTTAAGGAGAGTGGACAATAGTTCAACACGCAGATCTTAATTTCTGACATGAAACACACCAGGATCTTGCAGTGTGCAATGTTATAAAATTATATAAAAGACTTTATTATCACATTAATTATATTTTAGTGACAGTGCGCCAGTTATCTTGTGGCTTGTGTATCAAAAATCGTGGGACAACAAAATAAATATACACACAAAATATTAATGGACAGGCAGCAATGTAAAGATCATTTCATACATAGGAAGTAAATACTCTAATAATATGGTTATTGGATTCGAATCTAATAAAAAGTTATTCCTTTGTGCATTAAGTGTGAATGCTGGTTACACTTTATACATCATGAGGGATACTAGAATTAAAGGCAACTTCTCAGTGGCAGGTGTAATACAAGGAATTCTCTTGTAACTAGCAACTAACCTAAACTAAAGTATAAATATATATAAGTCACAACTATCAGGATATGAAATAAACTCATAATAATGATGGGGACATTGCTGATCATTCAATAGCCAATTTTAAGTAACTGCCACCATCAAAAACAAGTCTCACAATAACACGCTCATGTGTAATGGTAGTGGTGGAGCTAGTGTGTCATAATCACAATCATAACTGATCTCAACATCAGGGGCATCTGGTGGCAGTATGAACTCATCATCAACAGCTGCTGTAGCAACAAGCCTTGTATTTACATCAGCTATGACTGCAAACTGGGAATAAGCAGGTTGGTGATCAGGAAGATATTGTCAATATCCATGCTATTGTTCTCACTCCTGCTATGTAAATACTGCAGGTAAACCACAGTCTTCTGTGTCAAACTATGGAAAGCATCATCATGGCTGTTCGTGCCTTTCCATATATCTTTACCACAAACAACTTCTGAATCAGTTTATATATTCATTAAAATTAGAATGATGATGTGATTTGAGATCAACTCACATTCACGATGCATGGTGCATGCATTTTAAGTAATCCCTGTAACTGCCCCAACTGATAGGTCATAAACGTAAGAAATATCTACTAGTAGGACCAGCATCTCAGCATGATATTGGTTCTTCTTGGGTTTCATCTAGTGGAGGTAAATTTCTCTCTCATTTATAGAAATAAATATAACGAAAAGTATAATTGAACATACTTAATTGCAGGTCTAATGAGCATTAATCTTCCTTAAATCGACTATTTATTGCATTTAGAAGCAACTTGAATAATACAACACAAAAGTGTTGAGGTTATGTTGGAAGGTGGTGTGCAATTGAAAATGTTCTAAGATGCAATGTAGAATTATAATTTTCGCCTTTCTGCCACAATTTAATACCTAGTAAATTTTTTCTATATTCTACGGTTAATACACCACTATTATAATTTGCTTCAAATATAAAATAATAAATATGCCTATTTTTGCCTTGTAAAAATATTGTAAAGAAATTGCTCCCTTGGCAACACCAGTAGCAAAACACAAATATATGAATTAATTGTAATAAATATCATGTGGCATGGAACAACTTTTCTTGCTTTATTTATTTATAGTTCAAAATCGATGTTGCTATGATACAGGTAATTGTTTCTGAAGCAAACAATAACCAAACATAAGATGAAACAGACCACATTGTTGATTCTGCATCTGAAGATTGTGGACGAGAACAGGAGCTCTAGTTACAAAACCTTGATTCAAAGGTAAAGTATTGCTCGTAACGATAACAATATGAACCTAATTATTAATATAAAATATGTGGATTCATAAGTTACTCACGAGGACATTAGGGTATGATAAAATCATAAGAATACAAAACCTACAGACAAGTGCATATTCAAAATACACTGATCTCACCTAAGCAAAGTCCACGGGTAAAATATGTATTCAAATAAAGATGCAAAATTCCTGGTCTCATAACTAGCCATAATTCTAATAGTTTTGTTTTATGGGGCAAAAATCATTTATTGTTCTGTGAAGTACTACTCATATTTATTCCATATTTCCCTACTGAATGAAAGTAAAAATTATTTGGTTTCAGAGTGTCAGTGTTTCTGATATGGAAGGTTGATCAAATTGTCTAACTTTAACTCCTTAAATGAGATCTATAATTTATCCCCTTTAATTTGTTTTCAGTACTTAAGGCAAGGTATTCCATATTCGCTACTCTACTCTGTACTCTTCATTTTATCCAATACTTGACACACAGCATCCTGCATTCAGATAAATTATATTGATATCTTAAATTTATTTAGGGTAAAAGATTAAAGATTTTTAGTTATTTGAAGGAATTGGGTTTTTAACATTATGCAGAAATCATTAACACGTATACTTGAAATTATAAACTCAGTTTCATCATCATTACACATTGCAAAACATACTGATGAAGCAAGATTAAAGATGGTGTACATAATGGAGGAATGTGTTCTTTTGTATAATTTTTTACCAGTTTCTTGATGCTATCACAATTCAGTGTGAAATTTGAGTGCATGAAAGCACGAAGTATGTGTGCAATAGAAACATAATTGCTTAAGTTTGAAGTAACTTGGAGTGTGATGTATAATAAGCTCTCTGTTGTTGATAAGATGCCTGTCAGAACACCATATAACATTAACCCTGATCACCATGCACTGACACAGAGTTCTGGAAAATCTGTAAAACGTTTTCAAAACAACTCAGCTTGGGAGCATTGATGCCATACAGAATAATTTGAGACGTGAAGCTTTGTCCATACAGAATTAGACTGCAGCAAACCCTCCATTTGGCCGATAAGCCAGGGAAGTTGACTTCTGTAATGACTTAGATGTTCTTCATTGACACTTCATCATCAAGAAACTGGTAATTGGCAAAGTGAATAACCAGAATATGCTTGTGTGGGACAGTGAACATCAGCATAACACTATGGAGACGTTGTTATATCCCCAAAATTCAGGGTCTGTAGTGCGTTATGTCATCAATTTCTTTGGCGATAATATGGCCACTGATTGTTATCACTGTGTCCTCCAAGAAGATTTTCCTCTATTCTCCAAGGAATGGGTATGAATTCTGGAGACACAATTTTAGAACATAATGTGAATGAATTGTTGTCATGGTCAATGATCATTTTGTCAACAGAATATTGAGTAATCATTTTTCCTGAATGGTTTTGGTATGGGTAGTCAGCCACATTACTCTCAAGATCTGAACACATGTGATTGTCTTGTGGGGCTTTGTGCAAGACACAATTTACAAAAACAATTCTCGCACAGCAAAGGAACTACGACAAGAAATTTTTACTGCAGTGATCAGAGCCAGTAAAGAAAGTGTAGCTGCTCTTATGCAGAATTTCCTATCTCTGCTACAGATAGTGTTGGAACATGATAGTGCATATCATTCTCCCAGGGCTGGTGAACTCATCCACACCAAATACAGTGAAGTTTGCAGATATATGACAGGAGTCTTGCCAGAATTTACAAAGATCTATCATATCATTTTATTGTTAGAATAGAGTGTGATTAGTTTCATGTGCATTAAACTTACTATTTGTTTATTATTCAAATCATTTTTGCTATGGTAACAAAGAGATTGTTTTGTGAAACAATGATGTACTTCAACCGTTTAATAATGTTGTTGTTTTGTATCATAGCAACAACTAACTTGTGACATAAACAAGTGTACAAAGAGCAGGAAAATCTTTAGTTCACTAACAAATTGCATCTGAAAGATACTGCTTTTACAAAGTAAGTTGTGTCAAAGGCTGTACATCCTCTTTGCATTTTAAGTAGTTGTAAAGAAGCTGTTGTTTGCATTGTAAACATTGGTTTGCTTTCAGAGATATATCGCTCAATCAAGAAATTTATTTGAAAAAAGATGGCCACCGGAGGGGAGAATGTTGATGTAGAGGTAAGCCATATACCATACTGAATGGAAAAGAGTGCTTAAATGCTGCTTTCCTCTCTGCATTTTTTAAGGCTTTAGTGTTTCGTTTGTTTCCCTTTCATACAGCAGTTCACAAATTTTTGAATGAAACAACTTCATCTGATTGGATCTGTCTGTATAAGATGATAGAATATAAGTAAAGTTTCATACAGTTGGCACTAGTGCTTGTTTGTGCAACTTAGCATGCTATTTTTCACAGTGTTATATCAGTCAATGTTTTCAGAGTAATGTATTTGAGTCTGATAAGTAATGTCCATAGCGACAACAATAATAATGATCATGTTGATGTTGATAGTAACCCTGGCTCATGGAAAGATACTGTGATAAAATTATGTGGAAGTAACAATCATTGTCAATGATTGTAACATTAATGCACTTGGCAGCAGTGCTTGGAACATGCAACATTGTTCACACATTTTTGTCGTCATTATTTACCAGTATAACATCGGTGGTCTAGCGGTCAGAACGCTGGCCTTGTAATCCTGGGGTCTCGGGTTCGATTCCCGGCGGTGCCTGAATTTATAACTTGTGTTGGGCAAGGCCGTGGTCTAGGCAACACGGAGTTTTCCTCCGTGGCATCCCAACAATTACTCCATTCACACACAGAAGAAGGCAGTGGCAAACCACTTCTGGATCATCTGCCAAGAACGTATATGAACAGGTCCCAGTCCGAGAAAAGGATGGAAGGATCCTGTTCATATGGACCTGTCGTCAGACAGAACACTAATAATAAATAATAATAACATCTAAGGGATTGTTGGTTAAAGAAAAGCTGTCAGAATATCTGACACCCAAGTGTAAATATAACTGAATACAGGGAAATGAAATGTATGTATTGGAAATAAAGAATACTAACAAATTACGTCCAAAACTGACTGAGAGGGTGAGTCGACTACATCGAAGCTTGTTTTTTCCCCCACTAAGTTTGAATGAAAATCAACATGCATATCTTATTTAATGTGAATGTTTTGGAACATGAAATTTGGTGCTTTTCCTAAGTTTAACTCCTAAAGTTCTTTTCATTTAGCCTGTGAATTGTATACTTGCAATGAATGTAGAAAAATCATAATTCGTATTACTCCAAAGATGCTTCTACTTTAGGTCGGTCATATGACAACCAAGAGTCTTCATCTCTGCCTCTTCACAGCATATGTTCCTCCTCAGTTGCTTCCAATGTTCATGCTTCCCCCTGCTTGACATCTTTACTAACCTTTTGTTTCCACCTCGGTCTAGGTCTCCATTATGAAAAATCTTAGAAAATGAACATGACATTTAGTTCCTTCCCTCTGAAATATCTTGGTAATCCGAGTATTAACATTTATATTTTGTTCATCTTTTTTTAAAGTTTCTTCCAAAATAAATTCCTTTATACCACAATGTGAAGATTACAGTTTCCAAATCATTCAATATTTAAAGGTTTTATTTGACATTTTGATGCTACTGTATCCATTTTCGTTTCCTCTAGATGCCTCCTCTCATCTATGAACTATTCAAGAAGGTTGAGGAGATAGAAGACAGAATAGATAACTTAGGCATGATTTTAACCAAGCTTGTGGATGGCTTTAGCGAAGAACAAGACCATAATGTGGTATGTGACTTGTGTGATCTTTTAATCATGTGCTCTATTATTTGTTGTGTGATCAAGGATATGGTGTTGACTAAGATGATGATAATACATACACAGAGGGCAGGTATACTATGGTCCACATTACAGTTATGCTTCATTGTATTAAACGAAATCAAACACTTCACATCTATAACATGAACCAGCCATCTTGTGGCTAAGTTAATTTGAGAGAGGGTAAATGAGCAAGCCTTTGCTCACATACCCATGTGTATTTGTGCTTGCGTTGGCTTTAGTTTGCTCTCGACAGATTATATAAAACAGGGCGTGAAGACTCATTTTATTTCATGGTTTAAGTACATTTATTTTTATAATGGAAATGCAGTTAATGAAATTGAAAAATCTGTATTGCAATTTTTTTTAAACTTATCCGCCATCTGATGATATTAAATCACACTACGTATTGAGGACTGAGTCTGACCTAGCCTACAGGTGTTTGTATGTAGGTAGGGCACTTGCTCTGTGGGGTCCGTTAGAATGAGCTAATCTCAATCACTGGACAAGGTAAGTCAGAATAACTACAAGTGTGTAAGCACCAGTGATCAGGTTATATCAATGTTAGAAAATGATAATGAATGACAAAAAACATTATAAGATGGCATGTGAATGTGAATGCCATGAACAAGGTCCAGAAAACACAGGCATACAGAATAATCAGAATAATATTCTATTCAAATATATAATATAATTCAAGTCTATACACAAACTTTAAATTATTGATGTTAAAATTTAAAATTAATATTGATATTTTGCGCTATTCATCGTTATTACGATGTTACAGTATTGCGCTATATACTACTACATGTTTCAATGCATAGCGTCATCTTCAGGGTTTTTTTATCTTTAAAACTACTCTATATTTTTAATGCAAGTTTTTCATTTATTATATTTGTTTTGTAGATTATTATAGTAGGTGTTCCGTTGATCTTCTTATTATTTGCAT
>NW_019060185.1:98472-111960 GCF_000696155.1 Zootermopsis nevadensis
GGGGTTGGTCACAAGGCTAACAACCTTGCACCGTAAAAAGGAAGATGTTTTGAAACCTCGATCAGAGCCTCGGACAGACGGACCTAACGGAGGACCGAATGGAAGAGGAGAATTGAGGAGGCCAAGGACCGGAGAGCCATAGAAGAAGAAGTGTCTGAAGATTGTTCTCTTCTGTGTTGTTGGTCTGTGTAGTCTGGTAGAAGTTTACAGATGTGTTTGAGGTCCTTGGTGCCTCCATCATCAGGCTGATGATGGTGGCAGATGTGATCAATCAATAGCTAATTTTAACCCTTTACACAGCTTATGGCCCAAGATCTTATTATTGTTAGGCACAATGAAGGCAAAAGATCACACAACCTCTTGTATAAGAATAATTTTATGAAGGGTGTAATTGACAGATGCAGGAGATGAGATGAAGTAGTATTTAAAGTAAATTAATGTTAACACATTCTATACCAAACGTCTTTAGTCAGAGATCTTGTGGCTTCTTTACACTTTCAACCTAAATTTTATCTCTGTTGAAAGGGTTCACGAATATGAATTTATGGAGAACCATAATACTGTGATGGTCCATAGTACATTAAACTTATCACCTATGGTTTGTGGCCTGTTAGTGGTGCAGCTGGATGTGTGTAGCATTACCATACTGCTTACTCATTAACTCTGGAGTTAGATCCTCTTAGTAGAATTGTAAGTCCCCTATTCCACATGACAAAGTTTAAACTGTAAGTTCATTGCCAGTCGTAATTCATGAATAGTGGAGTCTTGGATGATTTCTTCATGTTACTAAATAACACACTCAAAGGAATGATATTCTAAAAAGCACCACCACTTATTTCGACACCATAAACTAAGAATTACCTGATGGGCATATCATCGCATTGTTCATGTTTCTGATTCATTGAATAGGCCTTTAGATGTCAGGTTATGTAAGTCAGCATATGCTATTCGAAATGTATATCTGCATACTGTTGTGTCATCGATTGGTTTATTATGTAGAGTTCATATAAATGCACTGTGTATAGATTACTATATTTTATTCTTATATCAGTTAATAGTAATGTACATTCAGTCACTTCAAGCAAAATAATGTAAAACAGTGTAATGGTAAGTTTAGATTAAAAGAGTGATCTTCATGGCTGTTAAATATCAATAATTTGGAAAGTACCAAACTCTACAACTGTATAAAACCAGAAACAGACAAAAGTAATAAATTAAGTAGGCCTGTCAATAGAATTGTTGGTAGGAACCCTTTATTCCTTAGAATTAAACACACTGTGGGCCTTTTAACAACAAAATATTTTATGTGTCCCTAAGTATCTGTTTTTCAAACTGTCCCAATAATATACATGTTCTATCTTGTATTCATGTAACTTATGTTTCACAATTACGATACTTAAGAGTGATGGCAATGAATGTTTTACAATGACTATTTTAGCTAAAACATATCACTAGAATATAAAATTATTTGATTCCAATTGATAATGTATATCACACTTAAGATATGTTTCTTGGCTCTGCAACCTGGTTGTGGGTTTTCGCCGCCTCCTTTTCAGATGTTTCTTGGTCTTGAATAATGCATTTATGAGTAATGTGTGACCAGCCCACTGACTCTGCACAATTTCTACTCAATCCTGATTTGACTGCCAGAGCCATCAAGTAGTTAATCAGGAGACTTGGGCGAGAAATGGCTGCTGAATTTTGCTTATGAAACATCTCATAATGCATTCATGCTGATTAAATATTTTGAGCCAACATTCTAATAAATTTGGATGTAAATGTTAATCATTTGTGTTGCATAAAAACCTGTTTCACGGTTTTCTTCATGCGTTGTTTTCGTATGGTTGGAAGGCAAACAATAACTGAGTCTGCAATGCAAAAACAACCTATATTCACTATCATCTCATTTTCTGGCCACCATTTAAAACAGAAAGCTATGATTGTGTGGTGTCACAGCAATAAATCTCGGGTTCGATTCCCGGCGGTGCCCGAACAGGTCCTAGTCCGAGAAAAGGATGGAAGGATCCTGTTCATATGGACCTGTCGTCAGACAGAACACTAAATAAATAAAAATACTTGGAAATTATCATGTGTTATGTGTTTATTATGTACAGAATTTTGAACAGGAGGAAATAATTTGTAAAACTGAGTTTTACAGACTTCCTGTGATATAATTATCATTGTTATTTCCCTGAACTATGCCACTTCGGTGATAGCAGTTAACATTTTTTGCTTTGTCTGGGACAGACGCCACTCCTCAGTGACCACCATCCCAATTTGAGGATACACTTCTTCCACAGAAGCAACCTCCACCACCAATAACAATCCACACATCAAAGTGTTCATCTTAAATAAAAAGTGGTAGTGGTAGTGGTTGCATATGTAGTACAGAGTAAAGGAACTACAGCAAGAAATGTTGATAACAACTGTATTGAACTCACAAACACCAGATACAATGATGTTTACATCTTAAAAACAAAGAATGTAGAATGATCTAACATGTCATGCAATGCCATTTTATGGTTGGAATTGAGTGTGATTAGTTTCATGTGCATTAATCTTACTATTTGTTTGTTTATTATTCAAATCATTGTTGCTATGGTAACAAAGAGATTGTTTTGTGAAACAGTGATGTGCTTCAACCATTTAAATATATTGTTGGTTTGTATCACAGCAACAACTAACTTGTGACATAAACAAGTGTACAAAGAGCAGGAAGATCTTAGTCCACAAACAAATAGCATCTGAAAGATACTGCTTTTACAAAGTAAGTTGTGTCAAAGGCTGTACATCCTCTTTGCGTTTTAAGTAGTTGTAAAGAAGTTGTTTTTTGCATTGTAAACATTGGTTTGCTTTCAGAGATATATCACACAGTCAAGAAATTTATTTGAAAAAAGATGGCCGGCACAAGGAAGAATGTCAGTTTAAGAACGCCACAAGTAGTTGTTACTTCACCAAAGGTAAGCCATATATCATACTGCATGGTAATGTCTTTTTACTGTGTTGTATTTGTCATTGTAAACTGGCAGCAAGTTTCTCAAGTCACTAGGTTGTACATCTTCCATTATCCCTTTACATATGATTATGAGACATGTGAAAATTCTACTTCTGGTCTCCATAAATTATCTGTAAGGAATCAGAATGTTGAGGTTAGTTCTCAGTGCTTTTTCTCAACCATTTTTCTTAAAGTTCCTGGTTTTAATGAGATATTTCGGATATGTGACAAACACTTAAAGTACAAAGCAAAAATCAGATTTACTGTCTCTAAGCAATTCTTTCCCTTTTAGGCTCCTAAAATTAAATATAAATATTGATAATGTTTTGGTATCAAGTCTTAAATTGTATAATATACCCAGATTTATTGTCATCACTGTGGAAAATATTGTGGTTATGTTAATTCGTTACTATCGAACTTTACTGTCTAGGAAAAGGTTTCCCATGCATATGTTACAAATTTTAGTTTATTATGCAGCAGTGGCCTAGCCAGGACAATATCTAAAAGAGGTATCAGTATAATACAAACATTTTATTACATTTTTGAAAGGAAAAATTACATTCTTGTAAGATTTGTTAAATAATAGTAAGCTGTTGGACTTGCACTGAAGAAGATGTTCTGAATATGAGAAGTGGAGTGGCTGTCCCACAGCGTAGGTTTTCATTATCAAAATTGTAAGTCGAGGAGGTCTTAAGTAAAAGAGATAAGACCAAAATATTCTGAAAAGAATTTCATATGTTGTTAATATGAAGTTTTTTTTAAGAGTAGTTTAGCAACATAGGATACCCTTGAAAAACACATTTACACATTTTACAGAAGCTGCAATTTGTCATAAACGACTGCTTGTGACCTGTTTTGAAGATACTCCTGTGCAGCTTAATGAGTCATATTCTCTCAATTTCAGGGTCATCAAACTTTGGTCCCTTCACAGAGCAAGGTACAAAAGGAAAAGAAATCAAGGGTGAACATTCCTCACCACCTTCCAAAAACTCAAAAAAGAGTCCAAGATTTCTTGGAAGAAAAGGATTTTGGTAGCTTAAAAGTCAGTCAAGGAGATACAGAATGGACTGATCCTGCAGGACACAGGCAGACAAGGAGAACAGGTTCAGAATATTTTGAGGTAGGGGAAGTGTCATATTTATTCATCTAGCTGATATTAATTATAAATGGTAGAAAATCATTGAGCAAGTTTTTGACAGGAAGTCAAACGCCCTATAAGCACAGGTTTCACATAAACATGTGGACAAATTAAAGAAAAGAGTAATTAAGTGTTACTTTCCTTTCTTCATTCTTTTAAGCCATTAGTTTAGCAGTTCTCAAATTTTGAGTAAAAGAACTTCATCCAACTGGATCTTTCTGTATAAGATGATAGAATATAAGTAGAATTTCATACAGTTGGCACTGCATGCAACTTCGTTTCCTGTAGAATTCTGCTGTGATGGATGCACTATTCAAGAGGATTACGGCAATAGAAGGAAATATAAAGGACTTATGCGTGTCTGTTTCCGACCTTCTGGATCGCTTTGGAGAAGAAGAAAAATGTAATAAGGTATGTCACTTGTGTGATCTTTTAATAAGTTGCTCTATTATTATATTATGGTCCATGTTGTTATAATGCTGCTGTTAGTTACCCTTCCCTTTCACCACACATTGAGACGAGGACAGATCCATTCCTCGAAATGTTGTGTAATTAATGTGCTATCAGACAAAGGACAACATCCAGAAAACCGAACAATACATAATAGTGTTCTGGTACTTAAATATTTTTTGTACAATGATACGCTGACTGGGTCACCTGCATCTATTTCCAAAGGTTTACAATTCCACAAGTCAGCGTTGCCTTGTGCCAGTGCTGCTAGTGTGTCGATATTATCCACTGTGGCCCAAACTTATTTACAGATCCAGAGATTTTTGTGAGTCCCTTCGTGTGTGGTACATGGCTAAATGCATTTGCACTTCCTTTGACGTGCCATGTGTGTAGCGTACATTGTGTTATGTATGGAAAGGCTTCAACTACAGCGGATTGTAACTCTTTTTGATTGTGCAGGCCTGTTGCCTTTTCTGTCTTCCCTTTGTAGTGGATGTCATTAGTGACACACTAGCTGCATTGTGACTGCCCTCTTATCATGTGTTGTCGATCATTCATACTTAGATACCATGAATATATTGTAAGTACAGGAGCTGGAAGAATACAGAATTACTGTGACTTCTCACATATCTTATAGATACGTTACTGTTTGGCATTAAGTAAATTAAACTAAGGTAGTTTGTAAGCAAGGAGAGGTATTTTCTTAATCTAGAAGGCAATCTGCACAAGACAGAGAATGTGTTAATTGAATAAAAATTTACTTGGATATTATCCATCGTCTAGTAAATATAAAACGTAAAACGACGTCCCATCTCCGAAACGTCATTTTACATTTTATACTTACTAGACGATGGATAATATCCAAGTAAATTTTTATTCAATTAACACATTCTCTGTCTTGTGCAGATTGCCTTCTAGATTAAAGAATTTACTTTAAATTTACACGTGATTTGGTGTATATTAATCATATTCATACACTGTATTACTGAATGTTTCACTTATTGTAGGAAACACTGGCAGAGATAGGAGCATTGAAGACAATGAAGGCAGATAAAGAAGAAGTGATGGATGCTATGGCACTTAAGGCTGATCAGGATCACTTTGACACAAAAATTTCGCATGGGCAGTTCTCTGAAATTTGTGAAGGCATATTAAGAGATATACAGGAAGTAATCCTTGTGGTGTCACAAAAGGTACGAGTAACATTCAGGGTGACCCAAAAATTTAATTACTTTCATGGCAGAGCAGTGGATTATGAAATTACTGTTCATGGACAAAGAGGAAGCAAATGGAACTCGTTTGTCTGCTTCATCATAACTTTCAGTAACAGCTTTAAGTCTTGACAGTGATAAAATGAAAAATGAATGAGACTGGATTTTTAGAATTCAGAATCTGCAGCAATCGTTTTGTAACTCTGCCTCTTAAATTGTTTTAAATGTTTCCACATTTAAGTGCCTGAAGACTGAAATAACAAGTAGAACCCATCAAAGTAGTCAGTCCACATCCTGATGTTGGGATTTAGAGGAAGCTGTGAAATTTTGTCATCTTACCTTCTTCCATTGTATTTTAAGCCTTCCCTTTTATTTTCTATACTGGTCCCCTTTGCATGTTGAGTGCCTACCACATCATCCCATATCCACGCTGACTTTCTACTTGTACTTGCCATGTTTGTGCTTGTTTGTCGCAACTGATCTTCTTCTTATTCGAAATTTATAAATTTTTTAGATGTTTAGATGCGGTAGATTCATAAAATTCACATCTCATCAGCAAATATTTTTCATATTCCTATAATACCTGTATACAGTGTACAGTTAGAAGAACTTGTCCATTTATACAGACGAATTAAAAATGAAGATCGACTGTATAAGTCACATTCAGGTTTTATGACCGGCAGTATCTGTCGACTGACTCCACTATCGGGTCTTTCATGAGAACTTTTTGAGCTGCCATCTGTCATAATGCCTTTTCGTCATCCACACATCATTTGGTTCCTGTTTGTTGGTGGTCTGATGAATGTTGTGATGCAGTTCATGTGCCTTCATACAATCATACATACTGTCTCACACAGAAAAATCTGAATCATTCAAATTTGTTTGTGTTAGGGCTTAGTACATTGTATGTGAAGCTAAATGCATGTTGTGAGTGGGATTTTGTTCTAGATTTCTTTTGTTTTGGAACAGACTAAATTCCATGTTTGATCTGACCACCATAGCTAGTGCTATTTTTTCCATTGGAGGCAGATATTATGAATACCATTTGCAGTTTTTTCTCGCTAGTCGAAAAGTTCCCCAGTTATTTTACTGAAGTCATAAGACCCAACATAAAGAATAACTAACTAAAGGTAGATTCTAGGATCTAGAAAAGTGAAATTAAATTAGTATTAGTCTGACAGGTGCTCATTAATTATTGAGTCATTTACACTCAGAAACCTTAAGTTATGTAAAACCTGATTGTTAGCAACAGCAAGTGTAGAATGATTTCTGTTGAAACTTCCTTTTCTTACATTGATGTGAGGGAACCGAACCTAAATTTTTCTCATATTATCAGGAAATGGATTGTATTATAACATAATCAATTAAATTGTGTCCATCTGGTGTCACATTTAGCCATTGTAAAATAAAAGTATCGTTCCCAAAAACTGATTAATAAATCTAGCATCTAAAATGTCTTGTGGTTTGCCACTATATAATGAGAATCTGTTGTCATATTTATTGCATTTGTTTTACCACCGTAAAATGTTTTATTGCAGGATAAAGTAATCCCACAGTCTATTGCTGAGGCTAAGCTTCAGCTTAAGAACAGGTTGAAAGACTTAGTTGATGCCAGACTCTTACCTTTGCAAGAAGGGCTTGAGGAAGCAGCCACCATGGAAAAGGAAATGGGGGCCACAGGCACTGAAATGGAACCCGGCAGGTAGTTCAAGATAATAATACTTCAAGACCTCTTTGATAATTACATAAGGCATTAGGATGAATTTTACCTGGTGTCTCTTAGCCTTCATGAGTCACATGTCATAGCAACCGTGCATGCCAACTAGCTGGAAGCCTTATAATTTGGGACTTTAATTCCCCTGTTGTCATACAGTATAGGTTATGTGAACATTTCAGAGTCTTTGAAAATATTCTTTTGTTATTATGGACTGTGACCTGCATCATTTGTTTGTTTCTGCACTTTACGCGGTGACCGAATTTATAACTTGTGTTGGGCAAGGCCGTGGTCTAGGCAACACGGAGTTTTCCTCCGTGGCATCCCAACAATTACTCCATTCACACACAGAAGAAGGCAATGGCAAACTACTTCTGGATCATCTGCCAAGAACGTATATGAACAGGTCCCAGTCCGAGAAAAGGATGGAAGGATCCTGTTCATATGGACCTGTCGTCAGACAGAACACTAAATAAATAAAACATAGGTTAAATCTGTACTAGTGTAAATTATGCATAGATGGAGATCACTAAATTCTATAATCATCTCTTTAATTGATGATCAAAGAGTGCTGGATCAAGACTAATGGAAGACAGCAGTCTTCTTCACACTACATATTCAAAGTTTTCATTGGTGTGTCATGGGCATGTAAGAAACAGCCTTCAGTTATCTTTGACTGAAGCCCAGTATGTGGCAGTTAGTGTAGTTAGGTGTGAAGTTCTGTAACTAAGAGCAATTTTGAAAGATGTTGAAGGACAAATAAAACTTTTTGAAGACAACTTAGGATATACTGGTTTGGCAGAAGCAACAGAGAGCAAACTTTTTAAACTTACTGATATAAATCATCTTTTTATTAGGGAAAAGTTGCCAGTAGAGAATGTCTGTTTGTAAGGAGTGAAAATCAGGTGGCAGACATTGTGACAAAAGGATTTTCAAAGACATGTTTAGAAAGGTTATATATGGAGAGGAATGTGTGTGACATCATGTCTAGATTGAGGAGGAGTGCCATTATGTATCAGTCAAGCCATGAAGTTGTCATGTTGACACTACTTAAGTTTTCCCTCCTGTTTTTGTGTTCAATATGCTGACCAGTTGTGTTTAATATGCTAGTAATCTTATTTGTATATTTTGCATATTTATCTTTCCATAAATAATCCAAAAATACTTCTCAGTCAATAGTATCATACTTAATACTGTTCAGGATACAAGAAGGTATCTTTAAAACCAAAATATGACAGGCTGTGTAGTTTGGATGTTAAAGCAAAGTCCGTAGATATTACTTACAAATAGGTGTGGAAATAATAAGTTCTACAACTGTTTTCTCGTTTTAAGCAAAAGAGGCTTGTGATGTAAGGAATGTCATCTGCTTGAAATTCATATCTAAAAGTTAAAATTTGCAACAAGATTTAATATACACAGAACCTTTTTTCATAAACAGACAGATGTCAGTCAGAATATTAAGCTCGATATTACTGCAGTACAGAAAGTATATTTAATAGATGTTCAGCATTCACTGTATCATAGCACAGTTCTGGTAAATACTGCTTACTTTAGAGAGTTTCATATGAATAATTTTTATTGCTTCTTACAGATTGGATAGCCAAAGTCATATGATCACAACTCGAAAGCATTTGCCATAGGACAGTACCCCATCAGGAAAATATGAGTCTGGTATTTCTGGAAGACATGCACCTGTGTAGCAGCATCACCCTCAACCTTTTCTCAAACAGGCTATTTTAAATCAAATGAAAGTGATCGAAGGTCTCTCAGACAGAAGGGATTGGCTAAAATGTTGAATTTCTTCTAATGGGATGAGGTCTCCTGACGTATATGCAGCCCCTCTTAAACAGAAGGGCTCAAACACAGGATCCTAAAGGAGGGATTTTTTTAACATAAAAGTACATTTCAGGTCCTCACATTAGAGAGTATGTTGAATGATTATGGGATGTTGACTTACATGCTTCACAATGCTATCATCAGGGTGATGATTAAGATGGGGGAGGGGGGACAAGCACTACTTCAATGGCAGAGGTTTCTATCATTCCTTTAAGGAGTGGATAAGATGCTTCTAAGACTGGCTTAGGTGGAGAACATCCTTCTTGTTCATGTTGTCTAGTTGTGTCTTGTTTTCATTGGCCTCTGTGATCATATACTGATGTCCTGGCATCCTGTCTACCAAATCCCGATACATGGATCAGATGACCATGGAGGGCACTGAGATTCATGAACATGGAAGATAACCTCGGCCTGAGCTGGTTATGGAAGACTTTCATCCCTTCCGTGAAATAATGTAGAAAGCTCGTGCTTTTCTGTCCCCTTTGGCAAGGATGGGGTGGCCCAGGTCCTTCAATGGCTCCCTTGCTCTGTCTATCCTCTGCCTTGATCCATTTGTCTGGCCTGGTCTTTCTTATCTTCAAATGCTTTTCCATGTGCAGCTTACTCATTGCCCCTGATGATGGTTGCAGTAAGCACCTCTGAAACATGGGTGTGTTTCTAAGAGGGTTCATACTGCAACATCCCAGAAGACATTCATGTTCATATTTAAATGGTGTTAAATTTACAAATGAATGTTGTTGTAAGACTTGTACTTGAAAGAATAAAATATAAATCATATGATGTTTTTGTTTTAATTTTATAGGTTCTATAACAAATATGGATACATTTTTCATAATTATAAGATGATTTGTAATAAGGTTTCTGCAAGTAATTATCACACACAAGGCTTCAAAATAATTGAGTTCACCCCATAATGAAAGATTAATTGGGCATCGTGAAATAATGCTTACTCGGTTATCTTTCTATTCTGTAATATGTTAATTTATCAATAAAATGACTGCCTATGATCTTGATGACCGTCACATCCAGCCATACGACTTACCCTACCCATTACCTAATGCATACAGGGATTCATTTGGCAGACCATGATGCTGTGAACTCACTTCCTATTACAAAAAGAAGTTTCCCTGCTGTGCCAGGATGCAGCCTTTCACCTATGTGCAGTCATTACATTGGTTACCATTTTTTCTACTTGGTCAGGTGATTTTATATGAAATGTAACTGTGATTGGAAGAGAAATTCTTGCATGTTAACAGACAGGAAATGAAAATTCTTCATCAAGTATTATAAGAATAAAAGCTGGATGAAATTAGAGCTTCAGCATTTGCTTTGTCTCTAAAGTTCCTTGCATAAGAATCAGGAGTATAAAAAGGGACAAAGAGAACCACAATTGGGGGGGAGCGGAGATATAGCTTCTTTTTCTTGACCTTGGCATCAGATGGGGGTGAGTGGTCAGCATCACGCCTCGGCCGTGCTTTACCCCCGAGAAAGGACCCCGGTACCGATTGTACAGGAGGCTGGGTGGGCCCCAGAGTCGGTCTGGACGCAGAGGCTAGAGGAAAAAAATCCTCTGCCCCCGTCGGGGAACAAACCCCAATCGCCCAGCCCGTAGCTAGTCACTATACTGACTGACCTATCCCGGCTCATACCTCAGGATATACGAAGGTTACTTCAAAAGTCATGGCAACATTATTTTCCCGAAATATCGCAAGATCCGACCGGAATTTTCAAATTTGCCGCTGGGACACAGCAACGTCTGATTTCTAATGATGTCGCTAGATGATCCGGAAGTCAAAAGACAACGAAACGAGTAGAGCGTAAAGTCTGTGTGTTTATAACCTTCGTCGAGGATGTGCGACAGTTGGGCGGAACAGCGTTCTTACTTAAAAATAGCAGTGCTTCGCGGCAGAAATGCAACTGAATGTCACTCAGAGCTTGTGGAAGCTGTGGGTAATCGTTCTGTACCATACAGAACTGTTGCAAGGTGGGTAGAAGCAAGTGCCGACATGCAAAGTAGTGGACGCCCTGATGGAAGCTGATGGTATTCGCCGTCTTCCTCGTCGTTGGCACCGAGTACTTGATACACTCGGAGACTACTTTGAAGGTAGCTAGTCTTAATGTAAGAATTCTGATTTAACTCACATTGATTTTTTAATCACAATTGAATTTTTCGAGGATTAAAGAATGAAGAAACCGGTCATTTCGTAATGTGCCTTTTTTCTTGCCTACTATACCTACACCCATTCACACCTACCTGATCTGACTACGCCAATCGGAGGAGTATATCCTGCCCTTTCATATGTATATTTTGAACTGTCTTCAATATAACGTGTTTGCCCCCAAAAAATTAGTTGCCATGACTTTTGAAGTAACCCTCGTATAGCACACTATATAAGCAGGCTCCTTACAATTTCATCACTTTTTGCACGATATATTTTTATTATGGTACAGCCACGGTGGTCTAGCGGTTAGCACGCTGGCCTTGTAATCCTGGGGTCTCGGGTTCGATTCCCGGCGGTGCCCGAATTTATAACTTGTGTTGGGCAAGGCCGTGGTCTAGGCAACACGGAGTTTTCCTCCGTGGCATCCCAACAATTACTCCATTCACACACAGAAGAAGGCAATGGCAAACCACTTCTGAATCATCTGCCAAGAACGTATATGAACAGGTCCCAGTCCGAGAAAAGGATGGAAGGATCCTGTTCATATGGACCTTTCGTCAGACAGAACACTAAATAATGTATTGTGTCATGTGGCCCTCTCACTTTGTTATTTTTTTCTGCCAGCCATAGCAGAGACAACCAACCAACCAAAAAGCTAACTAAGGGCGGAGTCCTGCACAAGGCATCGTCCCTTGCTAGGTACCATTCCAGGGTACGAAACGCATTGCTGGAAATGGTAAACGAAGCCTTACGCCAAAGGGGTTGCGTTGTGGCGGGGGCCGCGACTGTTCAAACTAGGGTGTGCTGCTGATGGGAGGTTATCCCATTAGGCAACTTGCCCGAACGAATTTGGTTGGTTCGTTCTCTGGATAGTGCATACCAGACTCCCAAGGCCAGTGAACTCAGACACCAAATACACTGATGTTTGCATCTATAAAACAGGAGTTTTGCCAGACTTTACAAAGATCCAGCATGTCATGCAGTTTGTTTTTATGATGAGGACTGATCAATATGATATGCATTTATTTATTATTCAGAATCATTGTTGCTTTGTGTAACAGTGAGGTACTTCAACTGTTTAATTATGTTGTTGTTTGTATCATAGCAACAGCTAACTTGTGACATAAACAAGTGTATAAAGACCAGGAAGATCTTAGTTCACAAACAAATTGCATCTGAAAGATACTGCTTTTACAAAGTAAGTTGTGTCAAAGGCTGTACATCCTCTTTGCGTTTTAAGTTCTAAGTTAGATGCTGTTTGCATTGTAAACATTGGTTTGCTTTCAGAGATATATCGCTCAATTAAGAAATTTATTTGAAAAAGATGGCCGGCAGAGGGAGGAGGACTGTCGTAAAATTGCCAGATATGGTTGCTGCTTCACCAGAGGTAAGCCGTATACCATACTGCATGGTGATGTTGTCTTTTTACTGTGTCGTATGTATCATTGTAAACTGGCAGCAAGTTTCTCAAGTCTGAAGTTTGTAAGTCTTATAAAATCTTTACATATGATTATGAGACATGCGAAAATTCTACTCCTGGTCTCCATAAATTATCTGTGAGGAATCAGAATGTTGAGGTTAGTTCTCAGTGCTTTTTCTCAACCATTTTTCTTAAAGTTCCTGGTTTTAATGAGATATTTCGGATATGTGACAAACACTTAAAGTACAAAGCAAAAATCAGATTTACTGTCTCTAAGCAATTCTTTCCCTTTTAGGCTCCTAAAATTAAATATAAATATTGATAATGTTTTGGTATCAAGTCTTAAATTGTATAATATACCTAGATATTTTCATCACTGTGGAAAATATTGTGACTGTTATGTTAATTCGTTACTATCGAACTTTACTGTCTAGGAAAAGGTTTCCCATGCATATGTTACAAATTTTAGTTTATTATGCAGCAGTGGCCTAGCCAGGACAATATCTAAAAGAGGTATCAGTATAATACAAACATTTTATTACATTTTTGAAAGGAAAAATTA
>NW_019060185.1:121545-135551 GCF_000696155.1 Zootermopsis nevadensis
GTTGTTGCGCTGTGTAGTCTGGTCGATGTTTACCAACGTTTCAGAGGTCATACTGCCTCCGTCATCAGGGCGATGAGTATGAAGATTTCTGTCTTCTGGGTTGTTGCGCTGTGTAGTCTGGTCGATGTTTACCAACGCTTCAGAGGTCATACTGCCTCCGTCATCAGGGTGACGAACGTTGGTTAACATCGACCAGACTACACAGCGCAACAACCCAGAAGACAGAAATCTTCATACTCACCGTTGTGAAAACCTCAAATCTTACTTAGATTATTTTCTCCCTCATGTAGTACAGTACCTGAAATACCTTTCTGCCAGTAAAGTTTTAAGCAGAATGCTAGGAGCAAGTCAGTTGTATGACTGAGTAATAATGTTTCATCATCTGCCACCAAGAAGTACACTTCATGTGGAGAAAGCTGTATCTGATATATATATACTTCCTTAGCAGGTGGTGATAATCTTGAAAACCAGTTTTTTTTTAAAAAAAAAAGATCAGTGTTTGATCATAATAATCGCAACTAAAGATAACTAATTCATTGGGAATTAAACTACAGCAGCCTCCTGCATGGGAAACAATGTCTTTCATACATCTTACACCATTGGTCCCCAACGCGGTGCCTGCCAAGGTTTTTTTTGGGTGCCTGCGTTGTTACGGAAAGAGGTTATACTGATCAATGAAGGCCGTTCAACCATGAACATTATAAAATCAAAGCGCAGATCTCGACTTATTGACGCCCATCTTGACGATTGTTTGCGAGCAGCAACATCATCCTACACTCCCAAATTTGAAAAACTGGCCGATGAAATGCAGCGCCAAACATCACACTAACTTCCCACTTGAGTAATATTAATTGTACTTACAAAACTACGTATTCTTGATTGCGCGGTTTCTTGTATCATTAAACGTCGTGTTGTTTTGTGTATTATTTGGTGTCCATATCTTATTTGTCCAGAGAAACGAAAATTTTGCTTTGTTAATTGGTTGGTGCCCACCATGATCTCATAAACTCTCAAATGTGCCCGTAGGCACAAAAAGGTTGGGGATCACTGTCATACACCATCCTGTTGCATCTTGCCACTTCCCACATAAATCCAAGTTCCGTCACAATCTTTCTTAAGCTAGTCATAACGCATTTTAAATTAATCCTGGAAGTAGTTTAGTGATGGTTTACCTAATTTTTCCTTGCACACAAATGTCATGAATTATGTGCTGAAAGACACGTATCGAAAATCTCCATGTCTATCACCCATTTTGGCACTTCATATGTCTTTGCCAGACACATTGAATCAAGTTCCTTGTGCTCGTGCTTTTTCTGCACTCCTAAACTACTTCTATCGCTCTTTCAGAACTTCTTCACTTTGAACGGGTTTTCTGTAGGCTAATGTTTGTTCCTGTATTAAGTATGATGACCAATTGTGTTTAATGTGCTATTAATATAGTTTGCATATTTTGCATATTGTTCTTACTGTAAATAAACTAAAACATTTCTCAGTCAGTCCATGGCATTTGACTTCATATTCTTTGGGATGCCAGAAAACATATCAAAATATAAATGTTAACAAGCTGGGTAGTTTTAATGTTAAAGCAAAGTCCATGGATTATTATTACACAACAATACCTTAATTAGAACTGGTGGAAATAATTAATTCCACAATTGTTTTTATGTTTTAAGCAAAAATGGCCTGTGATATAAGGAATATCATGTCTTTCAAATTAATATCTAAAGTTTAAAATTTTCAACCAGATTTAATATACACAGAACATTTGTTTACATACAGAAAGATGTCAGTATATAAGTCAGCATATAACTTAATTATTTCTTCTTACAGATTTCGTCAGGAAAGAAACCGCCTCCGTGATGGTAGTCATATGATCACAAGTCAAAAGCATTTGCCTGACATTTCTGGAAAAATGTACCGCAGACAAGCAATGCTTTCAGAGCCTCCCACTAATGATGACAGACTTTCTCCAATCAAGTTATCACCTTCTGAAGAAACAGCACGCTTGTCTTCTAGAAGACGAGCACCTTCTGTAGCAGCATCAATCTCAGCCTTTTACCAAACAGCCCGTCCTAAATCAGACAAACTGGATGCAAGGTCTTCTAAACGAAAGAGATTAGCTAAAAATATGCCAGTTTCTCGTAAAGGGATGCAATCTGCTGATATACTTGCAAGCCCTCCCAAGCGCTTTCCTAAACAGAAGGTAACTGATGAAATACAAGCAGCCCTTCGTGAACAGAAGATACCTTTTAACATAAACTCTTGAGATGGAAGGGATCAGTTGGAACATAAGTAGGCTGCCGTAAACAGAAAGTGTCAAATACAGAATCCTAAAGAGAAGGGACCAGCTAAGTAAGTTTTAGCCTCATCTAAAGATAATGGATCAGATTAAAATGTTTGAGGCCCTTCTGATGAACTTATCATCCGGCTCCCCTGAATGAAAAACAGTATTTTAGTTCCAAGAGTACAGAACCAATGATGTTCACAATATTAAAATTTCAGATTCTCACAGTAGACAGTATGAAGTTTACTGTATCTTATGGGTCGTTGTACCATGTCAGCTGATGATTCAGGGATGTTTCCTGATGCCACCATTTGGGTGATGAGTAAGCTGCATGTGGATGAACTTGGCCAGATGGATGGCCTTGGGGAAGATAGGGGTGAGGACAGATGGAGCAAGGTAGCCATTGGGAGAGTTGGGGGCCCGCAGTCTGGCCAAATGGGGGGGAGGGGGCAGGCACTGCCTCCTTGACTGGCTCAGGTGGAGACCATCCTCCTTGTTAATGATTTTAGGTTGTAGCTTGATCTGATTTTTCTCCCTGATCATATTATGTTGTCCTACCATCCTGTCCACCAAATCCAAATACATGAACCAAATTATCATGGAGGCCAATGAAATTTAGCTACATCCTAACCATAAAAACATGGAGGATTGGCTCTGCCTGAACTGGTTGTGGACGAGACTCATTGAACGTATGCAAGAAGCCTCTGCCACTGAGGCTGTGCTTGTCTGGCCCCTTTGGCCAAGCTGTGTTAACCCAACTCTCCCAGTGGCTCCCTTGCTCTGTCTGACCTCACTTCTACCCTCAACCCTCATCCATTTGTCTAGCCAAGTTTTGACCTTGTTCAGCTAATTCTTATCTTCATCTGCTTCTCTGTGTACTCATTGCTGTGATGATGCATGCAGTAAAAGCACCTCTGAAATGCTGATCAGTTTTGATGCAACAAGACAGTTATCGACATGTTTAAATGGTGTTAAGGTAACAAATGAATATATATGATGTGCAGCTTTCATAATGAAATAAAAAGAATTCTTCCCAGGCTACCAGCCGTGTAAGGTGGTTTAATGGAGAAAACACCAACATTTTGAGAACTATCTTCTTTCTCATCCTCACGGTACCCTGAAGACGAAGGTGGTTCTTGAAATGTTGGTGTTTTCTGTTTCATTATTAACAGATGAATCAGTTACTGTAAGACTTTTACTAGAAAAAATAAAAAGTTATATGATGTTGTTTTAATATTACTGGTTCTATAACAAATAAGGGTGCAGTTTTCATGATTGTAAGATAACTTTTAATTAGTTTTTTTTTAAATATAATTGTCACATATGTTGAACAAGACTAGATTATGACTACTGGCTTTAAAATGACTGAATTCATCCCATAACAAAATGAGGAATCTAAAAGAATGCATACACAGTTTTCTTTGTATTCTGTACTCTTATTTTAAAACCAGTATAGCTTATTTGGTGCTATGACTAGGATTCACCTCTTGACAGAGTCTTGAGATGTTTCTTTTCACCATCTTAGTCAGTGTTGCACAAAATTTCCTTTGTGTAGAACATGAATAAGTTTACAGTAGAGGATAAGATGATTTTATATGAATCTTACATAAAGTGTACCTCTGCTAAGAGGTGTTTGAAGAATTCTACTCAGCATCTTGTCAGTAAAGTAAGAACAACTGGCATATTGACATATAGGTAACAAAAATTCAACATCATGTATTAATAGAACAAAATTTGTATGAAATCAGAGTTAGCATTCACTTGGCTGTGAAGTTCCTCACACAAAAAACAATAGTATAGAAAGTGACCAAGAAAACCACTACAGCCTTTCAGAGCAATGATTGCATTCTTAGTGCTGCCACGTGATATGTAGTATCCTCCATCATAGATATTTAAAAACAAAAGCATTTCACACTGATGCATAACTTAAATAATTTGTCTTGGAGAGTGGCATGTATCCAGAGAACTATAGCATGTGAGTTAAAATCTCTTTAGAAGTTGTGTATGGTTATAAAGTGCCTGTAAACAACTGGATTGCAGCCCACTCTTCTGTCAATATTTATTACATCCAACTCACCACCTAGTGTCTGCTGTACATATGGCTCTTAGAAAATCGCCAACCAGTAAACAATCGCAAGTCAGAGCATGGAGCACCGTATTAACAAGGATTCCTCCTTACAATTTCAGCATGCTTCACAAGATTTATTATAGTGTGTCATGTAGTCCTATCCCTCTTCTAGTCCTAGTTACCCCAGTTTTTTTGTATTTGTTCTTCCACCAGCCACAGCAGACATGGCGTAACAAATCAGAAGACAACCATCATCGGACTCACCGCCGTTAAAACCTCAAACCCTACATCATCAACTTTTTATTAAGTACTTTCACAAGAATTTTTTTCCTTCAAGTAAACATTGTAGGACTTGTGATTCTTTCTGCATTGAATACGAAGATGTCTGTCTTCATGTTGTAGCTTAGTATAGTTGGTAGAAGTTAACCAACGTTTCGAGGTTCTAGCTGCCTCCATCATCAGTGCGATGAGAAGCCGCGGTATTAACCATCCAACCACAAAGGTAATGAAATGCGATGTTTTATAAACCATTAGAGGGGATGTGCTTGCGGAATTGGGATTCTCGTCCTGATTGAAGACCCTGACATGCTAATAGTAGCGTCTATGCTACTTGCAGGAGGTATCCCATCATCATTTTTCTTTCAGTTACTACATCCGCTCTTTGCCTCTGGACGCAACGTCTTGTTCACCTCTTTGGAATCTCTCGGTCCTTGTCGTCGTTTTCTGGCTAAACGAGTGGTCGGTCGGGCTAGGCTAGGATTGTTTCTCGTTCTCTGTGATCTATAGTGCTGCCATTGTCAGAGTATTCTGTACCGGTTATGACGTAGTTATAAGGGTTTTCAAATACAATAACTATGCAAATGGGAAGGAAACTACGAACAAATAAGAAATGTATATCAATATGCTGGACCACGAATTACTACTGTGTTGCAGAACCTTGACGAAGGCTCTAACCCTGAAGATTTGCTTGATTTTGGATATAAACTGTATTACAGGTTATCAACAACCAACACAGTATTATCTGTACCTATCTGTGAGACTATGTGACACGTGGTCGTTGCTTGAACTAGTTTTGTAAGTTGTCTGTGGGTTCTAAGCAGCAATGTTGTTGGGGGATGATTCAGATACTGAGGTGAAAATCGAAATTAATGAAAGTTACGCAGGACGCTATAATTCGTGGAGGCAGAAAGAAGAATTTCAAAAGTGTAAGTGATCAGTAGTTTAGACTTTGAGCGTTGTAATTAAGCTTAGAAAGTTACATAGGCAGTTCATGCGTGGTGTTATCGTGAAGAGGTAACCTATGTAACACGAATTATCTGTAAATTATAAATTTTGATTGCCCTTATATCTATGCCCAAAACTGTAATAATTTATGATGCATTAATGAGCTTTAGCACAATTTGTGTACAGGCTCCCCACCTGTCTGCGACCTCAAATGTTTCATTTTAACGTATACAAAAAATGTTTCAAATAAAATGTAGAGTCGAATGGGGTATACGTTACAGAGTAAAATATTATGAAATCGTTGTTATGATGATGTCAGGGCTACTTTCTGTTTT
Organism: Zootermopsis nevadensis; assembly: GCF_000696155.1. Next base: position 127,457 of record NW_019060185.1, read on the forward strand.
TCAATGGAGCCCTTTTTCATTTTTTATGTCAGAGTTACAATCAAATTTGAAATGAGTTCACACAACACATTGGATTTTGATGAACCAATTGTGAGATGTCTAGCTATTGCTAAGTGCAGAGTACAACTCCTGTGAAACCAAAATATAGTGTAGTGTTACTTATTATGGTTTTGTAATTATCTCAACTTCATGATTTGTTTTAAAAGCATTTTTGATTACATGAATTAATTCCCTTTTTGCCACTGATGAAGACCTCTTGTGGTCGAAATGTGTTTGGCACTAGCATCATTTATAGTGTTAATAGTTGTTTGTTTGCTCATTCTATATTTGAATAGAATGATTATAGGAAATTAAATATGCAAATTAAGAAATTAAATATGCAAATTAAGAAATTAAATAATCGTTAATACACATAATTTTCTGTAATCTAGTAATTAGTTTTCCATTTTTATGATAATTTTGAATTTTCATACAATAAAAGAAAGCTGCGAGCACCAAAAGGTTGAGAAGTACTGTGATAGAAGTTCATGGTTGGCAATACTGAATAATATTAGGAGGGAAAAGTCAGTGCAATTTTGGTGGTTTCTGGTTCTTAGAAGTGTTGTATGTAGTTAACATGAAGGTTGTAAGAATGACTGATGAAGAGCACGTAAGTTATATAAAATCATGCATACAAAGAAAAACTATTTACACTTTGAAAAGACACTCTTGAACTCTTGAGGTTGAAACACGTTTGGCACTAAGTGTCTTTTCAAAGTGTAAATTGTTTTTGTTTGTATGCATGATTTTATATATCAATACACTGCATGGTATGCAAGGTTTTAAGACATAAGTTAGTAACAAGTGGAATTTTGTGTGTTCTCCAGCATCATGAACAGTGTAGTTTTCTTAACACTTCACTAGACAGAGGTGTAAATTATTTTCACTTTATATTTTATTAATTATATACAATCTTGAAACATTTTTGAGTGTAATGTTATACATTTTAGGTGTATTTCATGTTGTGTGCTCTTTTTTTTCCCCCAGTGAAAATAAAAATTGTTTGACTTTTGTTGGACTGATTGAGGTGAAGATTAAATTTGTGTGAGAATCTTAAATATTTATACTCCCATTACCAAATCTAATAAAGAACTATTGAATGAGACCTGGAATGTCAAGGCATGACCTGCCTATTTTGCATCCATATTATGCGTGTCATGCAAACAGTGAATACAGTTGATCTTTGGTCTCCTTATCACGGATGAGATGGTACACATTTGTAGTGTTGTCTTTTTAACAGTATGATTGATGATCTATTTTCAGTGAAAGATCGATATGGAGAGGCATCAGCAACAGTCCCTTACAAGTCTAGTGATGATTCCAGTTCATCTGAAGAAGATGAGCATGCGGGACATCTTACGCAGCAATTAGAAAAAGATTTCTTTAAAACATTATCATGTTTAAAGAAAAAAGATCCTTCTATATATGATGAGAAGGTTTCATTTTTTGCTAATACCAGTTCGTCAGAACAACGAGGACAAATTGTTGGCGTAAAGAAAAGTGATCAGAAGCAATTGTTCCTCAGAGATTACGAAAGGAAACTTATATTAGAGCATGATGGTCAGCCTGTTGATGATGGTAAGTTGATATTGTTACAGAGAAATTAAATATGATGTGGATTCTGCATTACTTAAAGAACATATTTTGAATATCCTATGTTAAAAAGGGCATGAGGAATGTCGTGTTACTGCAGTGCTGGTGGTCAAAGTCGGAACAATTGAAAAAGGCAGATTTTATGCCTCTGAATTCATGTTAAAACATCAGAATTTCATTTATGAGGAAATTAGATCTGTGATATTTAAGCATACAGTTGATAGCCGTACTCTGCTTTTGTCAGTTGCGTACATTTAATTCCTTAAGCATATATGTCGTTTTTTCACGTTGCACAATTATATGTAGTGAAGAATGTCTTCCCAACAGAGAATGAAGACAGTAAGTGCAGTATAAGATTACGGCCAGAATCACCAACGGTAGTTGAAGAGGAGAATCTCATTAAGGAAAGTCTGAGAGGAGCATTGAGGGATTCTGATGATGAAGGTAATGAAATGTGGGGTGGACTTTTTCAAAAGCGACACAAGACGGAAGCAGAAGTGGTACGTATAGCTCTTGGCAGAGTACATACACAATTTAATTTATGGTTGGTATGCAACCAACATTTAGTTTCAGACGGAGCAGTGAGCCATAATTAATTTTTGCCTGGTGATCTTCCTCTCAGGGTTCTCAGGGCTGAAATAACAGGATCAGGGGATGGGATTGTCACCCTCGGTGGACTAGTGGTTAGCGTGCTCGCCACTGGATCCAATGTTTGCAGGTTCGAACCTGGCCGAGGTTGATGGATTTTTAAGGGTGATAAAAATCCATAGCACAACTTCCTTTGGAGGGGAAGTAAAGCCGGCGGTCCCATGTCGTAGATTTACGGCATGTAAAAAACCTTACAAGCATGAACAAGATGTTTGGGCGTCAGTAAGTCGAGATCTGTGCTTTGATTTCACAATGTTCATGGTTGAACGGCCTTCATTATTCAGTATAACCTCTTTCCGTAACAACGCGGGCACCCAATAAAGCCATGGCGCCCGCGGGCACCGCGTTGGGGACCACTGGATAACACCTTTCCAGTCTTGTTTGAACTAATTCCTTCTAGGTCTCCTACAGCCACATTGTAACACATGGTATCTTGGCTATCTCTTCAGAGGACAGCAAAACATTTCTGACATGGCATGGCACAATTAGCACACCCAACAGTGCATACATACACCCCCAGCTGTACTAAAGTGTATATTAGATTTATTTTCAGATATGCACCTAAATATAATTGATTTAAAAGAAACTGCTAATTTCACACTTCATACAATAGATTTTGGTCCTTGCCAAGTATATTGGGTAGGACAGGAGAAGGACTTGTTTGTTCTTTAAACAACACTAATGAACTGAAAATGAATTCCTGATGTAGTTTTAGAGACAGAAATTGAAGACTGGACTGGATTCATCTGGGCCATGGTAGAGATCATTAGTGGTCTTAAACACAGCTTTAGATCTACAGACATATTAATTATATTATCACAGTATTATAGCTGTTACATAGCAAGAAGCTTGAAATAAAGACTAGTTATTTGCGTAGGATTTGAGGTTTTTGCAACAGTAAGTCTGAAGATGGTTGTCTTCTGGGTTGTAGTGCCATGTAGTCTGGTGGAAGTTAGCAACGTTTCAGAGGTCCCTGCTGCCTCCGTCACAATTTCATGTGAGCAGCTTACTTATCGCCCTGTTGGAGGCAGCAAGGACCTCTGAAACGCTAACTTCTACCAGACTACATGGCGCTACAACGCAGAAGAATGTTTTTTTATGACATCTGTTTTGTGAGATTTGAGGTTTACATGGCAGTGAGGATGATGCTATTCTTGGTTTTGGCATTTGTTACTTTTGCCTAAGCCATTTTCTATCATTGTCATCAGAGATTCTTTTCGTTGAGAAACATTAATGTACAGATTGAGTAAGGTGTTTCTATAATGCTGATGGAAAGGATTAAGCATTTTGATTGCTTTTCATGATTGTGCATTTAAATTTTGGATAGATGTGTATTACCAGATTGTTTTGAGTGCCATTTCATCAATCTGAGATCTGTTCATGTCACCTGTGTTGCAGGAAAGAGAAGAGGAAGATTTCGGGGAATGGTTGAAAGGCCAGAAAGAAGAACTTTCAGATAAGAAAACAGAATCAGAGCTTAAATATTTGCGTGATTATTGGAATGATCCAGAACTTGATTCTGATGAATTATTTCTTAAGGATTACATTCTTAATAAAAGGTAGGTTTAAGCTTGTAGGTATTTAACTGTTCGTAGTATGCAGTTACCCATAACTGAAATACCAGCGGCTGCAGAGAGTTTTAGTTTTAAGTATGTTATTAAAAAATATGTAACTAATGTAATTTGTATGAAAGATGAATGCAATAAGAAAGGTCATAGTATCACATAGTATAATGTCAGATCAGAAAATGACCAAACAAAAGTGATATAAAGATATCCGTCTTCTGGGTTATTGCGCTGTGTAGTCTGGTCGATGTTAACCAACGTTTCAGAGGTCATACTGCCTCCGTCATCAGGGAGATCGCCCTGATGACAGAGGCAGTATGACCTCTGAAACGTTGGTTAACATCGACCAGACTACACAGCGCAACAACCCAGAAGACGGATATCTTCATACTCACCGCTGTGAGAACCTCAAGTCTTACAAAAGTGATATACTTGTTTTGTTTTAAATTTTTTGTATTCACTTTGAAGAAAGAACTCTCTTCTTCACATTATGGTTCTGTATTATAAAATCACGCACGTCTCAGATTTCTGCCTCTGCAGTGATCACTATTATTGTTTATGTGAGAGAATGCAGTTGGTGCTGCATCCACAGTTTCAACTGATTTCGTCCGTGAAGGCCCACATCTTGCCTATATTATCTGGAGATGAAGATGACATGCAGCCTTCAAGGCCAATATTTCTCAGAGGGACATTTTCTTTTTTGTCATCATAGCTGTGATTAGAAGTCTCTCACAAGGAAATTTTACAAGCCTTGCTCATTCATACATAGCTCATAACAGAGGAATTATGTACAGTTTCGTTTCATCTCACCATTGCGTCAAGACATTGACTGGAGGTTGATGAAACTGAAGCTCATCTAATATGTGATACCAATTGTGACTGCTGTACAGATGAGGAAGACGATGCTGTATATGACAAGGGCTGTGGAGATGAGGAGGACGAGGAAATTGGGCAACCATAATCGTGACAAATGCCAGAACATCATGACATAAGGGATTTCAGTACTTTTTTTGGTGAAGCCATGAAAATAAAATCCAACGAAGCTCCGTGTGTGAACGAGGATTCCACCTGATTCAGCATTCTATGCTATATTTTCCAGCAATTATTCTTCTGCTGGTGGAAGAGACAAACTAACATCACCAGTGCCTAGACAGATTTGATGACGGACATTTTCCAGTCCCTGACATCACCAATTCCAGGATGTTTTTGTTTCTAGGGATCATTGTTCAAATGGGACATGACATTATAGACAGACTAGGGACTCCTGGTTGACTGTTGAACAGTTTTTCCACACCATGTTAGCAGCACAGTGAAATGTGACCAGTTCTTGCACATTCTTAGTTTTTCTTACACTTCACAGACAGTAATACAGGCATTGACGAGCAAGCTAACGACTATGACCGTGTATGGAAAATTTGGGACTGTTTTTGACACTCTCTGTGATGTGTATGAAAAATATCTTCTGAACATCTAGTTGCGGATGAAGTTGTTCTAAAATTCAAAAGGAGGGTAATTTTAAAGCAGTACATTCCCAAGAAACATGACTGTTTCAGAATCAAAATCTTCAAGCTTTGCAATGCAGGAGGCTATACTTATGACATGAAGGTTTATTTAAAACGTTTTGACAAGGACTTGACAGCTATACATGCTTTGGTTAGGGACCTCTGCAAAAGGGTTGATGGGGTTGGCCATAAATTGTACACGGATAATTTCCTTTCTTCCCGAGACTTACTTGATGATCTGACTAGGAAGAAAATTAGTAGCAGCGGGACAGTCACACCTAATCACAATGGCTTGCCACAAGACTCAGACTGAAAGGGGAGACATTTGGGTTAAGGTGAGAGGTGACGTGGCAACATTAGTTTTGAAAGAAATTTACATATCCTGACAAACATGCACAGCCCTCCAGCAGAAGGCAATTTTTATAATGAGCATGGAAATGACATAAAACCAGCAATATTGGAGGACTGCAGTAAACATATGGGCTATGTGGACAAGAGTGAGAGGATGGCAAACAGTATTCCATCAGCTGCCAAAACTGGAAATTTAAGAAAAAAGTTTTCCATTTCTTGGATCTCACAAATCTGAACAGTTTCATCCTGTGGTGCAAGATTATCACACAGTAGACTTACCCTTGTCTGCTGTGAGGTGTCCTCCTCACCCTCAACATCTTGTAGATTGGCCACCTGCTATGTCTGCTAGAGCAGTGGTATTCAACCTTTTTTCATTTGCGTACCCCCCAGATATAATTTCTCTTCAACTTTGTACCCCCAAAGTTGTTGGTGTATAATTCAAGTTATACATAGCGTATAATCTACATCTAAAATAAATTAAATAAATTACATTACTGATTATTCAGTGTTTATCATAAAATAATATTTTTTTTAAATTTCACGCCCGGGGGTACGCGTACCCTAGGTTGAATACCACTGTGCTAGAGTGCCTTGCCTAGAGGAGACCAATTGAAGAGATATGTTTACTAATTGCACAAAGTATGACATCAATTTGTGTATTTTGTGGTGCTTTGAGGAGTAGCACAGCCAAGACAAGACCTAGTTAGGCAGTGAAGGGGTCAAGACTAAACTTACATAAAGGAGATAACAAGAAAAAGGTCTGCACTAGAATTTTAAATTGTTTAAATCTTTATTATTTATGACTTCATGCACCTTTACTAGCAGATTTTAAAAGCAAGTTTTCACGCGGCAGAGCTAATTAAAGGTTGCATTAAATGCACGAAAACATGCAGCAAGGAAGATAGAGGTTAAGAATGACAAATTAAATGGCAGTTCATTTTGTGAGCGTGGAATTATAAAAGGAATAATACGTTGTTGGATGAAAGAAGAAAAGAAATTATATCTGTTTTTTAGATTCTGTACAGGACAACATAAGTCTGTGAACACAGCAGTTTTTGAACTTTGTTAATTGGGTGTTTTATGTATAAGTTCTAGAGTGTATAACTGAATTTGTGTATCTCAAGCAGCTAAGGTTGTCTTTGTTGGTGAAATGTAAGATTTGTTGTATTCAGACAAACTTGTTAAGATATTGTAGTAATTGATATTTATTTTTGTCAGGTTTCTCGTGACCAGTAAAGATGATGGCTATGTACCAACGTATGATGAAATTGTTCATGACTCTGATGAGAACTTTTCTGAAGATGAGAAGACCATCGAGAAACAGGAAGAATTTGAACACAAGTTCAATTTTCGTTATGAAGAACCAGACAAAGAGTTTGTTAGTTCATTTTTATGCCTTTCAGCTACTTTGCACAGGATAACACTGCTTAAGTGTGTGGGAAAATATTATAAGATATAAATTATTTTCTTCTAGATCAAGCGATATCCACGAACAATGGAAAATTCTCTACGTAAACGTGATGATAGACGTAGAAGGAAACGACAGGAAATAAAAGAAAGGAAGGAAGCGGAAGAAGCCCGAAAGCGAGAGGAGTTAAAGAGGCTCAAAGCACTGAAAAGGAAGGAAATAATAGAGAAGATAGAAAAGTTGAAACAAGTCACAGGCAATGATGTAGTCGGTTTTAAGGTATGTCTTTTCAAAAGAAAATTCACTTTACATTCAACAAGTTCAGCCATATTTTAATATTCCACATTGCATTACATGGCTCATTGTTCTTGCACTCTCATTTTTAAACACGTTCATCTGGATCATCTGTTCAAATTGCTCTGTCTATATACATGAAACAACTTCAGAATAGATAAACCATTTTTGAAGAAGTTTGATCAAACTAATAATTTTCAGTGGACAGTACAGTACAGTACAAATTACAAAGCTCATAATTATGAGTGTTCTCCATCCTCATTTTAGTACTTCTGTCCGAGATCCAAACATTCTCAGTACAGTGATACCAAATGCCTCTCAGTTTTATTCTTTCTTTAGAGCGAAGAGAAACATTCACGCCCTTACAGAACAGCAGGTAAAATTACAGTACAACGTTCATCACTGTCATCACAAAATTTCATAATTTCTCTGTTGAGTAGTTGAGTGCTTAACCCTCAGACGTGGTTTTACGTGTACACACGCGGGCATTTAAATTAAAGTTCTTGTGGATTTACGTATAAACACGCGAGCCTCAAAGCCTAATTTAAAACGCCCATAAGTATGGAATAAATAACGCCAGCGCGATGAGGTTTGTTCTCGCCTGTTGTGGAAATAAAGCTCTATGTGTACACATGTGGCAACAGTGGTACATTCCATTGACCTGCAAGGGAGAGTCTAAAAATAAACGCCTGACC